>JANBPO010009406.1:0-438452 GCA_024336825.1 Amorphophallus titanum
GTTGTTGTTGTTTTTTTTTTGCTTACCCGGGAGCCTGATGGTTGGGCTGTGATTGGTGCAGTGGCACCCCCACTCTTGTCATGGCGAGGACGAAGGCAGGAGACTGGCTTCCAAGAATGTCTGACAATGACTCTGGGAGGGGCTCAGCTGGCCCCAAGGCTTGACTGGAGAAAAAGACCGGAAGGGGTGACTGGGTCAGTCTTCTGGGAGAGAAGACCAGTTCCACTGGCTGGGACTGGGAGTGTACGCCTTAGTCGGTATGGCGTGCGAACTCATGTTCTGGCGCGTGGTACAACTTTATGTGCTTGCCATTGAGAGGCGGGAAAGGTTTGTGGGCCTTATGGTCCATGACCGTGTAGGCCCCACCCTCATAGGCATCGCAAATGATGTATGGGCCTCGCCAACTCAGCTAAAGCTTTCCGCTAGAATTCCCTGCCATGACTTCTCTTTCCTTGATCATGACAAGGTCACCTTGCTTGAAGGCTCGTTCCTTGACGAGCTTGTCATAGGCTCGCGCCATGCGGGCCTGGTACATCTGCAGGTGTTTGTAGGCTTCGAGCCATTTGCCTTCCAGATCAGCAAGCTCTTCCAGCCTTCTCTGGTATTCATTTTCGTCAGGGTCAGCTAGGCCGATGTGTACCACCACGCGGTAGGATGCTAACTAGATTTCGATAGGGATGATGGCTTCCGCTCTGTAGACGAGGGAGAATGGCGAACATCCCGTGGGGGTTTTGTAGATCGTCCGGTAGGCTCATAACGCCTCGAAGACCTTTTCACCCTAGTCACATTTTCGGTGGCTAACAATTTTAGCCAAAAGCTTGCAGAGAGTCTTGTTGAAGGCCTCGGCCAAACCGTTGGCTTGTGGGTTGTAGACCAAAGAAGTCCTCCAATCGATATGGAACTTGGTTGCCAATTGGTATATGGCCTTATTCTTGAATGGCGTCCCATTGTCGGAGACTATGCGACTGGGAGTGCCAAATCGGTAGATGATATTGTGTCGGATAAACCTGGCAACCACCTCACCGGTGACTTCCCGTAGAGGAAGGGCCTCCGCCCAACGAGAGAAATAGTTAGTGGCAGCCAGAATGTACTTGTGGCCTTTGGAAGATGGCAGGAAAGGCCCCGCGATGTCCATACCCCACTCGACGAATGGTCAAGTAGGGGCTGTAGGACGCAGCGGGTTAGGAGGTCTTCTAGGTACTGGGCTGAAGGCTTGGCATTGATGGCATGTGCGAGCATACTGGACGCAGTCTGCATACACGGTAGGCTAATAGAAGCCTTTAAGTTTGATGTTGTGCTTCATTCTGTCTCAATCTTGATGTGCGCCGCACAGCCCAGAATGAACCTCACGCATAATGGCTTGAGCCTCTACTAGAGAGACGCATCTCAAGAGAATGGACTTATCTTTCTCGTGGACGAGTCGGTACCGGGAGTCGCCAATCAACTCATATGATGTTGCTCGACAAAGTAGTTGGACTCTTTGAGCCCGATCCGGAGGGAGCCATCCCCTCTTGAATTTGATGATGGGCTCACGCCAATCTTCTTCTTCTGGAGGAGTGTCCCGGTCAAGGTCTTGGACTCATAAACTGTGAGACCGGAGTTGCCTTTGAGTGAGCTAGGCATTAGCCACCTGTGTTTGACTGTGATGTCGACTTCACCCTCAGGCAGTAGCTTGATGGCCGCGTCCAACTTTGGTAGGGCGTCTGCCTGGGCGTTACCACTTCTGGGAACGTGGTCTATTTCGAAGAAATAAAACTTCTGGGTTAGTCAAGTGACAGCGGCATGGTAAGGGACCAGCTCCGATTTCTGTACGTCGTAGATGCCAAGGACCTGTCGGACTATCAGTTGAGAATCTCCATAGGCTTTGAGACATTTGATGCCCATGTCAAGAGCCATCTGGAGTTCGATGATCAGGGCTTTGTATTCGGCTTCATTATTGGTCAGAGCCTTCATGAGGGTGCAGGAGTTGTACAAGACTCCGCCCTGAGGAGTCAGGAAGATAATTCCGGCACCTGTCGTAATGCGTAAGCTGAGGTTGTTCCGGGTAATATCTCGAGAAGCGCCATCAAAGTATAACTCCCAGCAAGGTAGGCTAGCTGTGAGGGTGTCTTGTTGCCAGTAATGCAAGACATCTCTGCTCTGTTTAGCCAGTTGTTGTTGTTGGAGCGTAAGAGACTCCTCATCTGGAAGCTTCGCGTTGAAGGGAGAATCTTTCAGTACCGGATGGGCTGCCAAAAATTTAGCCATGCCTTGCCCATTGATTACTTTTCTAGAGACGTAGGTGATGTCGTACTCCATGAGTAGGAGAGCCCATTTTCTCAGTCATCCTGAGAGAACGGGTTGTCTGAGAAGGAACTTTAGGGGGTCGTGCTTAGATATGAGCTCAACCCGATGAGACAGGAGGTAGTGCCACAACTTCTTGATGGCAAACACCAATGCCAAGCATACTTTCTCCATAGGGGAGTAGCGATACTCGGCACCAATCAATTTCTGGCTGAGGTAATAGAGCGACTGCTCTTTACCTTCTTTATTGACTTGTGCCAATAGAGCTCCCAGCGAGGCATCCATGGTGGCTATGTAGAGTATGAGGGGTTTACCCTTGACAGGTGCCCCTAGGACTGGAGGAGTGAGAAGGTACTCCTTGATCTGTTCGAAATCTGCCTGGCATTTCGAGTCCCATATGAAGGGGGCATCATTCTTCATCAATTTACTGAAAGGCGTGCATCGATCGGAGAGGTTGGAGATGAACCTCTGAATGTAGGTCAGTCTACCCCAAAGTGACCTAAGTTCAGTGAGGTTGTTGGGCAGTGGAAGCTCCCGGATCGCTTTGATCTTGCTGGGGTCCACCTCGATTCCTCGGTATCGAATGATAAAGCCGAGAAAGTTGCCACTGGATACGCCGAAGGTGCATTTCATGGGGTTCATTTTGAGCCCATATTACCGGAGACGCTCGAAGACTTGACACAGATCACGTAGGTGGTCTTCTCACCTTCTGGTCTTGATGAGGAGATCGTCAACATAGCATTCGATGATGTTGTGCAGCATCTCATCAAAAATTTTGGTCATGGCCCTCTGGTAAGTAGCACCGACATTCTTCAAACCGAAGGACATGCTCTTGTAGTTGAAGATCCCTTTGGGAGATCTGGAGGTAGTGTGGTTCTTGTATTTCAGGGACATCCGGATCTGATTATAACCAGAGGATCCGTCCATGAAGGATAGAGCTTCGTGTCCGATGGTCATGTCGACCATTGTTTCTGTGATTGGAACTGGGAAGTCATCCTTCGGACAAGCTTTGTTGAGGTCTCGAAAGTCAATGCAAATGCAGACTTGACCATTTTTCTTTTTGACTGGGATAATATTGGCGAGCCAAACAAGGTAGATGCATGGCTCGATGAAGTCAACCTCTGCCATCTTATTGACCTCAGCTGCAACTTGGAGTTCCAGCTCGTGGCGCATGCACCGCTGGGGTTGTTTGACTAGCGTGGCTGAGGGAGATGTAGCCAGGTCGTGCTCCGCTATGGAGGGACTTAACCCTGACATCTCTTTGTATGTCCAGGCGCAATAGTCTTTGTATTCGAGCAGGAGTTGCTTGTAGTCATGCCTCTCTACCTCGGTGAGGAGAGCACTGAGGAAAGTTGGCTGAGGGGCTTCATCTTCGCCCAGATTAATTTCGACAAGTTCATCGATGGTCGCCTGGCCACCGTCCTCCAGCTCGGGAGGTGTTGGCTAGAAGTCGACGAAATCTTCATCCATGATGTCGGCTTCGTACACCCGTGGGTCCTCCGAGCTGATAGTTGAAGCTGATGGGGCTGGAAGATTGTCGCTGCTAGACCCGGCCTGAGGCTGCCCCAGGCCGTCCCCGTCAAGCTAACAGCCATCGGTTGGCATCCCGGAGGCTTGGCTAGGGTTGTTTGCCAATGCAGGTGACACCTCACGATCTTTGCTCCGGGGACCTTCCTCATGGGGAAAGTGTGGCGAACTAGGTTCTTCCATTGGCTGGGAGGCCGCGGGGGTCTCCTCCGTCTCAACATCCTCATGGACGGATGAGGAGGCCTCGTCAGGTGTTGGAACTGGGGCACTAGTCCTAGCGGGAATCGGGATTAAAATCTCCTCTCCCACATCTCGTGAGCTATCGATCTTGGTGTTGGCGACAACCGGGTCGACGATTGGCTGCATCGGTCCCACAACGTAGACAACATGGTGGACACAATAGTCTGGGTCTTGGTCACAACCAAGACCTCTAGTGTCCTTTTGGGAGAACGGGGCTTGCCCCTAGACTTGTGAGGGTGTCCAAAGACCGTGAAAATATCTTCGCTGTGCGGAGCTCTACCACTAGGGAATGTGCCGCTTGAGGCACATCTCTCGGATGCAAGGCGACAGGTCGTCCAAAATTTGGATGGCTTCAGGGGTGTTGTCGGCTCGCTTGGACTAGCCAAAATCATCTTCTAGTGGGGCTGAAGGGACCATGTCTCCTTTGTGGAAAATGATGGACTTGTCCCTCCTAGCCCTTTTCCTGGACCGGTGTTGTAGTCTGTAAGTGACGATGAATGTCGTGAGCTACTCGACCCTGTGCTTGTCTGAGGCACACATGAGCTGAATGCAGTTTGGTGGCAGGCATATGCTCTTGTCGATCGCTTGGCTAATAAGATTAGCCTCGAAATTGACTTTGCGCCTCTCAGGACGGTCTATGGTCGACTTGGCACTAAGGCATAGCCGGTGAAGCTTGGCCTTTTCTTCGTCAACAGAGATGAGATCATCCTCTTCTTCTTCTGAGAGCCAGCCATTGCTCTTGCCCTTAATCAAGGGGAAAGGACTGGTTCCCTTGAAGTAGAGAGTTGTATCGGCCAGGTTGCATTCTGCTTGAGTGAATGGAGATAGGTCTGCGAAGACTGCGCACTGTTCCCCATCCTTAATATACTTGATACATTGATGGAGGGTTGAGGGGACGACCCAATTTTCGTGGAGCCAGGGCCTGCCCAGTAACACTTTGTAGGACGTGTTGGAGTCGATAATGTAGAAGGTCACCTTGGAGGCGAAATCATCGAGTACCAAATCAACATCCACCCGGCCGAGGAGCTCCTCGGTATTCTGATTGAAGCCGGATATCTTGACTACCTGGACCTTCTGGAGGTAAGGAGTCAGATATAAAGTCTTGAATGTTTTGAGGGGCATGATGTTGACAGTGGCGTCAGTGTCTACCAGGATCCGGTTTACTTCATGCCCATTGATTTTTCCCTTCATATAGAGGGGTTGATTATGGCACGGAGGAGAGAGCAAAAAATCTTTCTCCGTGAAGGTGACAGCGGCCGTGAAAGCCTTGTACATGGCAACTTTTATTTTTGCCGCATGTGCTTCATAGACTTCTGGCTCTTGGAGTATCTTGATGAGGGTTTCCATCAAATCTTTGCTCCAAGCGATGGCTTCCCAGATCATGATGCTGGCAGGAAAGCACTTCATCTGGTGGAGAACCTTTCGGTCAGCTTGAGCATCCTCCAGTGATGGTAGTATGTCAGGCTGGATCTGGTGTGAGTTGTCGCGTCGCTACTAGTCGGGGAGTTGCACCGCCTTGCCTTTGTTATCAGGGTCGGGCTGATTCTGGCCACACGCAGACTCTTGGAAGAGGGAGGACAATGACGGCTCTTCCGAAGGAGGCTGAGGGGCTGGCCCGTCCATGCCGGATGGCCCTGCTTGTTCCACAGGACAGGTCAGAACTGGTGCTAGGACTAGAATGCTGGTAGTGATCTCCTCGGCGCCAGTCGGGTCGAAGATGCTAGGTTGCCCTCGAATCACCACTGGTGGGATCGGGGCAGGTCATTCTCCTCGGAGGAGGATGACCCGTTCGGGGTCGAAGGGAGACGGACGAAGTGATGGTTCAGGGACTCTTCTGCGACCTTTACCACATCCATGACCATGACCTCGGCCACGGTCAGTGTATTCTGGGACTAGCTGTAGTCCGAGTGGAGTTGTAATCCGTTGCCTGGTTCTGGCTTCTATCGGTTCGCCTCATCGGGAGGTGTTGATGTTATCTAGAGGTGGGATAGCCGCTATGTTGTAAGTGCAGCATCTGTTCCAACTGTTCCACCGTGATCTCTTTGTCTTTATAGAATAAAGAGAGCTCTTCTGGGATGCGAAGATGATGAGGGCATCTCACAGCGCTCTCTTTGGCTTGGATCGTTGGCATCATTTTGAGGAGTCTGATTATGTTATCATGTGTAATTTTTATTTTATTGAGTCATGTCTTATGTAATTTCCTGCCCCTGGCCTCCCAGCTCTACGGCAATGTCTTCCCCCCTACAATCCACCAATGCCAACTCCCAGCACAGGTCTTCCTCTTTGGGATGCGGCAACCTCAGCGCCCGCTATGGGCCCTCTGCCCCACACTCCAACTACGCCAGTACTTGACATAGGTTCACAACCTCGGGTTGTTGGCCCCCCAGTACCTTCTACAACATTGGTTCTCGGTGTAAGAGCACCATCTCGAGCATCGACAACACGTCTGTCGACTCGGGCAAGATCTTACACCCAGGTCACTCAGCCATCAACTCTTGATATTGGCTACGTACCTTAGAGGCCAATCCCAGCACTTTTGGCTGACGGTCTTGCACTGCCAACAATGAAAGATCAGGTCTTCTCGATCTATCGCCTCGGAGTAGGATCTTCCTTGGCTCCCCAGAAGAAGCATCGCAACTGTCGTAAAGGTAGGCGATCCATCACTGCAACTAGCAATTTTGGCAAGACCATTCTTGTCGGTGACTTGCGGATTCAACTCAACGGGGGTGAACCAATCGTACCTCAGGAGCGGACTGTGCCTGCGGTCCCCACTGCCAAACGCTTCAACCTCCTCCGGTGAATGCGAGAGGATAAAGTGGAGCTCAAAGGAGCAGGCACCTCGGCAACAAACCGGGGGCACCCACACTAGCCTGATACCTAGGCCCCCAAGTCTCGTCAAAGGAATAATGATAAGGGAGGTCAACAACTTATCTTGAGAAGAATCTAGGTTACCCCAGAAGAGGCTCAAGCTGCTCGGAGAGCACGTATTAAGAACCCCCTCCAAATGCTTGGGTGCGGTATCGGTCAAGACACAGCTGAGCTTGCATCGGTATAGTCCGATGACGCATGGCCACTCAGCATCTCCCGCCTAAATAAGCGAAAACAAAGACGAGCTCATTCTGGGCCACTCTAGCACCCAGCCCCGAGCTTTGCTTGGGTCGACACCATAATGGAGGCTCCGTTGTAATGGACAAGGGTCTTTGATAGACTGGGGGCACCAGTCCTCTTTGAGAATCATTTCTAGAGGAAGCAGATAGTTTAGTTCATCAATGACACGATTAGGGTGTTCGCGTGTTATGCCACCGGACATCATCCCAACACCCAGTCTGATGACCTGAACCAGCCTTTGGCCCAACTCAGGAGGCATCACCACCAAACTTAGCCTCTGGCCCCGGCATGCCACATCAACACTTCTGCTGGACCTCAGGCATCAGAATGAGCTGATGAAGTTCCAGTCGATGACCATATTGCTCCTGTCAACGCGGATCTGGCCAACAATGATCCTCTACTGAATGAGGTTCAAGAGGTGACTCTCGAGACTCTCATGAAGGAGAACCAACATTTGAAGGCCCTCCTGCAAGACATTCTTTAGGAACGAGACCTTCACCCTCAGCCACTTGCTAGGCCTCTGGATGAAGCACCGACACTACCAATTGGGCACAATGGTGCGAATGCCTCGACAGTAGTTGCCCGAAGCCCGACAATAGCCAGGTTCGGCACGCCCCCCATTGAAGCTCATCCGCAAGCCACCAATATGCAGTGCTAGAAAATCTTATGGCACAACACCAGATGATCGAGTGGATTGTCGAGACAAAGCTCGCCCAGTATGAGGAAGGGGTTGCCACTATAGACCTCTATAGCGTACCCTACCCACTGCATCACTAGTTAAAAAAGCTCCCTCCAGAGTATGCCAAGCCCTCGAAGCTACAAAAGTTCGACGAGAAGAGGTCTCCACATGAGCACTTGGCCTATTACATTACAGCCATGGGTGAGCTGGCGTTGGATGAGTCATATCTCCTCCGCCACTTCACTTACAGGAATGGCCTTTTAGTGGTATTCTCGCCTGAAGCCCAACTCAGTGACCGATAGGGCAAATCTCTAGAAGAAATTTCTCGATCGTTTCCAGACGGTCGAGCGTAAGATCTCCCTAGCCAAGCTCTATTCTCTCTGGCAGAAGAAGGGTGAGAGCGCCCTCGACTTTATGAAAAAATGGCGAGACCTCAGCATGAGGCGTATCAATCCACCAGTCTAGGAGGACACCATCACCATATGCCGTAGAGGCTTGGCAGCCGAGGTCAGTGAAAAGCTCCTTGGCACCAATATCAAAGGCTTCGACAAGCTCAACTCGACAATCGCCAAAATAAAGATGTTCTTCATCGATAACCCAAGCTACACTTCAGCAAAGGGTAAATAGGCGCGAGAATGCCAACCCGGTAAAGAGGTGAACATCATTGAGTTCACCCCCACTACCAAAGTAAGCAAGGAGGGTGAGTCAAGTGGCTCTGAAAAGAAGCCAGCAGACAAGCCGACTGTCCCTTCCTTTTCAGAGCGTATGAAGACACCCTTCTCCTTCAAAAAGGAACATACAAAGATGATCTTTGACCTCTGCATGGCCCAGAAGATTATCGAACTGCCAAAAGCTTGCAAGCTGGACGAGGCTCAGAAAACTGATGACCCTAGCTACTGCCCATATCATCGATTGCTAGGCCATCCACTTGAACATTGCTATGTCTTTAAGACATAGGCACAGAAGTTGATCCGGGCAACCTCATTCAAATGAAGAGTGGTCTCGTCGATCCCCTACAAACGTGATTCACATGATGGCTGTATTCTCTCTCTCTGACGTCGAAGCAGAGGAGCCCAGCACCAGCCAAGGCAAGCATTCACTGTGGTATCTGGGGTGGAGACCCTGGCATGACCGCATACCCCTCTCCTTTCTAAAAGAAAGGACTAGGCAGCTCTTCGATGTCCTCGTCGAGAGGGGGCAAATCATGCCCCGCGACCCACCAACAGACTACACCCAATGGGACTTCAGTCATCCCCAGTATTGCCCTTTTCATGCCAAAATCTGCCACGCGATGGAATCCTATGAGGAAGTTCAATACTTAATCCAGGAATAGATCTAGTGGGAGCAAATCGATGCTGAGGGGAACTCTATGGCGGTTCTGAGACTTCGACAAGCTACAATCACAACCTTCTTTTCTCCCCCAACCACCACCTCAACATCACAACCCCACCCCAGCTTTTCGCCCTCCACCTCCTCCACCAAGCCAAAACATCCCCTACAATCCCCCTACTCCCCAACAATACCATAATGTTCTCCCACCGGCTAACTATGACCCTCAACAGCCAAGAAGGCCCATGGGCCCCAAGAGAACTGAATACCCTCCACTACCCGAAAGTCTCCCCGATATCTTCAATGCCCTAATGGCTGCCAACTTGCTCCACCTGTCGAAGGAGAGAACGGTCTAGCCACAAAATGTTGATACCTCCCGCTATTGTGTCTTCCATAGGCAGCTGGGTCACAACATAACCCACTGCTTTCATTTTAAAGATTATATATATGACTTGAATGATCAGGGAGGTATAGACTGGGACAAAATGAGAAAGGTCGTGACTTCGATGAAAGCAAGAAGGCCACCGCGACAGCAGTCGTAACAGCAAGGTTAGCAACAACAAGGTTAGCAATAACAAGCTCCTGTTCCCCAACCAAATATGGGGATTGTAAATAATCCACTACCAGAGCACCCGACTCCAAATCAACAAGTAAACCCTGTTACCTCCATCCAGGAAGTAGAAAGAGGACAGGGATGGCATGAAGAACGCGCTTCTATCAGGGCCATCAACCAAACCAGTCAACCACCACAATTGTTAAGAAACCTTCAACCTGTACCTTCTTCCCAACCGCCACGTCCCCTCATATGCCCCGCCACTCCAGGGCCACTCACCGCCAATCCTACTCCTTTACGGCCTCTCCTTATATGCCAACCGATAAATTCTCCTACACCACAAAATCCACCGCCGAATAGGCCTCTCCTTATTCACCCCTCACCAGCACCCATTCCACCACAGTTTACCCCGTCCACCACCAACATGCTTCCTAGGCCACTCCTTGTCCATCCAGCTGTCGCACCAGTCATCTCGCCTCCACTTCTGCCTTCCACTAACCCCCAGCCGGCGAGGCCCCTCATGGGAACTCCTCCTTCTACCAATCCTCCACCAGTGGGCAACACTCCTTCTACCACTCCTTCCACATCCTTCAACCCTCACCTACTCTAGGCCCGACAGAGGTGCCAAAGACAATGGTGCTCCATGGTGGACGGATGTTCCACCGCATGTTTCCCCAGCGGGAGTAGGAGCCAGCACAAGAACAGGAAGAGTAGGAACAAGAGTCTGTACCGGGCACGCAATATTACTTATTGAAGCATCTAGATAAAACTCCAGCTCAAATTTTGATTTTGGAACTAATTAAAAGATCCACCACTCACCAGCAAGTTTTGAAAGAATATTTACAGAAAGTGATGGTTAATGAAGACATTCCAGCTGAGCAGATCACGGCAATTTTGACACCGGTATGTAGTCAGCCGGCTATTATTTTTCATGAGCATGAGCTAGCTCCAAAGTCAGCCAGGAAATATGCCTTGTGCGTTACAGTTGACATCAACAAGGTGGCAGTTAAGCAATGTCTAGTAGGCACTAGAGCATCCATTAATGTCTTGCCACCAAGTACTTTGAAAATGTGTGACATTCCGAAAAGTCAGATACGGCCATCCACCATTACTGTTACGCCATATGATAATACAAAGAAATCACCTCTGGGCATGATCACTCTGAAAGTTGGGTTGGGTCCTGTGACAATCACAGCAGATTTCCACGTCTTGGACATGGACCCGACATTTAATGACATCTTGGGCCATCCTTATATCCAAGAGCTTGATGCTGTGCCCTCCACGAACCATCAGTGTATAAAATTTTCGCATAAAGGGTGCATCATTAAAGTTACTAGCATGCCCATTCTGCTGACAGATGATATACACTCTGGCACATCGGTCCCCTCTATATGGCCAGTCAACAGGCCTTTATTGTCAATTCTGGATGTTGCCAAACTGTGGCAAGACTTGGCAAGGCCGTCAACTTCAACCCCTCCTACTGTTCAAATGTCACCACAGCCATCCAAAGGCAAGAATAAAAGTTTGATGAACACACCTGGATGGAACATTCTAATGAAGATGGGGTACAGAACTGGCAAGGGACTGGGCACCAACTTGCAAGGCAAAGTGAAGCCCGTCAAGAGCTGCAAATTGATCCCATGAGGTGGTTTGGGATATAAGGGGCCGAGTGAAGAAGAGATTGATGAAAATAGTAACAAGCCATGGGCGGCCATGACCTCCACCCTCAAAACCAACAGGAGGCCGCTCACCTGGACTCTGCACTCTCACTCTGTGAAAGGGCCTACTCAGTAGGGCAATAGCGAGCAAACTACAATAATCACTTCTTTGTTGGATCATCCGGATGTCCATGCACGACAATTTGCTCGTCATCTGGCCCCGCTGGTCACCTACAAAGCTTTGGAGTCTCTCAGGCCACTCAAGAGAAGAAAAATGGATGATCCAGAATGTGAGTGGTACCGGTGGTTCGACATGGATGACATTGCTATATCCTTGTCCCGGTTGTTTTTGCCCACTACTCCAGAATGGCCACCACTGATTCATGACCTGATTAAGAAGCCAGCAATAATTACAGATAAGAGACAACTACTCAGCGACTTCACGGATACCGGCGAGTCGGATACGCCGTTTGAAGAAGGTTTTACAGTTGACAGGCTGTGGGATGGCTTATTTTCACTCAAATCCATCCATCCATCAGTGGTTACTCATTTATTACATCATGATTGACATCATCAAAACTAGGAGGATAACAATCTCCCCCTTTTTGATGATGGCAATCATGATAAGATTTGTAGCATTATAAGGACCATGCAGTTCAACAGGCAATGTAATAGATGCAGTTCACCACATAATGACAAGATATTCAAGATATTCTTCCCCTTCATATATGCATCATGACAAGAAGATATTTAATATTCTCCCCCTTCATATTCACCCCCTTTATTACAAGATACTCTATCATGACACGAGACTACCTCTCCCCCTTTGACAAAATAAAGCATCTATAATTTCAACAAAACTTGTAAAATCTGCGCGTAAGTCATTTCAACTTGGCTGTAACCCGTTTGAGTGCTTTTCTTTCAATTACAGTTGTTAATTTTTTGATTACCTTAGTTAGTCATTAGAATCATGATGCTCAGGTCAGTTAAAGTTGTTAAGATGGACAATCTGGAACACATTCAAGAAAAGGGTGAGGCCGGTCAATTTGATCAGGCCGGTGAGTTTTCCCAGCAACAACTTCAACTAGAGGGAGGTTATGTCCCCACTCAATAGCCCCCCTCTCAATATCAAGCTTTCCAATATCAGGGAGACCATGCTCCCATTCATTGTCTCACCCCTCAACACCAAACTTCCCAAGTCTATATGGTTGACACTAATCAAGGGGGGGATCCTTTATCTCAAGTGCAACCGACAACTCAGTCCACACCCGGGGAAGCTACCCTATCACTTAGTGTTGACGATCTCATCAATGTTCTCTCTCAATTGGATGAGGCACAGTGCCAAAAGATCCAGGCTGCTCTTAACGGGAAATATGTCCCGTCTTCCTCTTCGAATCCCCTTCACACTGCGGGTGGCCTTCAAGCCAATTTTTCTAATGACCAGGCGATCCAACAAGGGAACCCATCTGGTCCTCATTCCCGTCTGATAACCCCTGTCCCTGTCGTGGCCGGCTACTCTTTTGTCAGGCCACAAAACCTGTCTCCTCTCCTATTCTTGAGAAGGCCCTTGCCTAATCAATTTCCTCCCAATCCACCCCCGACCGAGTCTGCTACAAACACTCTCCTTCAAAAGATTGCTAGTATGGAGGAGCAACTCAAGAAAATGGCTATTTCTAAAGATGCTCTGGAAGTCGCTGTCCCTACTCTGCCAGTTTTCCACTTGCTTCCGTCAGAAATGCCAATCTTTCGGTGCTATAATGGAACGGGCAATCTGTTCATTCATTTTAAAGATTTCATGTATGAGATATCCTTTTGGTAGAATAATAAAACATCTTTGGCCTATCTCTTTACAAGGTCCCTTGACGGCCCGGCCCTTGAATGGTTTTACTCTTTGGAACCAACTGAAGCCAGCGATTTTGATATTGTTCAGAGGAAGTTCTTGCAAAAGTATAGAAACCACGTGGGTCCCTCGCTGTCTGTTACCGATTTTGTAGTCGAAAAGATGAAGTCCAAAGAAGATTTCATTCAGTTTGCTGATAGATGGAGATCACTGGTTGAAAAGTTGAAAGATGCATTGTCAGAAGCTGAGCAAGTTAAGATGATAGTTTCCAATGCTACTCCTCAATTCCGTCATATCTTGGCTATGAACAAGTTAAGTACCATGGAGGAGCTTTATGAGAGGGCGAGATATATCCAGGCTCGGATGAAGGACTCACCTATCATATCCATGTTTGAATAGAAACTGAGAGTGCCGAGGAAAAGTAGTGTCATGAATAATAATGGTGCCACTACCGAGGGCGTAGTTGTGAATGAGCAGGTGGGCGTGATTGGCAATCCCAAAATCCTCCTAACCAAAGCCCACCACAACATTTCCAACAACCCTCCTTTTTTAACCAGGCTCTGCATAAACAAAACAACCGTCCTCAGCCCTTCCGGCCTCCTCCTCCATAGAATCAAGCCATACCACAAAATCCTCAAGCTCCCCAGCAATACCACCAGGTGCCTCCAGCAGCTAACTATGGCCCCCAGCAGCCGAGAAAACCTGCAGGCCCCAAGAGAGCCCAATATCCTCCATTACTCGTGAGCCTTCCAGATATTTTCAATGCATTAATGGCCACCAACGCGCTCACTCTGCCAAAAGAAAGGATGGCCTAGCCTCCAAATGTGGATACCTCTCGGTATTGTGTCTTCCACCGACAGCCCGGGCACAACATTGATCATTGTTTTCAATTCAAAGACTACATATATGATATGAATGATCAGGGCGGCATCGACTGGGATGAGATGAGATAATTCATTGCAACACTGAAGGCAAGAAGGCCTCCTCATCAGCAGGCACCACAGCAAGCTTAGTATCCCGTTCAGTAAGAGCAATAAGTTCAAGCACCACAACTGGACATGGGGATTGTCTAGAATCCACTGTCGGAGCACCAGGCACAAAATCAACAAGTAAACCCTATCACCACTTTCCATGAAGTGGAGAGGGGATAGGGATGGCATGTAGAGAATGCCTCCATCGCCTCCTTAAACCAAAATCCTAATTAGTTTCCTCATTTACTAAGAACACCTCAGCCTTCTCCATTTCCATAACCTTCATGACCCCTTATATGCTCTGCCAATCAAACCCCATCCACCACCAACCCCATGCCGCAAAGGCCTCTTCTCATTTGCCCTTTTCACCTTCACCACAAACCCCTCCTACCCCCACAAATCCTTTGCCATCTATGTCACTCCTTATCTGCCCTGCGCTGGCATTTCCCTCTACCTCCGTTAACACCAATCCTATACCTACTAGGCCTTTGTTGCTTTGTCCTTCACCAGCATCCCCAAACCCTCACACACCTACCACCACTAACCCTTCACCTCTAGGGCCCCTTTTTGTCCACTCTTTGCCTACCCCTTCACCCACAATTCCTTCCAACCCTCCTACCATAGGACCTTCACTACCTGTCTTACCTGTTCCCACAAACCCTCAACTGGCACGACCCCTTATCAGGGTCCCCGACTGGTTGCTCCGGTTCAACCCATTAATCCTGATATTCCTTCTTCTTCCACCAACCCTCTATCAACCAACAACCCGACGGAGGCGCAAAGTTCTCAAACCATGGTGCTCCGAAGTGGACGGATTTTTCACCGTGTGTTTTCGCAACGTCGAGAGCAAGAGCCCGTGCACGGGCAAGAAGAGCAATCACAAGAGCCAGAGTCCATAACGGGGACTCAATATGATTTATTGAAGCACTTAGATAGAACCCCGACAAGGATTTCCATCTTGGAACTCAAGAAACCTGGCTCTGATACCAATTTGATGCAGAGTGAGAGTGTGTGTATGTGTGTGTGTGTATGTGAGAGAGAGAGAGATGTGAAAGAGACTTGGCGAGGAAGAAGCATAGGAGAGTGAAAGAGAAGAGAAGAAAGTGAAAGGGTGTCTGTGAGAGAGTGAAATCTGGGTCAAAATGTCCCAAGGACCAAAGACCCTTGGTTGGCATTCCCCCTAAAACCCTTTTTTGTGAATTTCAAATGAGACCATGGGCGGGATCGCCTAGGATCGGCCGATCCTATCCGATCCAGGCCGATCATCGGTCGATCCGGCCTGATCCTACTGTTGGATCGGCCCATCTTGAATCGGGATCGGGTCTGTTCGCCTAGAAACCGATCGGGTCTGTCGATCTTGGCCAATCCGATCCGATCCGATCCGATCCAATCCGGCGAACCATGGTTCTACCAGATGGGCGAGGTGGTAATGCCTTAATTTTTTCGCAGCAAAAACTAAGGCTAGGCACACCTTTTTTGTGGGGGAATATCTAAGTTTTGGGCCAATAAGCTTCCTGTGGAGGTAATATAAAGGCTATTCTTTCCCTTCTTCATTTACTTGTGCCAATAATGCTCCCAAAGAGGCATCCATTGCAGTAATGTAAAGGATGCGAGATTTTCCTTTGATAGGTGCCCCTAGCACCGTGGGATTAAGGAGATACTTTTTTATCTGTTCAAAGGCCTTTTGGCATTCTTGGTCCCATATAAAGGGCGCATCCTTTTTCATCAACCTCCCAAAGGGCATGCACCTTCCAGAGAGGTTTGAAATAAATCGCCTGATATATGCGAGTTTCCCTTGAAGGGATCTGAGCTCTGTCAGGTTTGTAGGACGATGTAACTCTTGTTTTACTTTAATTTTATCAGGGCCAATTTTGATTCCTTGGTACCTAACCATGAAACCCAAGATTTTTCGCTTGCCACCCCGAAGCCACTTTTCATTTTGTTCATTTTGAGGTTGCATAGTCGGAGCTTTTCAAAGACCTGGCGCAAGTCCGCCAAGTGGTCCTCCTATTTCTTTGTTTTGACAACCGAGCCATCAACATACCATTCCACCATATCATGTAGCACCTTGTCAAAAATCTTGGCCATGACCGTCTGGTATGTAGCACCAATATTTTTCAGACCAAAGGGCATCCTCTTGTAATTAAATATTCATTTGGGAGACCTAAAGGCTGAGTGCTCTTTATCTTTAACTGCTATGTGGATTTGATTATATCCAAACGACCCGTCCATGAAGGATAGAACCCCATGGCCTGTGGTTACGTCCACCATTATTTCGATGATTGGGATAGAGAAATCGTCCTATGGGCATGTTTTTTTCAGATCTCGGAAGTCAATGCAGACCCAAGCTTGGCCATTCTTTTTCTTCACCTGGACTATGTTAGCGAGCCAAACTGGATATATACAAGGCTCTATGAAGTACACTTCGAAAAGTTTATAGACTTCAGCATTCATATTGAGTTCCAGCTCACGGCGCATACGCCTTTGAGACTTCAGCCACGGAAGGCTCCAAACTGGGCATCTCCTTATAGGTCCAAGAAAAGCAATCTATGAATTCTGTTAGTAGTTGCTGATATGCTTGTTTTTCCTCGTCACTCAGAAGAGCACTGACAAAGGTCGGCCGATGTTCTTTGGCCCCAAGGCTAATTTCGAACAATTCACCTGCGATCGCCAGACCGCCATCTTCGACTTCTTGTGGAGCTGGTTGGAGATCCACAAAGTCTTCTTCGTCGTCCTCTTCAAATTGAGAGCATTGAAAACCAGGGGGTTATTCTACATATACATCTTCTTTTATCAATCTGTTCAAAAAGGCACTTTTTACATCCATTTGTTGTAACTTAATCTTATGAACACATGCAAATGCAAGCAAATCCTAATTGCTTCTAGCCTAGCTATGAGGGCAAAGGATTCTTCAAAATCTATGCCAAATTCTTGATTGTATCCTTAAGCCACTAGCCTAGCTTTACTTCTCACTATTCTGCCATCTTCACTTAGTTTATTCCTAAAGACCCATTTTGTTCCTATGACAGTTTTCTCTTGGGGTCTTGGAACTAGATGCCATACATTATTCCGTTCAAACTGGTTTAGTTCTTCATGCATGGAATTTATCCAGTTTTCATCTTTTAATGCTTCTTCAATGTTCTTAGGTTCTGTTTGAGACACAAGGGCAAGTTGTTCAATTTCATCAACAATTCTGAAATGAGACCTAGTCTTAGGTGGGTCATGCAGATTACCTATGATATTCTCTAAGGGATGGTCCTTCAATACTCTTATCTCAGGTTGAGGGTTACCTCTGTCTGCATCGGTGACCTGAGGATTGCTTGATTCTCCTTGCTCCTCATTTCCTTGTGTCTCCTCATGTGGAGGTTCTTCTTTATAGTTTGCATTTAGGAACTCCCCATCATCATCTTGCCTGCAAGAATTTTCATTGTTAGATTCATCAACGGTGACATGAGGTGACTCCTCCACACATTAAGTCCTTTTGTTATAGACTCTATAGGCTCTAGACCTGTTAGAGTACCCCAAAAAGATACCTTCATCACTCTTCGGCTCAAATTTGTCTAGATCTCTCTTGTCATTATTATGAATATAACACTTAGACCCAAAAACTTTTACATGAGATAGAGATGGCAGTTTACCTTTCAGCAACTCGTAGGGAGTTTTCTTGGTAAAGGGTCTTACCATGGATCGGTTTATGATGTAGCAAGCAGTATTGACCGCTTCTGCCCAATACCTTCTAGGAAGTTGTCGTTCAGCGAGCATTGTGCGGGCCATCTCTATCAGAGTCCTATTTCTTCTCTCAACTACCCCATTTTGTTCTGGGGTTCTTAGGGATGAGAATTTGTGATTTATCCCTTCAGTCCTGTAAAAACTATTGAAGTGAGCATTGTCGAACTCTCCACCATGATCTGAAAGTATGTTGGAGATTTTAAACTTACCTTCCTGCTTGACCTGTATATAGAGAGCCTGAAATTCGTTCTTTTATTACCTTTGTCTTGCTGTATGATCATGCTACCATATTTATATAGTCACATGTTGATGATATTCACTTGATCGACACATTATGTCATCACTTATACACATATGCTTGTTCATGTGACTTGTGACGCCACGTTCCATATTTCTACACCCACACTTATGAGTTTGACTGACTTTGACTTCTAAAATGTAGCGAGCTGAGGAAGCGCAGTGGCGTGGACCAGACACTCCGTCCTCTTCTTCCCAGCCTACGGGAGGCCGAGTCGAGCGAGACGTAGACTTTGCTCAGGCGGTTGCTCGGGCCAAGGATGCCGAGGCCACTCTCCCAGCGAGGGTAAGCAAACCAACTGAGTTCCCTTTTTTGACTTAAATGCTCATGATGATGCAAATGCCTGACTACGATGAATGTGTTATGTAGGCGAGAGAGCTGACCACAACACTTACTGAGGCAGAGCGTGCCAGAGCGGAGGCTGTGCGACTCCGGGTAGAGCTAGAACAGGCACGAGCCGAGATGGAGCATTTCCGTGCATAGGTGGAACGGCTTCACACAGGAGCAGCGGACCTTGAGCACTACAGAACTGAGGCAAGGGAGGCGAAGCGCCAAGCCTTCGAGTTGAAGATCCAGCTACGAGCTGTAGAGCGGACGGTCCGGATGATCGGCTGAGGACCCAAGAGGAGTGCGCCACAGAGCGGCACATGGAGCGGTACATTCCCGGACTTCCTTTCTAGCTCTTCCGGCCAGCGGAGGAATGAGGAGGCAGAGAGGAGACAACGATGAGAGTAGGGGAGCACAGCCATGGGCCCGCCAAAGAAATGGCATGAGGGCACCGGTGACAGTGGAGGTCCAAGAGAGGGACCGGCCGAGTGACTTGTGCTTTACTTTCCTTTTGCTGTTGTTATGGACACACATGTACATGACTCTTGTTATAGTGAAACATGATCTTTTTATCTTTTATTAAAAATGTAAATGAGTGGATGCAAATACTGACTTACTAACAACGACCTCTAGTACTGACAAAGAGAATGTGAGAAAGAGAGCGGAAGGGAGAGAGCGGGAAAGGACTGGCGATTAAGTAAGAAGAGAGAGGGCCAAAACCTAACAGAAAGTGGAAAACGGTCTCGTGGAAGACCGCAAGAAGAAGAAAACGGTCTTAACCATGACCGTTAGAGGGTGAGGGGTAAGGCGGTGAATGAAAGGGAAAAATGATCACTTGACGACCGCTTGGAGTAGCTTAGCGGTCGCCCGATAGACCGCATGGGCGAAGACTCAGTTAAATCCGATCGGGACTCTCTGTGAGAGTCCCAACCCGTGGATAAAGGTCCCCAATCTATAGTAAAACTCATCCTAACTTATATTGATGCTACCCCACCTTAATCCTAATGCACTAGGACTAAAATCAGAGCCCTATAACTAGGACTAAACCTAGAATTTGTAGCTTACAAGAAATATCTGCTTTAAGGCTTGCAATCTTCATCAAAATCACCCAAAATCACCATGGAGAGGAGCTTTGGAACTAGCGTCATGGGAGAGGTCACCTATACCAGTCCAAAGGTGGCTAGGAGAGAGCATGGGGAGCTACAGTGACTAACTTTCATCCCCAAGCATCTGAGTTCAAGCTCTTAAAGAGAGGTGAGTTCAACTTAAGTTCCAAAAGTTCATGAATTCTCTTAATTTTCTTCTCATGACATTCCCCTTCTTCTTCTCTTCTTTTTTCTTCCTTTTTCAGCTCCTTCTTGGCCCAAGATGTTACTCTAGAATAAAGTGGGTGGCTCCCATGATAAAGGAGCTTCCTTTAGAGGTCCTCTCCATCCTAAGGGCATGGCACCTTCACCCCTTAGTGGTTCTAGCAAAAAAATTCAATAAAATCTCCTTAGATTGGCCTAGCATTTCAGCTCTAGTAGAGTTATGGCATCCTCAAACACACACCTTCATGTTCCTAACCTTTGAAGCCACTGTCCTTATAGAAGAGGTAGAGACCTACCTAGCTCTTTCTAAGACTAAGGTGGGGGATGAAGACTTAGTGTGCCATACGGTTGAGCCTATAGATCCATCACTCATATTAGGGGATTTTATTCATAATCCAAAGGATGTTAGGACCATCATTAGCCCGCACCATATCCATTTAATACCCAAGGCTCAATGGATCACTGCTTATTGTAAGAACAAGAGCGGGAGATTTGAAGCCATAGCGAAGGCTACCTCTATTTGCTTGTGCAGGGTCTTACTCTTTTCTACTACTGATCACCTCTTACACATCCAAAATCTCAGCATCATTAGTGGGTTGTGGCGGGATTTATCCATCTCACAAGCAGTCCTTTCTTACCTCAATGAAGGTCATAGTTCAGCTTCATTAGGGGGACAACTCTTTGGGTCAATGATCATCCTTGAGTGTTGGATGGAGATTAGACTGAAATTTCTACCCAAGGAGCACATGCCTTCAGCTAGCCGTATATTAGGGAGCCACCCACTATTCTTTATAGGAGGTGCATCTGGGTTTCCTTCACAGGTTGAATGCCGGACCGCGGACAAGAAAACATGGGATGATTGGCACCTCTACCTCAATGCCTTGCCAATTGACAAGTTCATGATGCGACCAAGGGCTCTTCAAAGGACCGCCCTCAAATTACCTCGGCGACTGGGCCTAGACCTACAGCTAGTGGAGAACACTGCCTTGGCTATCTACAACCCGCACCGGTGTTACCTATAGATTGGGCTTCCCCGTACTATGATTCCAACACTATCACACCTCCCTCCCGTTCAAGCTAGGAAGATCGAAACCGAGGAGGATTAACGAGTGGTTCGGAGTGCTCTGACCATGTGGGAGGTCAGCCAGGTTCGTGTCTTGCAAGCAGAAGTGACAGAAGATGAAGAAGACCATCGAGCTTACGTGAAAGAATTACGCAAGATCCAACCCCGTGCAGATGGGAAATTGAATGTAATTTGAATTCCATTGAGCACATACTTGAAATCATTGAACCAAAGGAAGAACTCCACTAAATATCTAGATCGCGTTGGTTTTATATAAAGGCTCGTCGCGCCGCCGGTAATCTTCCGCACTCGGGGTGTGAGGTTGCTGGTAGATCTACCATGGCTACTACGGTGTTGAAGTTGCGGCACACAGATCAGGTTCTCAAGGCTTGGGGGGCAGATAAAACTCTCCTGAGAGGGCAACAAAGGACATAATTCTTCAACAAATTAAGGGCTTGGACTACTTGGAGGAGGCTAGGCATATGGACGCAGAGGATAGAAGTCTCAGGGACTCTCTCAGGAGTCAGTTTGATGAGATTATGAGATTCTCTCTAGGGAAGAAATTTACTAAAGGCAGAGGTCGAGAGACAGATGGATCAAAGAGGAGGATAGGAATACAACTTACTTTCAGCACATTGTCTCAGGGAGGAAGAGAGTTAACACCGTCACGTCCATCAGGGTGGGGGAGCTTCTTGTGTCCACAGATGAGCAAATCAAGAGTTTGGCGAGGGACTTCCACTCTAGGTTGTTTACCGAGGATGACAACTTCAGGCTAAGGATTGTAAATGATCTCCTTCCCCGTCTCTTCTCGGAGGAGAGGGATGCTATATCTCAGAGTTTTACTGAGGAGGAGGTCCGACAGGCAGTCTTTTCCCTTGTAGGGGATAGAGCTCCAGGGCCGGATAGCTTACCGTTTAGCTTTCTTCTAGGAGTGTTGGGATGTCATCAAACTTGACCTTTTGACAGCTGTGCGAGAGTTCCAAGAAGGGAGGGTGCACTTGAGGGGTATCAATAAAACCCTCATGGTCCCTATCCCCAAGATGCAAGGAGTCCAAGATTTCAGGGATTTCAAGCCCATTAGTTTATTGAATGGCACTTACAAGATTATCACCAAGATGTTGGCTAGGAAAATGACTTCTATTATGGACAGAGTGGTCAACTGCTTTCAGGGAGCCTTCACCAGGGGGAGACATGTCCAAGACAAGGACAACTTCTTGGTGGCCCATCAATGCTTATTTGCCATGAAGACTCAGAGGAAAGGAGTAGTCCTCAAACTAGACTTTGAGAAGGCTTATGATAGAGTCAATTGGCGTTGTTTATGTGCTGGAGAAGATGGGCTTTAGAGAGAGATGGATTGGCTAGATCTGGACTTGTATTTGTTTTGCCTCCTTTGATGTCCTTGTTAATGGGAAGCCGACTCCTTTTTTCCTCAATGGCAGGGGACTTCAACAAGGGGACTCTATGTTGCCTCTCCTCTTTGTGGCTCATGTGCTAAGTAGAGTGTGGCTGAGAGCAGAGGCGGCTGGTTACATCAAGGGGCTTCCAAGGGGGAGAGGAGGACCCCCAGTCACTCACTTGCAATATGCTAATAATACTACCCTGTTCCTGGCAGAGGATAAGCAACAAGTTTATGATGCGAGACTTCTGTTAGAGATGCTGGCAAACATCACCGGCTCGAAGGTTAGCTTCAACAAGAGTATGCTAGTTGGGGTTAACATGAACAATTTGGTGCTTCAGAGGGCTGCATGCATTATGGGTTGCCAGTTTAGTTGCTTTTCCTATCTCCTACCTGGGCCTCCCTTTGTTCGCAGGTGCTCTCCAATGTGCAGATTGACTACCTATCATTCAGAAATATGAGTCTAGATTTACTGGTTAGGAGGCTAGATTGTTGTCCTTTGGGGGTAGGTTAGTTTTATGCAGGTCAGTTTTGGACAACTTACCTATCTACTTCCTCTCCGTGTTCCAGATCTCGAAGTTGGTGGTGGAAAGATTGAGTTTATTCAGGGGAGATTCTTCTAGCACGGGAGTGGAGGGAGATGTAGAGGATGACATGACATCAAGTGGGGAAGGGTGGCTGCTAGCAAGGAAGTGAGAGGACTGGGGATCAAGGATGTTAGAGACTTTAATTTGGCTCTCTTGTGCAAGTGGTTGTAGAGGTTGGGTACAAGAGAGGAGGGACTATGGGCACGAGTTATCAGGCAAAGATATTTTGGTAGGAGAAGAGTTTGGGATCTGGATTCCTCAGCACAACATCGGTCCTCTCCGATTTGGCACGGCATTTTGACTTGTAGAGACTTCATCTCTTCTAGCATGTGGGTCCGACTAGGGAAAGGCAACCGGTACCTTTTCTGGAAGGACAAATAGTGCAGTGACTTTACGTTAGAGGCTACTTTCCCCAAGCTCTTTACTGTGTCAGCTAACTCTCTGGGGTAGGTTGCTCGAGCTTTTGACTCCCAGCATTCGGAGGCACCTGGGCATCGTCTTTTATGAGGAACCTCATAAGCTACAAGATGGAGCAGCTTCAAGATATGTTATTCTTCCTCCTCGCCTACGCCCCTCATGCCGAGAGAGAGGATGTGTGGACGTGGAGGTGGGACAAGGACGACTCTTTCTCCGTGGGGTCGGCCTACTCCATTATCTCAGATGTTGGAGTGCGTCACAGCTCGCCCCTCAGGTGTGGAGGCCGCAGAGCACACTGAAGGTGAAGTTTCTCAGTTGGAGGATCTCACACGGGAGGTTGCTCACTCGAGACAGACTACTTCACTTCCTTCCGAGGATTCAGTAGATCTGCTACCTCTGTGGACAGGAAGACAAGACCCTAGACCACCTATTTGTGGGATGTACGGGTACCTAGTCACAAGAGGTGTGGGAGGGCATTGCTTCGAGAGCACGCTGTGTCTTTAGCCGACAGACAAAGATGCACCAGTTCATTGTGACATGGGGTAGGAGGTGGCTCCTAAGGGGTGATCGTATTGTGTGGTGGCTGATCCTACATGTCACTCTTTGGTCTTTGTGGAATGAACGGAACAAATAGGACTTTTAGGAGGGAGGCTAGAGCGGAGGAATCTCTTGTGTCTTTCATTTGTGTCAGAGTGAGGGAATGAGCGGAGTTGCTTTGTGATAGACGTTGGCGACGGGTGCCCCCGGTCGGCCCACGTACAGCGGCGGCTGGTTGGTGGGTCGTGACTGGCATCTCGACCTCTTTGCGAAGCAAAAGGTTTGTTTATCGATGGGGATGGAAGGTCCGGGATGATGGTTTGTTTATCGATTTCGCTGATGGTGACGAAAATCGATGGTAGGATTTGTTCATCGGCATGGGTAGATGCCGAAGCAAGAAATTCATTTATCAATGGGGATGGAAGGTCCGGGTCGATGGTTCATTGATCGACTTCGCCGATGATGATGAAAATCAATGGTAGGATTTATTCATCGGCATAGGTTAAATGTCGAAGCAAAAAGGGTTGTGTTATCAATAGGGACGGAAGGTCTGAGCTGATGGTTTATATGGATCAATTCTACCGATGATGGTGAAAATCGATGGTAAGATTTATTCATCGGCGTAGGTTAAATGCCAAAGCAAAAGGGTTCATTATAGCATAGGCGTAAGGCCTATGCCGATGGGGCATGGCTTGTCAGTCCCGCGCGACCTGAATGGTGAATGTGATAACAACATCGCTTCCATCAACCTTTCGTTCATTTATTTTTTATTCATCATTTTTTGATCACATTACCGACCTAAGTGCCCTTTTGGGTTTTCGCCGAAGCCAGCCCCCTCTTGCTTTTGCCCACGCGCCCCTTAGGGTTTTCACGTGGTGGGGTACCCAATTTTGCCTGCGATGCCCTTTTAGGTATTCGCCACAGCCAGGTTATAGCCATTCTTGCCCTTACTCAGCGTGGCTAGGTAAGGTCGATGAGGCACCTCTATTTTGAGCCTCATTTTTTTTTGACTTGATTCACAGAACTGGTGCCAGAACAGACAGAGATTTATTCGTCGGCACGAACTGAGTGCTGAGGCAAGGGTAGGTTTATTCGTTAATAGGGACGAAGGGTCCAAGTTAAGGGAATGCTGACCGATCATGCCGATGATGACAAGGGTCAAATAATGGTTCGTTCATTGACATTGGTTAAATGTCGAAGCAAAAGGTGTGTTTGTTCATTAACGAGGATGAAGGGTCCCGGTTAAGAGAATGTCGACCGGTCTTGTCGATGATGACAAGGGTCAAAATTAGTTTGTTCATCGACATTGGTTAAATGTCGAAGCAAAGATAAGTTTGTTCATTAACGAGGACGAAAGGTCCAAGTTAAGGAAATGCCGACCGATCTTGCCAATGATGACAAGGGTCGAAACTAGTTTGTTCATCGACATTGGTTAAATGTCGAAGCAAAGGTATGCTTGTTCATTAACGAGGACGAAAGGTCCAAGTTAAGGGGATGCCGATCGGTCTTGCCGATGATGACAAGGGTCGAATGATGGTTTGTTCATCGACATGGGTTAAATGTTGAAGCAAATATATGTTTGTTCATTAATGAGGACGAAAGGTCCAAGTTAAGGGAATGCCGACCAGTCTTGCCGATGATGACAAAGGCCGAAACTGGTTTGTTCATCGACATTGGTTAAATGTCAAAGTAAAGATATGTTTGTTCATTAACAAGGATGAAAGGTCCAAGTTAAGGGAATGCCGACCGATCTTGCCGATGATGACAAGGGTCGAAACTGGTTTGTTCATCGACATTAGTTAAATGTCGAAGCAAAGATATGTTTGTTCATTAATGAGGACGAAAGGTCCAGGTTAAGGGAAAGTTGCTTGCCGATAATGACAAGGGTCGAACATGGTCTGTTCATCGACATCGGTTAAATGTCGAAGCAAAGATATGTTTGTTCATTAACAAGGATGAAAGGTCCAAGTTAAAGGGATGCCGGCTGGTCTTGCTGATGATGACAAGGGTCGAACATGGTTTGTTCATCGACATTGGTTAAATGTCGAAGTAAAGATATATTTACTCATTAACAAGGATGAAAGGTCCAGGTTAAAGGAAAGCCGACCGATCTTGCCGATGATGACAAGGGTCGAACATGGTTTGTTCATCGACATCGGTTAAATGTCGAAGTAAAGATATGTTTGTTCATTAACAAGGAAGAAAGGTCCAAGTTAAAGGGATGCCGACCGATCTTGCCAATGATGACAAGGGTCGAACATGGTTTGTTCATCGACATCAGTTCAATGTCAAAGCAAAAATATATTTATTCATTAACAAGGACGAAAGGTCCGAGTTAAAGGGATGCCGACCAGTCTCGCCGATGATGACAAGGGTCAAACATGGTTTGTTCATCGACATCGGTTAAATGTCGAAACAAAGATATGTTTGTTCATTAACAAGGACGAAAGGTCCAAGTTAAAGGGATGCCGACCGGTCTTGCCGATAATGACAATGGTCGAACATGGTTTGTTTATCTCTGGTGGGGTTTGTGGGAATATCCCGCTCAGAGTTTCATATGGGTGAAAGTAGGGAGGAACTTTTAATTATCACCTTATTGACTTAAGTGCCCTTTAGGATTTTCACCAAAGCCAGCCCCCTCTTACTTTTGTCCATACGCCCTTTCGGGTTTTTACGCGACGGGGTACCCAATTTTGCCTGCAACGTCCTTGCGGGTTTTCGCCGCAGCCGGGTTATTGCCATTTTTGCCCTTGCCCTAGTGTAGGAACAAGTCTGGTGGGGCACCTCTATTTTAAGCCCCATTTTTTTTAAACATAAAGTGAGAAAATAGGGATGGGTCAACCATACGATGTTTGACCCCAGATGATAGCATATGACAGTTAGCTGGGGCACGAGGCCTTGCGCCGATGAAAGGGTTTATTCGTTAGCAAGGAGGTAATGCTAGCGCAAAGGACAGATTTATGTGCCGATTCAAGCGTAAGGCCCGCAATGGCGATATTATATGAAAGGGTCGGCTAGGACGCGAAGTCTTACGCCGAGAAAGTGGTTTATTCGTTAGCAAGAAGGTAATGCTAACACAAAGAAATGATTTTTGCGCCGATTCGAGCGTAAGGCTCGTAATGGCGATATTATATGAAAGGGTCGGCTAGGACATGAAGTCTTGCATCGAGAAAGTGATTTATTTATTAGCAAGAAGGTAATGCTAACGCAAAGAGAGGATTTTTGTGCCGATTCGAGCGTAAGGCTCATTTCCAATCCTCTTCTTTGATGGGTCTGAAAACATTATATGTTGTATATCTGTGAGCCTCTTTCCAAAGGTACCAACCACGCCTCGATCCGCCTCCGGATCTGAGCACAATAATTCTAGTCGTGGAGGCACGCAAATCTATTCTGTGAATAGACCAGTAGAAGCAGCAACAAAAGAATTCCCAATTAATTATCTCTACTAAGTTTCAGGGACCGCCGCTTTAGGGAGTCAATCAAGGACGTCCTGCCATCGTCCCAGCCAAGCGGCGCCTTCAGAAGATCTCAGAAGGAGGACATCCCTTTGGAAGCCGTTGCTTGCTATCCTATAACTCAGAACCGAGTCGACGCAGTACTGAGTCAGCATAGTACCGAGTCAGACCAGCAGGTCGAGTTCGCCCCGAGAGCCCTTCCAACTTTGTGCACGTCAACCCAGGGTCGGTCCTCCCGGGCCCCACTTGTAGCCCTTTACCTCCCTGTGTGGAGTGGGCAAGAATTCACTGTTGTAATAATTGACTAATTGTTTTACCGGGAGTTACCGTAACTGACCGGGGTCGTCTTCCCCACGCCCGGAGCGTGGAGGTAAACTCGCCACCCTCCTCGTAGGCATTTGCTATTCTTGTATATATTTTTATATGCCACTGCTAGAGAGCATGATAGGATAATTTAGGTTGCTTTACTTTCATCACCGCTGTGAGAGAGAGTGAGACCGTCCTGTGACCTAATCCGATCACGAGAGAGAGTTGACCACCCTAGCTCACTGCCGGTTCCTCAACCGTGCACATCTAACGCTTCCCTCGCTAGGGATGTCTGTGAGCTAGAGTCCCAGGTTTGCCGTTCATCCCGCATCAAATTGGTATCAGCGCAAAAGGTTGAGTCTTGGGTAATATTTGCATCAAAAGCACGGTCTAGGTCGAGTCTAGGAAAGGGTGTTTAAAGTTGCATTGCATCCCAACACTCCAGTATATCAAAAGATGTTGCCGGAAGGTTAGGTTACACCTATCCGGAAGGTAGCCCCTCGCATCGAGTCGGACCTTCGAGTTATAGCCCCCGCCACGTACTGGAAATTAGATTAAGTCTTGGTTTGTAGTCGGGTCTGCATTCCAACATTGCAATGTAGAGTGTCTAGGTGCTTGCATTAGTTTTGCATAATAGAATCAAAAAAGAAAAGAAAAGTGTCCAATGAGCTCCAAGTCACCCAAGTCATACAACTGGCTTCATAGCACCCATGGGCTTGGCAACCATCCCATCTCCTTTATTAGGTCCGAGGCCTCAAATTTCTATGGGTCTAAGGTCCCGAGCGACTACCTACATTGGGAAGCCGCTATGGACAAATTCTTCGATTGTTATACCATGTTCGAGGCCAGGCAATTCTATTTTGCCAAGGAGAGGCTTCTTGACCGGGCTACTGAAAAGTGGAGAGACATAGAAGACTTGAGGTAGCTTAGGAGGCAATGGCCCATCGAATCATGGTGGGACATGAAGAGAGAGCTTAGGAGGGTCTACCTTCCTCACCTGGTCCCCTCCAACTCGTCCCACCTAGTCACCTCCAGCCGACCCCACCCATTTACCCCCAACCCAGTAGGTCACACCTCTAGCTGACCCCGCCCACTCAACTCCAACCAAATAGGTCACACCTCCAACCGGCCTCACCAAACCATCCTGAACCAAGTGGGTCACACCTCTAGTCGACCACACCCAATCACCGTCAATCAAGTGGGTCATACCCGGAGGCAAGAATCCTCTCACATAGCTGAGCCTAGTTCCACACCCAAGCCAAGAGATGAGGAGCGAGTCCACCATGAGGCCCCTACTCCAACCCGCACCTTTGCTGAACTTTTGAAAATGGTTTCAGACTGGTTGGATAGTATGGATAGGACACATGCTCCTAGTGACGGGCTCCTACCGGAGCCTAAGGAGGTCATAGCTGGTAGTCTTGATCCGACGCCATCTACGGTGCCCTCCCAAAGCCCTCTCCCCATCATGGAGGACCCTCCTTCCCCATCCGAGATTGCTCCATTGCCACCCTCACCTTCCAATCTTCATTCGGTACCACCTCAGCCAGAGCTACCCGTATTACTAACGGGGAAGCTACTCATAGCCGAGCCACTTCTTAGCTGGCTTAGGATAGGCTTGGTCCCTACCCCACCTCGCTACCCATCCATGGACCATGCACTACCTTTAGTACCCGTCAACTCATTCCACACGACTTTTCGGTCTAGTCACCATGTTGATTCATTGGATGACCTGCTTAAGGGACTAGATTGGCAAATATAGTTGATGTGTATGTTGGCCCCAGGCTTCGACCACTCCATGAGTCATAGCTTCACGCATCCCACATTGGGGTCTATTACCTCTATGTGCACCATGGGTCATGTCACCACAGAGGTCCTTTTGTTCCTCCCCATGTCGACTGAGCCTATCTTTAGACCACTTATCCCGAGGGAGGGACCATATCTCCTATATGAGATCACCGTCCCCTATACCCTAGTACATGAAGGTGACCACCTACACCTTCAAGATTTTCAAATGTGGGACCGTGACATATGGGAGCCCAGTTCAAGGGCTTCCACTTTCTTTGATCAATTCGATCCCTTTCTAATTGAACCCCTTGACCCACCATATCTACTCCCCTTCTTCCCGGGAGTCCTCTACCAGACCCCTTCCCCACGGGTAAGTCCACCTACACTCAACCAGGGGACCATGCCACGGTCATCATATAGGGGTGACGAAGAAGGGGCATTCGGCTGTCCTAGCCCTCCCAAGTCTCCCAAATCCAACAGGCAGTCGCATGCTAGGGGCATATTAGGATGTCTAGGAGTCCCCCATGATGTCAACCTTCGGTCACGTCAAACGCATGCATGACACACATTCGGGTGTCCTGGTCCACCAATGCATATGCATGGGTAAGACTAACCGTAGGTTTGTTTAGGGCCGTGTGTGTGCTTCCGTGTGTTTTTTACTTGTCCAGTCTATCTCCAGTCTCATCTTCCCCATGCTCACCCCCTATCTTCCACTGCCACCCAGAAAATAGTAGCTATAGATCCATCTGCCCTGTTGCAGCATCGCCACCACCTCCCCTAAGGTGTTTCTGGTGACCAGCCCATCACCAGAAGATTCTTCTCCAAGCTATCTTTGCAACGAGAGCTCAAGCACCTCCAGCCGACGTCGGAGCCTACTGGAGGAGCCCTTTTCATTCAGTTGCACAGTCTGCCTCTGAGAACAACCAGAGCTGACTTGTAGAGGCCCTCACGCCCTCCCCTCCAGGATTTGGTGATCCCCTGCGAGCCTTCTTTCACCTCTAGGAAGAAGGGCACCATTCGGCCATCCGAGCACCCCGGATCGACTGTTTTCCCTGGTGTGTGAAGACTACTCACCCCTGCTCTGGGGGTGCTAGACTAGTCAGAGTGCAGAAGCCACCCTATCTCCATATGGCAACACCAGCTTCCCCCATTTGGTGTAGCTCGACCTCGGGCTCTCCTATTTGAAACGACGCTAGTCTTGGTCCATTCTGGCATCACAGCTGAGAGCACCAACCCTGGCAAGGTGCCTCTATCCTGCAGATAACCTAGACTGTGTGCCCACACAAGAATGGCCGGTGCTGGTTCTAAAACCATCAGACCGGCATCCTTCCAGTGCTGACACGTCCCAAAGGCATCCTTCTTCACGTCAAGACTAGTCTTAGCCCGATCCAACTTCGGGCCTGCGAGTTACAACACTTGTAAGTCAGCTCTGCACTGCTGTTCCTGCATTCTATTTTACCCCACTGGCGACCAAAAGATACCATTCCGTCATATAGGCGAGTTTCGAAGTGAAACTTGGTGGAGTCAAGCTAGGGCCGTCCCTCTCTCATGCAAATCTTGTCTGGGCTCGTTTCGTCATCCCAACTGGGAGCATTGCCCCGAACAAGGCTTCTCTGGCCAGTAGTCTACATCACCAGTGCAGCCTTGTGAGAACAGCCATCCACGACACCAGTGACCTCCGAATAGGCTGTTTCTTCTTCTCGGTCATTCTCAAGGATAGCAGCTTTCCAGTGGTACCAAATTCAACCTCTTCAGTTGCCCGAGCAGAGAGTATCACCACCGCCAACTTACTGGCGCCAGACTGAGTAGACAGCGTGGTGATTGGGCAGGCAGACTGTTCACTACGTCGTCGAATCCCCTCCCCGCTGGGCTGGCTGAAAGCCCGTCCCTACATGGAGGTAGTTTTGGTTGTATTAAATTAATTCCCCACCCCTGAGCCAACCCTCCTGCGTAAGGTGTAGTGTTGCACTCGCCATTTCAGGTCAAGCGGCATCGACACAGTGTGTAGGTGCGTTCCCATGCTTCCCTGCTCGCCCTCGTCTCCGATTGGGATCGATTTCTTCAAACCAATTAGGTGAGCACTCGATTCCCCTCTACTGGTTAATCACTTTACTTAGCTAGTATCATTTTTACTATCTATGGGACGGTGAGTGACTGCTCGATCCCTGTTCCACTCATTTGTGCATCCCACTGCGGAGTAAGCTGCGAGTGCCACCTTTAACCCATGCCCACGGCATGCTGGCCGCCCACTATCATGGGAGTCCCAACCCCCTTAGGGGGTCAGCCCAAGCATAGCTAAGTCCTCGGAATAGCAAGGTCCCATCCGGACCCTCATGATCATCCCGGATCACCTTCGGGAGAGAGTGCGCACTGCGTGAGTGGCCCGATATATCGAGTTCGCTACTACTCTTTGTGTTCTTGCAAATATAGGTCCTAGGTGGCTCGTGTCATCCAGTGGCATACTTGGCTGTGTCACATCAAGTGGTATCAGAGTAAGTTATAAGCTTGTTCTCACAAGTCTAGTCCTAGGGCACACTTACACTAGGTCACACATAGGCTCACACCCGTGCATCATCACTTCCCCATTAGATTGGCTACCTCATACTGATCATATCCGTCATCCTCGGCCCTCTCCATGGGTCCCAACCTCCAAGAGAGCCATGCCACTAGGGTGAATGGTCTCCTAGGCCAAGTGAACACCCTCAAGGAGGACGTCACAACCACTCTTAGGGAGCATAAGGCCATATCCAACCAGCTTGACTAAAACTCTAAAAATGGCTCCACACCAAGGGACTTTGAATTCTATAGCTTTGACTGGTGTTATGACTCGAGCGTCTACTTGGAATGGGAAGCTTCCATGGACCAACGTTTTGATTGGAACCCCATGCCTAAAGGGAGGAAAGTGAGGCTAGCCAAAATGTAACTCACAAAGATAGCCAAAATTCATTGGCTAGATGTCGAGAGTGTAAGGAGGATTAGTGGGCAAGACCTGATTGACACTTGGGAGAATATGAAGGCCGAGCTTAGGAAGGTCTATGCACCCCGACCCTCCCCCTCCTACCCATATAGCCATAGTCCGAGGAGCACGACAACTCCTCCATCTGCACCCAGCCAGATTAAGACCACCCTAACGGCTCAATCACCGCCACTCCCTACTGGCCCGTCCCCAACCACGACCTCCGCACCCTATCACCTAACCCTCACCACAACCAACTCTTCACAAACCCAATTGGTACTCACCTCTACCCCTCCACCTGCCCCCATGAAGGGCACATCCCCCAACCCCAGTTAACCCACACTCCCTTACCCATCCCATCTTCCGCTCCCTACCCCAATCCGACCCTATCATAGTCCACGCTCTTCACCAATCCAATGGGTCCCTACCTTTGCCCCTCCACCTCCCCCCATGAAAGGCACACCTCCCAACCCTAGCCAACCCAAACTCCCTCACCTATCCCATCTTCCCCTCCCTACCCCAAACGGACCCTATCTTGGTCCACCCCTCTGGGTGCATCCTTCATCGGCTGCTACCATCCCACCCGCCAAAGACCTTCCTATCCCATTTGTGGAAGAAGCTGTGACCCATACACCCGACCACATGAAAGTGGAGAATACCCCAGACCCTCTCTCCACCCTTGGAGAAACCCATGCCCAAACTGTACTTGTACCTTTCTTTCAGTTGACTGTACTTATGTTTGGACATGAGATGTGCTGGATCTTGTAGCAGTTTAGTTGTTTATTTAATTTTTACATTATTATTAGTTGATCATTGTACTATCTCTGCAGTTATTTTAACTTCTTACGTACTCTCACACCATCCTTTATCCCTTTTGAGTCTTCGGGCTCATGGGAGACAGACCGAGATTCGAGTCACGCTGATTTCTTTTCGGTACTCGGATCCCGAGTCATCACAGGGTGCGTGGTGGAGTGACGATGACTACGTGTGACGAGGACGAAAGCGAGGAGCGACGGTGAACAACGAGGCGGGAGCGATCGCGGTCGTAAGAGCTGATCGCGGGGAGGATTGACGACTTCGCGTGATTCTTGACGATTAAAGCTTTGAAAAGGTAGGGGGATAGATCCTTAGCAGTACTCCCGCGTGTTTTCTTTGCGAGTCCATGCCACGATGAGGCCTACAGGAAAATCCATGTTGCAGGACGTGTGACGGTTTCTATAGGTTTGGGCTTCAATTTGTAGTTTAAAAGTGGTTTCTCGGACGTATGAATGCTCAGAGATTGATTCCCCCTATCTTCCCTTTCGTACTGAGGAGAATGAGGCGTGAAATCAAACTCCGTGGGGAGTTATGATTCTGTCAAACCCAGCAGGAGACGACCATGAGAGTGACCGTTGAGCCCAGAGCTAGACGGCCAGAGGGTTGGCCGCCCATGTCTGCTAGCGTGCCAGGTTGCAGGCGGCCAGAGGTCTGGCTACCCTACTTTTCTCGTAACCTAGTTTGCTGGGTGGCCAGTGGGGTGGCCTCCCAGGTCTATTGGGCAGCCAACACTTTGGCTACCCAGACACCCAGTTGATTGGGTGGTCAGGACGATGGCCGCCTAACCCAGGGAATGGCCCAGGGTGGGCAGTCAAGAGTCTGGCCACCCAGCCCTCTAGGAGGCCAAGGGTTTGGCCACCCAGTCCTATGGGTGGCCAGGGGTTTGGCCGCCCAGGTCCCTTGTGCCTGGGGTGCTATGCTTCACCGTTTCGTACCTTGAGACGTCCGTGTCCGACATGATTTCACAGAAGAGGTGTCCGCGTGATTCTGTATGATCTGGAGTTCTTGTGTAATTATTAAGGGCCATCCCTGTGTAACTTGTATGTTGTAGGGAGTCTTTCCCCCACCTAAAATAGTAATAGCAGAAGACCATTCTCACATGAGTTTAGAAGGTCGATATTCACTGGTTTCCGTTATCGGCCTTAGGTGATTTACCTATATCGGACTATGTCGCATCGTTGTTTCAGGTGTGCATGAGTTGGACCTTCTTCAGAGTAGTACTCCACTGGCACAACTTACTGAGTGTCGTGCAGGTATCTGCAGCGAGGTCGAGAGTGTCACTCACTGAGTGCCGACACATTCCAACCTTGTGGTCGAGAGCTGTTCCCAATAGACGATTAGGCTAGTAGCCGTGGGACCCCTTTCTGTTGTACCTAGAGTCTAGGTTGAGGGAAAATACTAGTTATAGGACCTTAACAGGAGCATGTCATCTGTGTGTGCACACGTGGTTGGGAGCAGAGGACTAATATTGATGAGTACTATCCCGATTAGTCCTAGTGTTGTTGTGACTCAGCCTCACCCTTGAGAGAGATGGATAGGCGTAAGTTAGTAGGTGTGGTATAAGACGTTAATGGATGCATCTAGTCAGTGCTAACGAGTGAGTACTTCGGTCATCCGTGGGTTTAGTTTCTCGACTGTGAGACATGGTTCTCCGAGAGTAGAGGTAGTGCATCTAACCGGGTGACTTTAGCGTGACTTCTCGATTGCGAGGGTGAGATTTTCCCGACAACATTGTCAGGGTTCTCTCGATAGTTGACCCCTATTAACTCACATGGAGTTAAGCAACATGAGAGAACCGTGACAATAGGGGCATGATGTGTTCATCTAGAAGATTTCAATTGTTTAATGATAAATATCATAATGGTGGGGATCTACTGAAAGCTTTTAGGGGCATAGGGATATTTTTTCCTAAAAGTAATATAGATTCTATCCGGTGTGACTTCTAGGAGGGTTAGATTGGGGCCTTGTTGGTACCCGAGAAGATCACAACATTGGTTCCCCTAGGAGTACAAGGTTGAACTGAGTTACTGTAGGTCTGCACGCTCCATGTGGTAGGATCTTTAAGGTGCGTTTGCCTTTTGAGTTTCTCTCGTCACTCCACAGCTTCGTCTGCGTACAGTTGCGACCAGGGTTACGGGGAAACTGAGGTGAGTTTGTGTTATGAAAATAAGTAATATATCCACAATAGGAAAAAAGGACAAATTTATGAATTGACAAGCAAAATGTGTAACAAAGATCAAATGAGAATATTCCACAGTAAAATAAATAAATCAAACTTTAAGGAGATAATAATTTTTTTATGTGATTTAGCTAGGAAAGCATAAGAGATTTCACAGTGACATAGAAGAAAAGTATAAAACAGAGAGATAATATTACACTGACAACAAGTAATCTTCCACAATCTTACTAAAACGATACGTTTTAAGTAGCTCCGAAAAGCCTCGAAGAGTAGCACTCACAAACTCCACAATCTTTTTGATGTGTGTGTGTGTGAGAGAGAGAGAGAGAGAGAGAGAGAGAGAGAGAGGAGCTGCCCCACATGTATCTCGACGCACGAAAGAAGGGAACCCTCAAAATCACCGTCACAACTGGGGATGCACGTGGAAACGGCCGAAGTATACGAGAATGAGGAAGTTAAAGTGGGAAGTGGGTCCCGAATCGCATTTGGAATGCTTTGCACCCCATACACCGCACACACACACACACGCACGTAGGCCTAAAGAGGCCCACGCATACCTCGACTCCAAGACGGTCAAACCGTAGAACTTGACCTGGAAAATATAGAAAAAAAGGGCTCTATCACTACCTAGATGGGTGTTCAACTTACTTTACTCTAATAATAAATGATATATTAAAATAAAATTGTGATGGATTGCCAGTGCCTCCTCAAGAAGAAGAAGAAAGATGTCACCGACCGGGTGACCACTGAGCCACCGCGTGCTTGGACACCACCTTATGTGCAATCCAAAACTCCATCGGCCACTAGAGTTGACCCTATGGCGGGACAACTACCGGTGCTATCGTCGCCTACCTGCTCACTGTCGATGATGGCTGGATGATCGGTTCCTATCGAGGGACTAGCCGGAAGGGGCAAAACGTCGCACACTACTGCCGATCTTGGGTCCCCCCAGTCGAGGACACCCCAGGGGTGCTCCTCTACCAAATGGAGGTCTATGAACTGATAGAGAAGTCTTTGAGGCTGAGGGAGTGCTCAGGGACCCTCTCCCCAGGGATTGACGGGGTGCTATTTGGTCTGTCAGCCAGGAACCTATGCTTGATGGCTCAGGCCCTCGATTTGTAGGGAGTCCATTTCTGGGAGGTCACGCGACAACTAGTCGATAGTCATATCGAGCGATTGATGTTGGAGGCTCAGCTCCAGAAGATGAGGGCCAAGCACGTCAGTCACCAGGGGTTCCCGGAGTCCCAAGGGTGCTTGCTGGTGGAGGCCAAGCGTGACTGGGATGCCTTTTGGGTCTGGGTCCAAGTCCAGACATACGAGGACTCCTAACGACAGATGAAGGGCCGAGCATAGGTGATAGAGGAATGGGTAGTAGGGTTGGAAGCCTTGGCCAGCTTGGAGAGGAAAGAGGCAGAGGAAACCATAGCCAAGATAGCAGAGCTCGAGGTAGCGGTGGCCGCAGCTAGGGCAAAGGCGGCGCCAATTGGCGACGAGGTTGTCGAGCATTTTTGAGAGTTCTCAGAATACAAGGCTAAGCTAAATACCTCCGCCGTCGAGGTCTATGGTCCAACGAGAGACGCCTGCTTCAAGGAGGGCTGGATGATAGCTCTTTTGGTGGCTGCCGACTGCACAAGGGTCCTGGTGCCAGCCATGCCCCATCCTTCTATGCCTTTCAAGCCTGAGGGTGACTAGGGAGAGGAGGAGAAGGGTGAGGAGGAGCAGGGTGGGGCAGAGTAGGGCACAGAGGCCCAGCATCTAGTGGATCCAAAGTTGATCGTCTCGCCCGATGATCCTCCATCACTAGTGATAGTGCCTGGGGATGCGCTCGGAGCCCAGGACTCAGTCCCCACCCAGGCGGCCGCCGAGGCGACCACGCTAGGGTGAAGTGCTAGCACTCCTTGAGGCCTCTTCTGCACCTTTTTTTTTCTTTTTATGACCTTCGGGTATGCCCGAGCAGGCATGGCCTTTCCTTTGTACCTCCTTTTTTGTTGGAATGAAAGGTATTTACCTTATTCCATGGGTGTCATGTCTTTCTGGTATTTGAGATATTTTCCACAGGGACTCAGGCCACTTTCCATCATTTAGACTCCTAGGGGACACGGACTGACGGTTGAACTTCCTTCAGAAAGCATGGGATATTGAAGGGCGTGAATCCCGAGATTCCCACTGCTTCATTTCCTCAAATTAGAGAGAGGAGGGGAATCCCTGACACTCTCTGGAGGCTTCACCTATCTCCCATAAATAGGAGATCCATGAGGGGTCTTGGAGGCACTCGATATCTCCCTTGGCCGTGCAAGCAACTTTTTGAAGCAATGTCGTTTAAGAAGTCTGAGTCTTCATCGGGGGAGCCTTCCCCGAAACGTGCATGCTGTCGGAAGGAGGCTCTTCCAGCGCCAGACCCATCCTCGACTGGCAATAATGGCATCGGCGGCAAGTCTGAGGATTACTAGAGGGGCTATCTTCAGGGCTGGTGTGACACTCTAGTGAATGTTCACTGCATTTATTGTATAAAGGGGTTGCTCAAGCTCACCCCCGACCTGTACGATCCCAAGGAGGATGAGTGAACCCCTGTACCTCCCCCAAATTAATAAAAAATCATCTTCTTCTACTTCTTCTTTGCTCATGGGATGTTAATGGACCTTGTCTCTTTCCTTCTTTGATGCTTGTTTGATTTTTCTTTATCCGCTTGCTATTAATGGGCCCATACTTCCTTGTGACATTTTGGTTCCCTAAGGAAGGCTGAATGCCATTGGAGTGAAGTAATTTGCCGCTGCTCTTTGATGAGGGGTGGCCCCTTTTAGAAGTAGTAGGTACATGAGACCCCATTGAGGCACTCATTATCTCTCACTTTCTATCCATCTTCACTATCTCGTATCCATGTCTCAACAAGTTCTTGGGGGGTGAGTCCCCCAAGGGTCTTTGCATGTCCACTGGGGTCGCGGTGGAGTTTGGCCCTCCTCTAATGAGGCCGAAGAGCGAGCCCCCCAAGGAACACAGCCCTTCTACCGGTGTTGAGACAGAGTCTGAATCCTCTCTGACGGGACCTAGGAGCACGCCCCCCAAGGGTCCTGACCCTTCTATTGGCACTCCAGTAGAATCTGATCCTCCTCCAGTGATGCCCGTTGAGCAAGATGAAGACAACGAGGATTTTTTGTGGGGTTGGTACGATGGCCATCATGATGGCATGAGGGCCGCACTGGCATTGGTGTCCCCTTGCTTCCGGTATAACGAGAGATTGTTGGGGCCCTCCAATCACTCATACAATTCTAAAGATGACGATTGACATCTCTTGTACTTTCCTCCTATAAATAAATGGAACCTCCTTCTTCCCTCATCTTGTTTTGCATGTGCTTGCTCTTGGTCCCTACTTCTGCCTTGAGGGCTTTAGCACAGTAGCCAACATCTCTAGGACTTATTCACTGCTAGGTTAAGTATGTGCTTTAGGGACAAGACACCATGCTTCCAGTTAGCTTTTGTTAAGCCATTATCGTGATCTTCGAAGGAAGTGTTTGTCTACCTCGTAGAGTAGACTGAGTCATTAGAGGGTTGTTGCTCGCCTTTAGGGGGCTAAGTTGCCATCACAATTTCTGAGGGGAGCACAACTGCTCGCCTCTTGGAAGCTTAGAAGCTACCCTTGGTGATTTTGAAAGTGAGTGTGCATCCATCTCCTTAAGAGGAGAGGATTATTACTTGCCTCTTGGAGGTCGAGTAGCCACCTTAGTTTTTGAGGGTAGTGTGAATGCTTGCCTCTTGGAGGCTAGGTAGCCACCAGGATTTTGGAGGGGTGCACGACTGCTCACCTCTTGGAGGCTTAGAAGTCACCCTTGGTGATTTTAGAGGCAGACATATGTCCGTCTCCTAAGGAGGAGAGGGTTATTGCCCCCTCTTGGAAGCTCGGAAGCTACCCTTGATGATTTTGGAGGGGAGCGCGACTGCTCCCCTTTTGGAAGCTCAGAAGCCACCCTTGATGGTTTTAGAGGTAGGCATATGTCCGTCTCCTAAGGAAGAGAGGATTCTTGCCCCCTCTTTGAAGCTCTGAAGCCACAAACTGTTGAACTCAAGGCGTGACTCGTTGGTGTTGGAGATTGATGAGAAGGTGAGAAGGGGCAACTTTGTCCATTTATTGATAGAATGTTCTAAAATTTATAGAATTCTAGGTGTGTGCAACTTCTCGCCTATCTAAGGCTGATAGCCTATTTGTACCTTTGCTGAGCACTTTCGTCACCTGATACAGGCCTTTCCAGTTTGGGGCTAGCTTCCCTGCGATGGCTCTAGGGTCGGTGACACTAGCCCGACATAGTACAAGGTCACTATGGAGGAAGTGGACTCCCTGACCCGGGCATTGTAGTATTGTGCCAGCTGTTATTGTTAAGCGATGAGCTTGACCTAGGTGCACTCCCTTTCCTCTATGAGTAGGTCCAAATTCTCCCTCATTGCTTCATTGTTCTTTGCCTCGTCGAATTGGCAATCCCTCAGTTATGGGTTAAAGATCTCAACCGGGATGACCGCTTCGGCCCCTTAGGCTAAGTGGAAAGGTGTTTCTCCTGTCGCAGCCAGAGCAATGGTTTGGTGTGCCCACAGGACGCTCGGGATGGAGTCTACCCACGACTCACCTTCTTGCTCAACGTGGGTCTTAATGTCGTGAAGGAGTGTTCGGTTAGCATTCTCCACTAAGCCATTTGCCTAGGGATGGCCTACCGAGGTGTAGTGGTTCCAGATCCCCAATTCTGAGCACTTTTCTCAGAAGACAGTACTGGCGAACTGCCTACTGTTGTTAGTAGTAAGAACGTGCAGGATCCTGAATTGGCAAATTATTTTGTGCAGGATGAACTTCCACGTTACTTCACTCGTGATCTTACCAAAGAGTTCTGTCTCAACCCATTTGGTAAAATAATGTCTGGCGATCATGAGGAATTTCTTCCTTTCTAGGACTTCTAGGAAGGGGCCTAGTATATCTAACCCGCAACAAGTAAATGGACGAGACTCCATTAGGGCATGCAGTTGCGTTGTTGGCTGGTGATGTAACTTTGCAAACCTTTGGCACTGGGGGCAGCTCCGTATGTAGTTAAGACAGTCCTACTGTAGAGTTGGCCACCAGTATCCTTGCCGGATCAAGCTTCTAGTGAGTGCTCGCCCCCGATATGACTTCCACAGAGGCCTTCATGAACCTCTTGGATTGCTTGCTTAGCATCGGTGGGGAACAAGCACTTTAGTAGGAGAGTGGAGAGCGGCTATATGAACAATCACCTGCCAATGACCGTAAAGTGTGTCGCTTGTGCTTGTACATGGTAAGCCTCCGATCGGTCGTCAGGGAGATGATGATGCAAGACAAAGTTGAGGATGGGGTCCTTCCACGATGGCTTATAATCTATGGCATTCATCTGAGGATTAAGTTCTTCAATGCTCGGTGCTCGTAATTCCTCCACCAAGATTGCCCTCAAATTCATGACAGAGGTGGAGGATGTCAGGCAACAGAGAGTGTCTGCTCGAATGTTCTCTGCCTTCGACCATCTTAAAGCCAGAGAAGCCTGCTGTGGCCTCCTTCGTTTTCTCAAGGTATTTGATCATCGTTTGTTCCCGGCCTCAAAATCCCCACGAACCTGATTGGTGACTAGTAAGGAGTCACTATAGGCCTGAAGACTAGTCACCCCGAGATGCTTTGCCATACGGAGGCCAAACAACAAGGCTTCATACTCGGCCACATTGTTGGTGGCTGGGAAGTTGAAGCATAGGGCATACTGTAACTCTGCACCTTTCAGCGATAAGAGGACCAGGCTCGCTCCACTGCCAGTTGAGTAGGATGAACCGTCCACATAGAGTTCCCATGCAGGTCTAGGGGATTGTTTAGATAGTTCCTCCTCAGGGAGCATGCACTCGACGACGAATGTGGAAGCTAATGTCAAATCCTCCCAACTCGATGGCCCACATGATGCGCCCTGCAGTGTCAGAGTTTTAGAGGATTTGGCATAAGGGCTGATCGGTAAGGACCATAATTGGATGGGAGAGAAAGTACGGTTGTAGCTGACATGTGGCCGTTACCATGGTGAGCACAAATTTCTTCGTCTATGAATACTAGAACTCAGGACTATTGGTCCTCAATATAACATGCGTGGACAAGAAGGGGGTTGAATTGTCCCGCAAGTGGAATTCAGATTTTAAGAAAATCGTTACACTAAAATTAAACTGAGAAATGAATCTAACTAAATTCAAGATGAAACAGATATTGAAACGATTCACTCCATCTCCTAATCACACTCGACTATCAACGACAGGATGGGCAAACAAACCACAATATGCAATCACACAATGCGAGAGAATTTTTTAGGTTGTACGACAGGACCTTCACGTCCTTCTACATCCATCCCTCACCAAATCAGTGAGGATTCACTCGCTCCAAAAAGAGCACACACGGAGTGTTACCTCCACACACACATAAAGACTTCATCTTCAAAACGATCCAACAATCGGATCTGCAAACCACACACACGCTGCCAGATGTGCAACAAACTCCACACGACCGTGCGCAGACGGTCACGCACACAAGGTTTCTCTAAGATCAGAAATAAAAAGATGTTAAACACAAGTAAAAGATCTCACTGTTCCATAGTGAAAAAGCTTTAGGAGATGCAAGATCTGGATGTAGCTTCACAAGAATTCCCTTCTTCCTGGCAGCCTTTCTTCCCTTGTTCTTCGTCAAGCTCACAGATCTCTATCTTTTTCTTCTATTCTTACACGAGCTCCTCCTCCTAGCTCTTCACAGATCTCTCTCTCTTTTCTACAAATTTCACCGCCCTTCTTGTGTTCTTCTCTCTTCGCAAGCTCTCCCTCAAATTTTTCTTCGAATGCTCCTTTTTCCCGCTCTTTTTTCAGCTCTTGCAGCGGCCTCTTCTTCGGAGGAAGAAGACATATATTTATAGAACAAATAATGAGATTTTATGCTTATAGGGCATACATCTCTATCAGTGCTTCCCCACCAGCATTACAATCTGGGAAGCCATCGCTTGGAGTAAAGAGTTAAGAGGCGCTCTTATTAAGATACTCCAAGAGCTAGAAGTCTATGAGGCACATGCAGCAGAAATCAAGGCCGCCACATATGAAGCCTTCACTGCCACTGTCACCTTTACAGAGAAAGTCATGCTACTTTCCCCTCCGTGCCATAACCGCCCTCTCTACATGAGGGGGAAAATCAATGGGCATGAGGTAAACTGGATCCTGGTGGACGCCGGTGCCGCTGTCAACATCATGCTATTGAAGACATTCAAGACTCTATATCTGACCCCATACTTGCAGAAGGTTCAGGTGGTCAAGATATCTAGCTTCAACCAAGATACCGAGGATGTCCTCGGCCAGGTGGATGTCGACCCGGTGCTCGATGATTTTGCCTCCAAGGTGACATTCTACATCATCGACGCCAACACATCCTACAAAGTGCTATTGGGTAGACCCCGACTCCATGAAAACTGGGACATCCCGTCATCTCTCCATCAATGCATCAAGTATGCCAAGGGTGGGGAACAACATATGGTCTTCACAGACCTGTCTCAATTCACTCTTGCAGAATGTAACCTTGCCGATGCTGTGCTTTATTTCGGGGGAATCAGTCCATACCCCATAATCAAGAGCAAAAGCAATGACTGGCTCTCAGAGAAAGATGAGGATGATCTCTTCTCCGTTGACTAGGAGAAGGCCAAGCTTCATCGGCTACGCCTTAACTCCAAGTCAACCTCAGACCGCTCTGAGAGGCACAAAATCGATTTCGAGGCTAATCTTATTAGCCTAGCTATCGACACAAGCATATGCTTGCCGCCAGACTGCATCTAGCTCCCTTGTACATCTGAGGAACACAAGGTCGAACGGCTCACAACATTTGTCGTTACTTACAAACGACAACTCAAAAGCAAGAAGAAGGCTAACAGGGACAAGCCCATTGTCTTCTATAAAGGAGGCATGGCCCCTCAAGCCCCACCAGAAGATGACTTCGGCTAGTCTAAGCAAGTCGACAACACCCCTAAAGCCGTCCAAGTATTGGATGACCTGTCGCCATATATCTGGCAGATGTGCCTCAAGCAGCATATTCCCCAATGGCAAGGTTCTGCACGGTGTGAATATTTTCACCGGCTGTGGACCCCTTCCCAGGTCCGAGGGCAACCCCCATTCTCCCACAAAGATACCAGGAGACTAGGCTACGACCAAGACTTGGACTTTTGTGTCTACAATGCGGTCAATGTCGTAGGCCCGACGCAGCTAGTTGGCGACCAAGCTAATGTTGACACCAAATTCGACAGCTCCGGGGATGAGAAAGAGAATATCCTAATCTCGTACCCCGCCAAGACCAGTACCCCAGTTCAAGCATTCAGCGAGTCTTTGCCATTCGCCTGCAAGGACATTGGGGCTGATGAAGCTCCCAGCGTCTCCCAGCCAGTCAAAGAGCCCAGTTTGGCAAACTCTCCCGATGAGGAAGGTTCTCAAAACAACAGACATGAAGTATTGTCAGCTTTAGCAGGCAACCCCAACCAAGCTTCGATGGCATCAGTTAGCAACCGTCAGCCCGGCGCTGGCAATTCAGGACAATCCCAGTTGGAATCTAGTAACAACAATCCTCTAGCTTCGTCAGTGCCGGCCGATAGCTTCGAAGACCAAGAAGTGCACGAAGCTGACACTGACGATGAGGATTTCATTGACTTCCAACCCGCTCCTCCCGAGCTGGAGGATGGTGGCCAAGCAACCGTTGACGAACTTGTTAAGATCAACTTGGGTGAAGATGGATCCCACCAGCCAACATTTGTTAGCGCTCTCCTCACCTAGGTAGAAAGGCAAGACTACAAGCAACTCATGCTTTAATACAAGGACTGCTTCACCTGGACGTACAAGGAGATGCCAGGGCTAGACCCCCCTGTAGCAGAGCATGAGCTAGCCATTTCTCCCTCAACAACTCCAATAAAACAGCCACAGTGGCGCATACGCCATGAGCTGGAACTTCAAGTTTCGGCCAAAGTCAATAAAATGGTGGAGGTCAACTTCATCGAGCCATGTATCTACCCGATCTAGCTCGCCAACATCGTCCCAGTAAAAAAGAAAAGTGGTCAAGTATGCATTTATGTTGACTTCTGGGACCTCAACAAAGTATGTCCGAAGGATGACTTCTCAATACCAATAATGAAAACCATGGTCAATATGACCACCGGACATGAAGCCTTATCTTTCATGGATGGGTCGTCCGATTTCAAGTAGATTCAGATGTTCATCAAAGACAAGAACCACACAGCCTTCTGATCCCCTAAAGGGATTTTCAATTATAAGCACATGCCCTTCAGTTTGAAGAATGCTGGTGCCACTTACCAAAGGGCCATGACTAAAATATTTGATGAAATGCTACACAATATCGTCAAATGTTATGTCGATGTCCTCGTCATCAAAACAAAAAAGCGGGAAGACCATCTACATGATCTACGCCACGTCTTCAATCGACTCTAACAATATGGGCTCAAGATGAACCCCATGAAATGTGCCTTCGGCATGTCCAGCAGCAAGTTTCTCGACTTCATCATTAGATATCGAGGAATCAAGGTGGACCCCAGCAAGATCAAAGCAATCTGGAAGCTTTCACCACCTAAGAACCTCACCGAGCTTAGGTCCTTCCAAGGAAGATTGGCCTACATTCGGAGGTTCATCTCTAACCTCTCTGGTCAATGCACGCCCTTCGGCAAGCTTATGAAGAAAGGCGTCCCCTTTGTATGGGATCTAGAATGCCATATTACTTTTGAGTAAATCAAGGAGTAACTCTTTACTCCTCTAGTCCAGGGGGCACCAATCAAGGGCAAGCTCTTTATACTCTATGTTGTCCCTAAGTTCCTCGTGTGGATAAGAAGGGGAGTTGAATTGTCCCCACCAAGCACGATGGTAGTTTTTAAAACTCCGTGACCCGATCCGGGCACAAGAGTGAACTAGACTACCCGACTCACTGTCGGTTTCTCAACCGTGCAAGTCCGAGCACTTCCCTCGCTAAGGGATGAGTCACGAGCTTGCTAGAGTCCTAGGTGTTCGTGGTCCATCCCGCATCACCTACTCGGAGTCGTGTCCTACCTCCTCCGCCACCTAAGTGGGCTTCTTCTACGGCCCTGTCGCCGCCATCGGCTGGTGAGTCGGTGGTTGCTCCTTCTGCGTCAGTTCCCGTGGCACGGGGGCAAGATAAGGGCAAAGCCCCTACCACTGATGACGCCAATGTCTCTTCTCCACTGGGATATCCTCAATGCAGCCAATCCTCACCACCTGGGGACTTGACATCTGGGTTGGCCAGGATGCCGACGATTGTCGACCTCATGGGGAGAAGCGCACAATGGTATGAGCATACCAGTGAGTTCGGCCCTAGGACCGAGAAGGTGTTGATGGCTGTGGCTTCGAGGAGCGCGTGTTTGGTCGTCAGTGCCTTTGGCCTATGGAGGCATCATTTCCAGGGCCTTGCTCGGATGCTAGAGTCCAGCCAGGCCCTTCAGGCAGGGCACGAGGAGCACCTAAAGGGGTCCGAGGCGGCCTATGCCGAGCTCCACCGGTAGTCTGTCCAGCAAGGGCTCACCCTTGCTGAGGTGGAACGTGACCGGGACTCCTTCTGGGAGCCAGCTAACATAGCGGAGGAGCGGGCGGCCAAGTTGGGGGAAGAGGTCCAAGCCATGGAGACCCGGGCTCGGGAGGCCGAGGGAGAGCTAGCTGCACTACGCTCCTCAATGTCGACTGCGGGTGAGGAAGCGGTGCAGCGCTTCCACTCCTCTTTGGCCTATCGAGATGAGCTGACGGAAGTGGCTTTGGAGTTCTACGGGCCGGCTCGCGACCGTGGCTTCCGGGAGGGCTGGAGCGCTGCTGTGAAGGCTACGGTGGAGAGTTTTGGCCGTGTGGCTCCACCTCTTCTTCCTCCCTTGACTCCTTATGGCCCAGAGGCTGACGATGGTGAGGGGGAGCCTGACGTCGACGGTGCGGGTGCCGAGGAGTCGGCACGGGGGCTGAGCACGGACGAGCGAGCACCTGCGGATGTCTCAGCGGTGGGAGGCCAAGTGGTGGACTTGGACAATGACTCACCCAACCATTAGTGCTGCATGAAGATGAGTCCGTGCATGTCTTTCATTCTTGGTATTAAGTCTGTGCAACTTCTGTTGCAATCATTGTTTCTCTCGCATATTCATACTCGATGCATTATTTGTCTACTGCTGCATTGAGTCGGTGCATTATTTGTCTCGCATGTTCATACTCGATGCATTGTCTATTTACTGTCTCACTGAGTCGGTGCAATCTATGTGGCCGCACACGACCAAGTCATGGCAATGTGTGTTCATGCATGAAATAAGTCGGTGCATTCCTACTCTGTATCTTAACACGGTCTGTTGATGTCTGCTCGTATGATTGATTATGTCCATGCACATAATTGCTATAAGATCAAATTGAGTCTGTGCATATGTGTATTAAGTCTATGCACGTGTGTTTTGATGTCTCAGGAAGTCTATATAATCTTCAAAATTGCCTGATGAATATATGTCTTAACATATTGACAAGTAAATTACTCGTGATTATTAAGAAGGGCACGTGATCCAAGGTGGATCGTCCCTGATAGATGACTGCCACGTGGAAGCTACAGTGCCCAGATTTGGACACGTAGCTGAGAGCTTTCTGGAAGCATTTGGGCGGGAGTGTTCCCTCCACACGCCAAATGCGTGAGCACGTGGGTCCCAGACTGAAGATAGATATATATATAAACCATCCTTCTGAAGATTTATATTGAAGAAAAAATAAGAAAAGAAAAGTGAAGAACACGAAAAGAAGACACCCGAGAAAGAAAGTGAGTGTAGTAGAGAAGATCAGAGTTAGAGAGAAAGAGAGTGAAGAGCTTGTGAGATTGAGAGAAAAATCGAAGACAGAGAGAGTGAGATTGAGAAAAGATTCTTGGAAGTCTTGTTCACTAGTACTCGGATCAAATCCAAGCTAGTCTACTTCTGTGTAAGCAATTTAGATCAAGTTTGATTGTCCGCTTTCAGTCGCTGAACTCTATTGTTCCTACTTTCTATTTTCATCTTTACTCCAAGCTATTAGTCAGCAGAGCAAGCTGTGACGCTCAGCGGTTGCAGAGGAGGATTCCTCTAGTAGGCTAAGCTATATTGCCCAGTGGGTCAAGCTGTTAGGCAGCGGATGGTGAAGCTATATTGCTCAGCAGAAGCAAGCTGTGACGCTCAGCTATTGTAGGCAAGCTGTGAAGCCTAGCGGGTTAAGGTATGTATCAGCCGAAGCCACATTCTGGTTGGAGTGTGGGGTGGATGTAGGTCTGCAGACTGAACCACCTAAAACATCTGGTGCAGTGTGATTGTCTATGTGTCTCTGTGTGATTGCGTTCCAATTCAATTGAATTGCTTCCTCGTGCATGGTTTGCATTAGTTGATTAGTGATCATTCCCTTGCAGTTCAAGTGTTCGTCTAGCAAACCTGCTTTGATAATTTTATGCAGTATATTTTAAATTGACCAAAAAGTTTTTAAAGATCTATTCACCCCCCCTTTGGATCTTCTGTCAACTCATTTCATGTAACCATCTAGTGATATTAGAGCACACCATCTGATCTATCAGGTCCAACAAGTGGTATCAGAGAATATCATTCGATCCAACACGTGGTATTAAAGCAGGTCACTGATCTATCAGATCCAACGATCTGCAGCAGATCCTGCTACTTCCGGTGCATTGCTTGCTTCTCAAGTGTCTGGCATTTCATTCGTGGGCCATGGAGTCTAAGTTTGAAGTTCCATCATTCGATGGTTTGTGCTTCTCAGACTGGCGTAGGGAGTTTAGAGATCATGTGAATTTTGTGTATTCAAATCTTCTGATTTTGATCGAACATGGTCCTTACAATGTTCCAGCAAATTGGAGGTCGACAAAGTCTCCCTCATCATCAGTGTTTGCTTCATAAACTTCAAATTCTTCGAAGCACTCTTGCTCGTGGCTTGAAGTTGAGGGACTTGTCCCGTGTTGTTGGCAGTTGGCAGGCTGGGCTGCTTCTCCCTCTGAGGGGTGGTCATTATCGACTTCCGATGAGGGTGATATAGGTATTTCGTTGGTCTCCCTTACAAAGTCATCGCTCTTGGGCTTAGCTTCAACTTGCCCATGATGAGAAGGTAGTAGTCCTACGGCATCGACTGCATAATGGACCTCAATGTCCCCTTCATGGTCATAGCCGAGTCCCTGCATGTCTTTGCAGGAGAAGGGAGGTTGTCCATGGACCTGCGGAGGGTTCCGCAGCTGATGAAAATATGTCGCTCATGCGGGGTCCTGAGCTTGTGGGATGTGTTACTTTTTGCACATTTCCCTAATGTGCTTTAGCATATCGTCCATCTCCTGGACTGGCTCTGACGCCACATCAGTGGAAGTATCCCAGTCGAAATCATCTTCAGGAGGGCCCGGTGGGACTAGATCACATTTGTAAAAGATGATCGGCTTGTCCCCCTTGCCCTTGTTGTTTCTTCTTCTCCGTTGATAGGATTGTGAAGGTCTTCAATTGTGCCACTTCGTACTCTTCCCGTTGGGACGAGAGTTGAAGACACTTGGGCGGTAAGGAGATGCTTCGGTGAATGACCTGGCTGATAAGGTTGGCTTCAAAGTCAACACTTTGCCTATCCGACTGAGTCGGCTTGGAAGCGGCCTGGAGGCTTAGCCTATGTAGTTTTACCATGTCTTGATCGACAGTGAACAACTGCCCTTTGTCAGCTTCATAGTTCACTTTTTGCTTCCCTTTGTCCTTTAAAGACTCAAGGATTGCTAGAGTGGGCTCCCCAAAATACAGGGAAGCGTCGGCCAGGTGGCACTCGTTTGGGTGGAATGGAGACTGTTCTACAAAGAACATATGTTACTCCCTTCTTTGGCATATTTAATGCACTGGTGCAAAGTTGATGAGATGGCCCAATTTTCATAGAGCTAGGGCCTCCCAAGCAACACATTATAAGATGTGTTCACATTGATAATGTAGAATGTCACTTGGGTGACAAAGTCGCCTAAGGCTAACTTGACTTCAACTCGACCAAGTGCCTTCTCAGAATCCTGATTGAATCCCGAGATCTTGACTACGCTCACCTTTTGTAAGTAAGGTGTCAAGTATAGAGACTTAAAAGTCTTCAAGGGTATGATGTTGATGGCCGCTCTAGCGTCGACCAAAATGCGATTCACATCATGCCCGTTGATAGTCCCCCTCATACACAAGGGGCGATTGTGGTACGGAGAAGACAGCAACATGTCTTTGTCTGTAAAGGAGATCTTGGCTGTAAGTTCCTCATATGCCTGGGCTTGTAACTCCTTAACATGGGCTTCGTAGGCCTCCGGGTCTTGAAGTCTTTTGACAAAAGCCTCCCTGAGATCCTTACTCCAGGCGATGGCCTCCTAGATGGTAACATTCGTTGGGAACCACTTCATATGATGAATGATCTTGCGGTCCGCCCGAGCACGGGTCTTGTCAAATGGCGGGATGATCTCTGCCAGGGTCTTCGACGCCTGGCGAGACTTTTCCCATTTTTTAGAAGGGCGCTCCTCCTCATTCTGACCTTCCGCATTTTCTTAGAACAGTAATGCCAGAGACTCTTCCGGAGGTGGCAAAGGTTCATCATTTAGGCCTCATTAGAAGGACCTGCCTGGCTTGGAGGCTGGACCCTGTCAGAGGGGCCAGCCTTGTTCTGATAGGGTCGAGCCTTGTTCGACACTTCCTCGTGCATCGACAGCTTAGTTGGCTCTTCTTCTTCATTGGAAGAGGCGATTATAAAGGGAACGCCGCAGACTTAACTTCTGGGACAGGGCCTGAACCCTCCGAGGAGTTGAGGATGAAAGGGATCCCCCGAACTTAGGTTTTCGGGATAGGACCCTGCTTCTCCCCTCTGAATCTTATGACCCGATTGAGAGTTAGGGGACCTTCACGCTCGCGTCCTCGGCCTCGGCCATGACCTCGGCTATTTTTTGTCAGACGACGTTGATATGTCGCCATAGGAGCCTTACCTCTGGGGTTATCAGCCAAAGGTGCATTGATGTTGTGAGGTGGTGAGATCGCCACCATGTTGCAGGAAAGCTCTTGCAACATTTCCTTGATCATTTGCACCGTGAGCTCCTCATCTTTGTAGAATAAGGAAAGCTCTTCCAGGTTTGGGAACTCTTCTCCTTCTTCAAGACAGTGAGCCATCTCTCGAAGCCATTGTAGAAGGTGAGCTTTCCGCCCAAGCTTGTCCCAAGGAATATATTAGTCTAGAGTGACGACTCTAGTGGGACGAGGGGGAATGTACTCCTCCAGCTCATCTATGAGCTTTTGTAGTCTTTGCAAAGGGGTCAGCTCCTTAGGGGCCTCCATAGATGCTACTTACTCAGCTTACTTCTTCAGCTATCTCTTCAAGTTCTTCCTGCGATTCTTCTCTTGCTTCTTTTGGCGTGCCCCCTCTTGAGAAGAAAGTGAATTTTGTTTCGGAGGTGGGACTGGTTTGCCCCCAGGATTTGGCTTTCTGCCCCGAGCAGGCCCCTTAGGAGCATTGGTGCTGTGACTTTTCCTGGGGGTGACTTTAGTCCAGTTGCCCTCCTCTGGCTGCACCTGAAAGGTGGCATTGATTGCTTAAGCAATTATTTCAGGAGGCAGTTCTTGGAACTCTGCCAGTCCACAGTGGGGCCCTTGGGGGCTTTGTAGTTCCACTAACTTCGCTTTGACTGGCGCCTTCGCGAGCTCAAGATGTTGAGGCCTTTCTGTAATTGGCGGCCTCACTGGCTTGACAGGAGCTTTGGCCTGAGGCTCCCTCACCTTCACCTTGCCTTCATCGTCTGGCGAATTTCCCCTTATGACGATGCCAGGCTGACCCGTCCTAGAGAGGGGTTTGGAGCCTTGGATTTTAGAGGAAAAAATAGAATTTTAAAAAATTAGGAAAATTTCTAATTTTCTTTCTTTTTATTCTTTTCCCTCCTCTCTCTCCTCCCTCATTCTCACCCTCTCTTTTTCTCTCTCGTTCTCTCTCCCCTCTGCTCCTCTCGACGCGACGCGTGTACCGTTGGTGAGACGACCGAGGCGAGGATGCGATGGAGTGAACCTGGAGCGTAATGGAGTGGTAGATGGAGCGTAGCACGGCGCGATCCCTCGGTTGATTCAAAGCCGGTGCGGTTTGGCGATTTGGCTGTTTTTGACGTGATTTAGTCGATTCGGCGCACGAAATCTTCAGTGGAGGTAGGGAGACAGATGCTCTACTTCTCCTCTGTGTTCCCTCATAGTTTCACGTCGAACGGTGCAAGAACGAGTGGGTTTCATCTCGTTTCGGTGAAATCATGTCTTTGGGGTGTTCGTCGAGTTCGCCAGAAAATGGCTACGATTTTTGGATCAGTTGGTGTCATTAGAACCCCTGTAATGTCAGCATTTCATTCCCACTAATTTCGTCATGATTGGTGGTCATTTGCGGTTGGTATCGGGAACCCATGTGACCCGATTTGGGGTTAATTCGGTAGGATTGCCCGTTTCTAGCCGTTTATGCGGTGATTTGACCCCTTCCAGAGTGTGGGAGGTTGGCATCGTCATTATGGTTGTATCCCCATCGTTTCAGAGAGAACGGGGCGTGGAAAGGCTAAGATCCGGCCGATCCCATGGTTTTCTTGCCGTGACGCCTACGCAGTCGTTTCATGTATAGTGCGGTCCATCAGGCGACCGTTTCATGTATGTCAGTTTGGGGTCTTCACGGTCACGCGATAGACCACCTTAGTGATGTAGCGGTCCATTGTAGGACCGTTTATATCCTATGAACGGCCCTTCAGCTGACCATTCAGTTTCCTAAGTCGCTCGATTCTGGTTGAGCGGTCTCACAATAGACCGTTCAGCTTTCTCAAGCGGTCCCCTCTAAGACCGCATAGCATCGTTGACTGTAGTCAACAGTTTTATGGCGGTTGGTGAAGTGGTCCTTTACTAGACTGTTCCTTGTCTTCAGTGGTCCCTCGCTAGATCACTTTTGACCATTTGACCAAGTTATTATTTTAAGTTGGTTCGTTTCTAGTGACCTTCTATTAGACTATCTAGAGTCCTCCGTGGCCCTTTGGTAGACCGCGAAGGGTGTTTAACTGTAGCCAGAGTTTTTAGGTTGGTTAGTGTCTGTCCTTTATGCGGTCCATCCTTAGACCACGTAGGTCAGTAGGCAGTTCCCTTTAGACCGTTTAGGTTGTGGGCTGACTAAGTTTAGTGGCCTATCGAATGACCACTCTAGTCACGTCGCGGCCCTTTGCTTGACCACTTAGGTCCTTGAGCGGCCAAGCACTAGACTGCCTAATGCATGTGTCCTATGCTGGTAAGCGGCTCTTTGCTCGACCGCTTAGGTCACTGCGCGGCCAAGCATTAGACCGCGTACTACTAGAGTGCTGTGTTTCCATTGTTTTGACTTCTATTCATCTTGGCTTGACCTTTTGGTTTGCCCTTTGTCCCGTGGATATCTTTTGATGTCCTATGAGGGCTATGACCATGGTATGAGTTAACCAGGAATATCTGTGCATTGAGTCGTGTTCCGTTCTGCTTCAGAGTCCTTATTGGTTCCTGGTCAACCCGGTGTGATCCAGTGGTTGACATGTAACCTTGTGAGTGTCTCAGCTATTCTGGATAGATCGAGACATGGTCTTGGACATCTTGAGGTATTATTTTACCTTGATTTACGTGTCCAGGTGTTTTGAGAGTCTTGGTTTTCCCTCAGGTCTCTGTGTTTCATTTCATTCGATTGTTTCCTTTGGCTTAGGGATTAGGCTTGATTGGTGGCTTGTTCCACTCTTGTACGATGATCTTGACCCCGAGTCGTGAGACTCAAGGATCGTTGTGTCGGCAGGTCTAGTTGCCTTGCCCTGAGTCTGGTAGCAGTTGGGTGTGCTGCCTTGTGTCTTGTGCTTGGTGCTTTGTAGTACATGGGACAGTGCGTGCTAACCTGTCTGTACTCCAGCACTCATGTTTCAGAGTCTCTGTGTCTTGTGAGCCTCCACTAGTCGTAGCCTGACGATACTTTCCTGTGTGTCGGCCCACTTGGGAGTGGTGGCGGGGCAATTCCCGACTCAGATGATTTTTAAGCTAGTTTCTGTGGGCTCCCTTACTTGGCAGTAGCGTCCTACTGGGGGAGAAAACTAGCTAGAGGCTTGGCTCAAGGCATTGTGCTTGTGTGTGCACACGTGGTCAGGGGATTTTGGACGAACACCGATGGGCATGACCCTGACTAGTCACTCACTACTGTAGTTCCTGGTTCCGTTCATTGAGCATCTCAGTCTCCGCCGTCTTTGGCATCCACAGCGAGATACTAGTGGCACAGTGTAAGACGTCAGTGGACACGTCTGGCTGTTCTTCTAGTGAGGAGGTGCTTCCATTACATGACGCGTGACTCCCGTGTTTCTCGTACTTCATGTCGTGACCTTCTTGGGTTAGTCTTCTCTTGTCCTGACCTGAGGTCAGCTTAGGATAGTGTGCACGACACTCTAGTCGTGTATGTGTTAGTGTCTCTTATCTGTCTAGGTTTGTTCTAGGATTTTGCCTTTTTCCTTTTAGGCTTTAGCTTTGCCTGATCCCTGGGTGATGGATTGGTAACTCCTGACTCTGTGAGATCAGGGTTTGTCTTTCTGTTACTGTTTAGAGTAGCTTAGGGAGCCGTGCATTGTCCAACAACCGTGTTTTGTACGGTATGGCTTCTTTCCCCTTTCCTTTAGCTACTCTTTTCTTTTACAGCTTTCGTAGTGTAGTTTAGTACTACTTTTCTTGCTTTACTACTACCTATTGTTTTGAGTTATCAAAACCCATTCTCGTATGTTATATATACAAGAAGGATAAGTTGTGAAAAGGACCATAATACCCTTGCAAAACCTTATTAGGTTGTCGGTGAAAAATTAGAAATAAGATAAATATCCATTTAATCCAGAGGTAAATCAGTGTGGGACTCTGAGCGATATAAAAGGTCTTCAGAATGACCGCCCAACATCCTAAACGGTCTATTGTTATACCGTGGTTAGACTGGGTAGTGGAAATTGATAAGATGGGATAAATAAGCCCATTTACCCCAAAACCAAGTGAAATCAAGGCCCATGAAGCCCAAATCCAAGGAAATCTCGAGAGCAAGCCCAGCCAGGGAGAAAAAACCTATAAAATCAACGCAAGGACATGCCTGAAAATGGCTCAATGAGTAATGGACGACTTGAGACATCAAAAGTGAAGATAGGAAGAATGACTCAACTCAAAGGTAAAAAATAGGTGTCAACAGATGCCCCTCCTTAACGTCCTCTTTGCAGGGGAGCGAGTGGAGGTGAAGCGAAAGTGAAATGGAACATGGAGATGAAGTGAAAATGCAGTGAAGCAGACTGAAAAGTGGGTATTAACATAAACGACACCCATCCTCAACCAATGAGCGATAGGAATATTCTGGAAAACTTCGAACCAATCACAAGAAATGATCAAACCGAATGACGCACACCTAGAGGAACTAGCAACTAAAGGAAATAAAACATGACCAACCCCATCAATGGAACGCACAGCTGATAGGCGACCGAAGCAAGCGAAAAAGTAAAGGACGAGCAATTAAACTCCAGACAAGAATCCTCAGTTAACCAAACCGAGCGAACAGATCGAAGGAAGCCTTCCAACTTAGAGTGGAATGACTCTCCTTACCCAATGACATGGACATACAATTATCCACCGTCACTGAGACACCTCAGACAGATCAGGGCACATGGATGCTCAAAGATGCGCATGATGCATTCTGGGCTAAACTAAAAGAAATCATTAACACGAATGCAAAGAAATCATAAAATAGAAAAATACTCGAGAATAGTATTGCTAGACTAGACAAATCAGGGTCAAGACACTACCTGCAACCACGACGTGCAAGATAGAACCATCGTCCCCCAATCCTTCCAACCTAACGGCCTATCCAGCGATTAAACATGTGCACCTAGATCATCATCATTTTTGTTAAAGGGAAACATCAGATCCCAGAACACATGAATGACCAGTTGGTTCTCGAGATAATATATCATAGTTACCATATAGTAATTCATTAAGGGACTAGAGACCACGATAATTACCTGACATACCTGCCTGGCATTAAGATGCAATGTTGCGATGGCGCTCATGAAGCATGTAGTTAATAGATCAACCATCAATAATTAAGCCAAAGAAATAAGAATGATGCATCAAATAGAGCAAAGGCCACACAAAGATGAAATAAATATAGCATTTCAATCATCATAGACTCTAGCAAGCAAACGGCCATGTACTAGACTACAAAGGGTCCTAATGGCATACCGCCAGACTGCTAACCTAAATGCGGTTCACATTCTCCAACAGGCGTGACCCTGGGGAAAACGATCCTCTGAGGACTGCCAAGGACTGCTTAACAGTCTATCGCGCGACCGCAAGGCTCTGGGGGAATTCAGAAATCGAGGGCGACCGTTCACTCCCTCTTCCCATTCCATTCAAACTCTCACAACCCCATCAACTGCCACCGGCAACTACCATCGGCGATCTCCTTACCCCATTGTCAAACCCTCGCTCACCCAATTGCGAGGATGGTGAAGAAAAGGGTGGTGCGGTGATTTCAACGCTGTATGGCTGAGGAGGATAGGCCGGTGGCTCCGGCGGACCGAGCAGAGGAGGGACCACCGCCGTCTCAAACGGAGGCCGGAGAACCATCCACAGTGGCTACCGCGCCCGAGGTAGGTGCTGGAGATGACGACGGCGAGCATACGGTCGAGGAAACACTGGAGGCGGCGGCCGTAACCCCCTCATCCGAGGTAGGCCGTGAGACCTCAAAAACCCTTATTTCAATTTTCCAAATCACGTATGAGGGTAGGAATAGGATGGGAATGGGTCAAGGGACCCATAGGTGACCTGTAGAGGCCCCCAAGGACTTTTTTACAGTTAGGGAAACGGGGAGACGCCACCCGTCATGGTGAGTGCCTAGCGGTCGCTCCAGTGACCGCTAGAGAGACAAACGATCTGACCCAAACCGCTAAGGCTAGTCAAACGGTGCTCAGAGGACCGTTAGAATCCTGAGTTTTTTTTTTAAAATTTACGATGCATGACTTATGGACTATATGACTGACATTGAATGCTTAAATGCATGCAGGGAAAGCCCTGGACGAGGATATCGTGGCTCTAGGTTCGGGCATGTTGGAACCTTGGGTTTGATGATGTCACACTATGAATCATGCTGAGGTAGAACTACATAGAGCCATTCATGTTGAACAAGTCATTTATATTCTAAGTGTCAGGAATCAGGTAAATGCACATTCATGTCTTAGTCATATGAGTTCGATGCACGTTCATGTTTAAGTCAGATAAGGTCGATGCATATTTTCAATTGAAGCATGTAAGGTCGATGCATATTCATGGTTGAAGTATACAGGTCAATGCACATTTTAGTCTAAAGCTTGTCAGGTCAATGCATCTATGTACCACATTCAACATAAGGTCGATGCATGTTTGTGGTTGCAGCATGATAGGTCGATGCATATACTTGCATGTAGACCATCAGGTCAATGCACATTCATGCTTGCAACCTGTCAGGTCGATGCACATACTCGCATGAAGTCACACAGGTCGATGCATGAATACACCAGCAGTGTATCAGGTCGGTGCATTAGTGAACCTTGTGTTTAGCAAGGTCAATGCACATTGCACCTTCTGTTTAGTAAGGTCGATGCACATTGTATCTTGGGTTCAGCAAGGTCGATGCATATTAGATCTTGTGTAAAGCAAGGTCGATGCATATCCATACATTCATTCTACAAGGCCGACGCACATGCTAGTGTTATGTTCATCAAGTCGATGCACACGTCACAACATGTTTGCTCTTGCATAGCAAGGCGAAATCATACTTCGAGCACAAGATTGCAGAGGGGGCTTACTCTGCCCGACTTATGCATAGCGCAAGCGACATTTTGGCATCGGACGGCGTGAAGCAAGTGCTGGAATATCTGCGAGAGCATCATCAACTCGCCCTCGACTGCGTGCTGATGTCCAATCCCAAGGCCCCAGACTATCTCATTGTGATTCACGGCGTGCTGCCCATTGAAGACCTCAAGCAAAAGTTCGAGGGGGTAAGGGGCCTTGTGTTCACCGAATATGAAGCCTTTTGGAAGTACCATTACATATCTCTGATTGGCAGCGGAGCGGTCGAGTAAATCCAAACCTGCCGGGCAAACCAGCCGCGCCTGCTTATCTTCCTCCCGTTACATCGGTGCGTCAGCTCGCCGGCGTAAACCTGAATTCCGAAATCACCATTTCCACCTGCGCCCCATCCACCGGTGCCTGCCCCTGGAACAGCCAGAGATTCATGTGCAGCGGAATCGCGTTTTGCGGAATCACCGAATCATAGTTGGACGGCGCAAAGGTCCATGTCGCGTATTGGCCAGCGTCGGTATCGGTCAAACCGGCCAGGGCTTGAAAGGTAATCTGCTTTGATTCCCAGTTGAAGCGGTGCGTGCTCCAGCCCGTGTTGCCGCTCATGTCAAAGGTATAGGAAGTGCTGTCGTAGCCCGTCAACGCGGGCCAGACGGTCCAGTTGCCGTGCTGTGTTTGCTGTGCGCCCCAAGTGGCAAACTCGATGTCGATTTCATTGGTGCCGTCCGGGCCGACGGCCGGCGTGGTGTAGGGGAACAGGCCCAGCACCACGTTCTGGTCCATGATTTCGGGATGGCCCACCACCTTGAACTGATAGGTGCCGAAGCCGAAGGATTGGTCGGTATAGACTTCGGCCGTGCTCCATTGCCCTCCGCTATAAGCGATCTTCAAGTGCAGAAAACCGTTGGCATCGACCCAGGCGTTGTTCTGGCTCCAGGTATTCGGGCCCGGCCCGCCGCCGCCTGACCTGACGTTGAAGGTATAGCCTGAGAACACCAGTTGCGACTGGCCCGGTGCCGAGGGTACGGACGCCGTGTTGGCCGGCACGCTGACCGGCGCCAACATATCGGCAATTGCGGCATCGGCCTTGGGCTGGTATGACGCACTGACGGTGGGCGCGACCACAGCCGACAGCATGAGCCGCGCGCTGGCTGCGGCGGTTGCGCCCTTGTACGCCGTCGCTGCACTGAGTGTAGTCAGTTGCGCCGTGAAATATTCCGCTACCGCCAAACGGTTCGCGATCAATAGCGCGTCCTGTTGGCCTTGCGCTGTGGTGTTTTGCGTTGCGCCGGCCGCAATCGCCAGTGCAGCATCACCGCGCGTCAGTGAGCCGCTATCGATCGCGCCGGCCCAGAATGAAAGGCCGGACGAGTTGGGCGCGCGGCCGAGCAGGTTCTGAAAGATGGCGCTCACGAAATCGGATGAGGTACCGCTGCCGTACAGGGCCAACGATTCATTGCTTTGGCCGAAGCCGTCGATCAGCGCGTGTACCGTGGCATCGCTGGAATAGGCCTCATCGAGAGCAAGAAGCGTGGTTGGCGCGCCATCGGCGGCCAGCGCCGCTTCGAAATTGGCCAACCCGGCGGGATCGGCAGGGCGGCCGAAGTAAGAGATGTAGAGCTCCTGCACTACATCCTGGTAGGCAGTGGCCGAGGCTTGTACTTTGCTTGAAACCCGCGCTTTTTGCTGTACCGAATCCTGTGCAGTCTCCTGTCCCGGACCGCAAGATGCCAACATGGCGAGCGCCACCAAGGCAAACATTGCTTTCCAGGTTTTGCTAAGGCACATCGCGGTCTCCAGTGCGGGCAGGTATGGCGCAAGGTTTGCATGAATGCGCCTCTTGCGCAAGCGCCGTGCTCTGGATGCGTAGACGCAACGGCGCCGCGCATGTCACCCCGCCGGGCCATTGTTGATGTAAAGTTGTCGCAGCAAAGCCTCGCCCATCATGAAGTCCACAACAGGAGACAACATCATGCCAAGGATCTTTTCGCAGCTCGCCGCAGTCGCTTTCAGCTTGCTCCTCACCCTCCCTGCCCTGGCCGAGGACCGCGCCACCCCGGAGCAGGCCGTCGCCATGGTCCATCGTGTGATCACGGACATGAAAGCCGGCGGCAAGGATGCCGTCATCGCCGAGATCAATACGCTCTCCAACAAATACCGCGACCGCGATCTCTACGTTACGGTGATGGACATGAACGGCAAGGAGTTGGCGCACGGGTCGAACAAGAAGATGCAGGGCGTAGACTTGATCGACCTCAAGGACACGGACGGCAAGCCCTATATCAAGGAAAGAATCGCACTCGTGAAATCCAAGGGCAAGGGCTGGCAAGACTACAAGTTCGTCAACCCTGTGACCAAGCAGATCGAACCGAAGTCGATGTACTTCGAGAAGTATGAGGATGTGATCGTCAGTTGCGGCGTCTACAAGAGCGCCGGCGGTTGAGTATCGCTCAGCGGGAACTATTTCTCATGGTTCCAGTCTCAAGCTGCTGTCACGCTCGGGTTTGCTTGAGAGCGTGACCAGCTCCGGCGAGATGCGTGTGCCGGCCCGAAAATCGCAAGACAATCTTGGCATCGATGACCGGCTCCTACGCAGCTTCGTTTGAAAACGGCAGACAGGGCCGCATCTTTCTGCTCGTCGTCGTATTGCACGCTGCAGTGCTGTATGGCTTGCTGCGGTATGAGCATCCTCTGCACCTTCCGCAGGCGGAATCCCGCATCGACCTGGTCTGGGTCAAAACGCCGCCGCCGAAACCTGTAGCGCCAGTGTCTGCACCACAGGTACGTAGCAAGCTGGTTACGACTTTGCCCAAGGTGAGTACCGCACCTGTAGCACCGCCGCAGGAGGAAAGACATCCGGCACCGGATGCCCCAGCCTCTGCAGACTCCACGCCCCCAAAGCCGCTTGATTTGGAAAAGATATTCAATAAACATAGCATTATACAATGCCCCAGTTCTATACTCAAAAATAACAAAAGCAAAAAGAGGGGGGGGGGGGCACGCTAGAAAGAAAGCCTTACCTAAAGCCCCAAAGGGAGTCAACGATAAGGGCACTAGCTGCTCCGGTCTCAGCGCCAGTGCCTGAGCCGCCATCGCGATAGCCTCCCGAATGTCCCGTAGAGTGTGAGCACACTCGATCTGGGACACAAACTCTATGGCCGACTGACCCGATAGTGTGGCCGATGTGCCGCCTCCAGTCGTCGACCGCTGTATCGGCAAAGCTCCCGTCAGGGAGTGCCCGATCCAGTGAACCTCTGCCCCAAAAGCCGTAGTCGGCTAGGAACTAAGCCCACCAAGCCTTAGGTGCCCTCGGTCGAGACACCTTCACTCCAGCCGTCATCGCCGTCGCTGAGGCCTGTCTCAGGGGCTTCAGTGGCCCGCCATTGCTTCGGCTCCTAGACGATGAACCCCGACCACTCCGGGGCCACTGCTCCACTAGTCACTCGATCTCCTGGTGGACCCGAGCAACGCGGGTCCTCAGGTACCCCTCGTCCAGTACAATAGGAGGTAGATCCTCCCTCAGTAATTAACTCTCCTCTGCCTTCCTGATCGCGGAGGCCTTCTACCGGTATAGGTGGCTATGCTCGAACCACCACCTGGCGTAGTGTACGTCGAACCGCCCTCGACGTCCCTATCCCGGCATCGGGAACCGCTCTGACTCCCGGCGATAGTAAAAGTCCCACCATGTTGCTGCAAGTAAGTGGGTGTCCCTGCCTCTGTACTGTCTGCCTGCTAGAGGGAACTCTTAGTTCGGTGGGATCCCCTGGTCATACCCGAAGTTCCTCACAAACTGATACGGATAGTACGGCTCCAAGGAACTCGTCATCGACCAGTGCAACGTCAACACCACTGACCGGGTGCTCAGTACCTACTATGTCCGTGTCCCTACATCTACCGCCCCCTGATCGGGGTGGGCGCTGGTCGCCCCTCCACCTAAAGGCCCCAGGAAGAGGCCGAAGTCCCTCGTGGCGCTGTCGAAAGGAAGCCCCTCCTCACCCCGGGTGGGCAGGTAGCAAAGGGCTCTCCTAGCCCCCTCCAGCTGTGCCTCTGCATCCCCATCAGGCTATCCAGTGAAGTCAAACAGCAAAGGTGCCGTCAGATTTGCCACGATCCCTCGCATCACAAGTCCAAAAAATAGCAGCCTGGCCCACACACTGAGATAGTGGGTTGGTAGAAGTATACTCCTCTCTCTAGACGCCGGGTGCACCGCCAAAACTCCTAGTCCCTGATAAATGTTGGCCAGTGCAGTAGGAGCTAAGGCCATCTGTCTCCCCTCAGCTAACAAACAAGCCGGCCATAGCAACCTGGCTCTCAGTAGACCATCCTCTCTATGCGAGACCACAAACGTCGCCAACCAATATGCTAAGTAGGCGGCAAGGTGTGTCACGTCCGGCAAATCGTGGGGGTTCCACCCCTCCTGTGGTGCGTAGATGTATCGGGTGTAAGTCCAGAAATGAAGCTCCACCTCTGTATACTCCTCCCACGGAGTTTGGTCCCTGGCAAACTCTTGGTAGAAGCAGAAAGGTCCGTTGTAGAAATGACAGACCCATACATTCAGCGGCACCCTCGGAGTCTGTGTAGCTCTCTCTCTCCCTGCCAGGGCTAAGTCCCTCCAGGTCTTCATAAGATACTGATAGCTGTAAGGTACTCGGTATCATCCTTGCCCATCGGTGTGGCTACGGTGGAGGTCATCCAGTACTACCTCCTCGTATCCCTCGCCGCTGATCGATAACCCAAAGATCCAGAACAGAGACCATAAGTCCAGTGAGGTCTCTCCCTCTGCTATAGCCACCATGTTCCATCAGCAGCTGAAGCACTCCAGTAACCCCTGTAGTAGTCTAGTGTAGCACGGGTACGCGTACAAAGTAGCAGTCACTATGTACCTGATCCCTGCCCTGTCTAGAAGCACTCGGTAATGGTGAATAACTCCCATTAGCCACTCAGTGGCACCTTGACGGTAGTAGTGTGTCGGAATCACTACCCAGTGACCGTTCCAGCTAACGACGGTCAGTCACATAACTCCATCCAGCATGTTGTGGTCATCATAGCCTTCCCCAGCATACTGCAAGCCTGTGGGCTCCAGCACTAACCCAGCGGTCCCCTCTATCTCTATGCGGTGCTGACCGTGCAAGTCCCAGGAAGTAGGGCCCAGCGGCCCAACTCTGACTCCAGACTGCTCTGCTCTATCGAAGAACCCCAGGTACTCAGCATTGGGAAACTGTCGCTACCTCCAGTAATCTTCCGAGAAGCTCAGATAATTGTAGAATGCTACACCATGCAGGCTCTCCCTGCCAATCAAGATAGCTCGCTCAAGCCGACGACGGGCTCCTAGAATCTACGAGTCCTCCTCCTCCATGCCAGGAGGGACATAGCTCCTGACAAACTCGAACAAGTGACGATCTAGGGGAAACTCCAAGGGGTAGCCTTCGCTCTAGTCGTAGGTATACAAACCACTTGCCTCCAGGATCCGGGCCACCTCTACAGTCCCAACCCCAGCTGCTCTCTCACCAATGGGACCCTCAGCCACTGCCCTATGGCCCTGGTCCAGTTGCTCTACACTAGCCATAGTAATCAATGGCGGGCCCAAAGGGCGCATTGGTCGCTCGGTCTGTCGCACCCAGTGATCCTCCTCCCAGGCCACACGCCTTGGGACCCGTCCATCTCTGCCGAACTCTACCGAAGTGTGCCATATCTGCAAGACAAGGCACAGAAAAATGGTCAGAACATCAGCAAAATCAACATATACAACATAGCAAAATGAAGGCACTTGAAATGTCAAAATACAACTACAATAGCCCAAAATAGGGGTCTCATGGGCCGTACGCCCTCATCTCCGCCTCTGACGTACGCCCCGTAGGGGGCATTTGTTGTACCCGGACTACTTCTCGACAAAATACCCAGATGCCCAAGTGGTGAGGTCGATGCACCTTCAGAGGATCATAGCTAAGTGAGTAGCTGAGGTCAACACTACCATACAGTGAGGCTGATGCATCTTTAGAGTAGGTTCAGAAGGGAGATCTTACTACACTAGACTACAGGGGTCTCACCAAACTCCAACAGGATGAATGAACAAACTAGATGTATGAGTGAAGACGATGCTAGAGTGAGTGTTGGAAAAACAACTACAAATGCATAAGTAAGTGCGGATAAATCAGTCCAAGTGTAAATCCTTTATGCTGGCCATCCTGTGAATGGGGGAAAGAAGAAATGGATCAATCACACAAGGCACACCCCATTGCACAAGAAATTTTTAAGGTGGCTCGGTTGCAAACCCGCAACCTACATCCACCCCTCACAAAATCCGGTGAGACTTTCTCCACATGAGGACGAAGTCTTCAACACACACACATGGATGAGATCCACCACACACACACACATACACACATGAATGAGATACACTACACGCACGCAGGGGGAAAAGAGATACACCACATACACACGCACAAGGGAAAGAGATTACTGCACACACACAAAAGAAAACAACAAACTGAAAGTACGGCAACCACACTTCTGGTCTCTCATAAGAGCACCGGACACCCACAGTTTAAAGATTGCAAATACAGAAGTAAAACCAGAAAAGCTAATACGGGGAAAATGCAATGGTGGCTTCAGATCGAAGTCTTGAAGCTTTATCAAACTCAAGCTAGTTGCTAGGATGGGATGCACTCCTTTCAGCTTCTTCTTCCTTTCTCACCACTAGTTGAACTCGAACAAGGACTGGGCTACTTTCCACACTCATTTCTTTCTCACATGTTTCTATTGAAGGCACATGGAGTACGTGGGCTTTTTCTCTTAAGGCAGCAGCTGCAGCAGCTTGTCCAATAGAAGCTTCAAGTCTATATATAGGAGCCAGGCAGAAAGTTTTCCCTCCAAGAAAATCTGCAATGAGACTGATTCAAATTTGAAGAGTCTTCTTGAACTCTGACCTTCTTTCAGCAAAGCTTGGCTTGATCCACCGGTCATAAGGGAGTAGATGGGAAGATAATTTTCCCTCCAAAATCTTCTCTTGGCTTAAGGCAGATGCTCTACAAGGAGTTGACTAGCTAGCATGGCTTCTTAGCTCAATCCAAGGATAGGACGATGGCAAGAAGAGAATAGACCTTTCTGAGGTCTTGTGGCTTTGTCCAATGAGTAATGAAGTGCATACCACCTGGCCAGTCCTCTATTAGGATAGAAAAGACAGAGCTCTGGTAGAAGGGACTTTTGCAGACCTGGTGGCTGACCAAGTCTTCTCCAAGAAGGTGTTCTAAACTCTCATTATGTAGTGGTAGAAGCTCGAACCTGGTACCTTCTCTAGACCTCAAAAGAGGTGTTTTTGGAGGTTTGTACCTCCAATTAATGCGCTCAGTACAGTTTACAAAAGGACAGATCTGACAGAGTATCTTTAGATTTCTCTTTAGTGAGGTCGACCTGCTGAGAAGGTGAGGTCGAGGCGGCTTTGTAGAGTCCTATCTTCAATGGCTTTTGGAAGCACCAAGAGGTCAACCTCCTGTAACGGTGGTGTCGACCTATCTCAAGAGCCTTCCCGTTATAACAGTTTCTAAAATATGCCTAAGGTCGACCTTCTGTGAAAGTCATATCGACCTATCTTAAGAGACTGTCCGCACCTTGTAGTTGATATTGGAGCAGCGTGAGATGAGGTCGGAGTAGCTCTGCTGTGAGGTCGGAGCAGTTCTGCTATGAGGTCAAAGCAGTTCTGCTGTGAGGTCAGAGCAGTAGAGAACTGCTTGGACTTTCTTCTTTCTGAGGTCGGAGCAGCTAGTCTTGAGGTCGACCTATCCATTAAGAAGTTGCACTTCTTATCTGCATTCTACTCAACCTTTGCAACTAAGTTTCACCATATGCATAGCTCCTTGTCCTTGAAGTTTTTCCCAATCATTTGTAGCTTCATATCAATATGGGGAAAGCCCTTCTCACCTTAGACAGACCATGTACAAAGCTTCAAGGTTTGAATTGCCATTTCTGTTGCTGATCTTACTGTTGCTTGCAGTTGCTCCCCAAGTCAACTTGGACTTGGTGCATTGATTAGACAGTGTCACTCTTTGACCCTGAGATCTTTATACAAGTGAGTCTTTTCATGATGAGCATAGCCTGGGAGCATCAAAAACATTATCATGTACATTAAGGCATAGTTGAATCAAATCAATAGTATTATAATGAATCATACTCAGATATCATCAAAATATCATTTATCCAACAATCCTGTCGAATACATACTTTCTCGGCAGGTGTTGAAAGGGTGACTAGGTAAATGGGCCGTCATTTTGATGGAATTTGATATCACATATGTGCTACAAAAGGCTATTAAAGGCTAGGCCATTAAAGATTTCTACGCAGCACACCAAGTGCCTGAACATTCTCCACTAATTACGAAACTCTGGGAAGATGAAACATTGGAAGTGGATCATCTCCGTCAAGCCATATGGCAGTTGTACTTTGACGGGGCTTTCAGAATTGAAGCATCCTGATTAGGGCAGAGAAGGATAAGAGCCAGAGCAGGCATCATCCTCAAGTCCCCCGAGGGAGAATTGCTACACACATCATGCTCGTTTAACGAGCCTTGCACAAATAATGCAGCAGAATATAAAGCCTTGATTATTGGTCTTTAGATTGCTCTCCATATGGAGATCCAAATGCTGCAAGTGTTTGGCGACTCAATGCTAATTGTCAAGCAAATACAGGGGGAGTTCGATGTCTGAAAGCTCGAGTTACTCGCTTATTGAGCCAAGGTGAAGCAGCTCATGGGGTGATTCTATTTGATCGAGATAAGACATGTTGGCAGAAGCCAAAATGCTTGAGCAGATGCACGAGCAAATTTGACAAGCTGATGCGAGCGGATGTTCATCGTTAAAAACACTGCACATATAATTTCAAAAATCCGTTTACGCAGACCAGTCTCAACCCTTCAACCTGGTCCGCCTAAACCCTTCCATGACCCTTTAACTTCCCCTATAAAAGTCTCTTAGAAGCTCAAGGGTGGGGCAACAACGAATGCATCCATGCAACCCAGGATCGCTCAAGGCTTCAACCTGCGCAGGAGCAAGGAGAATTGTGTGTCGGTGACTTGTTCATCGGCTACGCACAATGAGGGTATGTCATTTGTACTTCCCTTGCACAATGTTTGGACATGGCACGCAAGTCTATCCCCACCACTTGTGAAGCGCTATGACAAGGGTGAATGCCCTCTCATGCCAGGATTCCCCCTTATGCTCCTATCGACTGTGACTACGCATGCATCATCACGCCATACCTCTCACAGTTGCGAGGCCGTGTCCGATCGCTCCACTCGAGTCGTGATCGACCCTCTCCTCATCGCCAGCTTGTGCTTTCCCCGGTCACCAAGTTATGGCCCCCTTTCTTGGCAAACCAGGCATGGTCTATGCCATGGGAAGGGTGCTCTGTAAAACACGCGGACATCCGCTTTGTCACGTCTTGACCTGGGGGCTGATCCTTGTATCAGAATTATCCCGTGACTTGCGCCAGTTGTACTTTGGCCACCATGGCCCACCTGTAAAGTCCATGCGGCCCTCATAAATTATATTACCACTTGAACGAATGTGCTCACATCCACGTTCGGTCCCCGGTTCCCCTCGCGCCCCCTGACGTGAACCTCCAGCACCTCCGACCTCAACCAACCCCGCCCAACCTAGCGTGAACCTATAGTTGTGAAGTGCTCCTTGCTCTCCCTCAACGACTTCAGACACATACGGCTCTCTCTTCAGCATGGAACGAAGGTGTTCTGATTCAATCTAATGCAAATAAACACTGACTGCTTGCGGTCGATGGGGAAAGATGCCCAGTACACGACATCCCACAGTCACTTGCGCACTCGCACTAATGAAACCACCCTTCCCTCCACGTGTCTCTCACCTCCTGAGTCCACGTTCTGTGCCCTAGCAGTGCTTCCCCTGTCAGTTTTCGATTCTAGGGGTGATTGTCGATAAATCGACTAGCACGCCCGCACCCCAGTCATGTTCCCCCAAAAACCAGGAAACCTCCCGTGGCACTCATCTCCCCTCGACTTTCCATAAAAGGTGAGTGCACGGTGCCTCCTTGAGAAAGATACGGCCATCAGAGGAAGTGCCCAAAGTACGCTAGATTTTGACATCTCCCCCCGTCGCCTTATCTGATCCCTCAGTCCGGTCACCGCACACATGTGCACCCACGACTCACAGATACCACACGTGAACAAAAGGATGGCATGCCCAGTGGGACGTCTCCCGCCTTCCTTCTTTTTGCTGAAGAGAAAGCCTGTGCTAGCCCTGAAGTCCTAGTGCCCTTTTCCTGTCCTTGCAAGAGAGGCAAGAGAGAGCACTTGTTCGCACTTCTCAGTAGCTTCCAGTTCGCGCTTCAGTTACCGGACTTCACTCGACGACCGTCAATGGTTATCGCCCCTGCCCTATCCAGTGCATCAGCAACTATGGCAGCCGTCACCTACGGTCCCATCGTCATCGCCACCCACGCGCAGGTGGGTTATTTGGCTGTGCCGATTGCCTTTGGTAACTTTGCCCCAGTCGTTGGATCGCCCTACTTCTTGGGTGTGGTCCCCGTGGCTGCTCCGCAACTACCCCCAACTCCTGTGCTATTTGGCACTATAGACGCGTCACATTAGCCACCAGTCTCAGCAACTCATCCTAGTGTAAGCCTCGGGCCTTCCGCCACTGGTCCCTGCAGGGGTCCCGGACTAGTTCTCACCTGGGCAAGCACTAGCCCTCGGGCCCAGTCTCGACCGACTCACGATGCGACTCCCGTGCCCCGAGTTTCTGTCTCTACTACGACAGTTCGGTCAGGCTTTCATCCCCGAGCCCCAGTTAAGTCAGCATCTGGTACGGGTCTCCACCCCAAGATGCCTAGCTTCCCAGTACCCCGCTCGAGCTTTCAGCCCCGAGCCTCAGCCGAGCCAGCACACCGCATGGGTTCCCTAACCCAGGGGCAGGGTTCCCCAGCATCCTGTTAGAGTTTCCCAACCTGAACCTCGGAAGAGTAATCGCCTCACCCGAGGCTTTAGCACTCGGTTCAAGGCTTCCCGATAAGTAGACCAGGTGCACAACCCTAGGGTTCCCCAAGGTCGACACCCGGCATTGGTCATCCGTGGCAGGCCTCGGACATCCCAGCTCTGCTACGGGGGCACGTTCCCCATAACTCAGTGACACCGACTCCCAGCACGGGTCCTCCTCTATGGGATGCAGCAACCTCGATCCTGACCGGAGGTTCTTCATCTTACCTTTTGGTCTCACCAGCTCTAAGTCTAGGCTCACAGCCTTGGGTCACCGATATTCCGGCACCCCCTACAATATTGGCTTCTGGCACAAGCACGTCGTCGCGAGCGTTTGCAACACTTCTGTCGGCTCAGGTGAGGGTTTACACTCGAGCCACCCGGTCATCGGCCTTCACTACAGACTTAATGTCTTGGGGGCTGATGCCATTGTTTCTGGTTCACTATCTTGTACCACCAGCAGCCATAGGCTGAGTCTTCTCGGTCTACCACCTTGGAGCGGGATCGTCCTCGGCTCCCCAGAAGAAGCATCGCCATGGCCGTAGAGGCAGGCAACTTGCCGCGGCTACCAGTAACTCCAACAAGATTGTCGCCATCAGTGATCTGCGGATTCACCTCGACGGGGGTGAGCCGATTATACTGCCAGAGCAGATCGTCTCTACGGTCCCTACCACCAACCGCTTCAGCCTCCTGTGGTGAACGCAAGAGGACAAAGCGAAACTCAGAAGAGCGGATGCTCCGGCAGTTGCCCAGAGACATCAACACCAACTCGATACTCGAGCTCCCTAGTCCCGTCAGAGAGATGGCAATAAGGGAGGCCAACAACCTGAGTTGAGATGCATCTGGGTTACCCCAGAGGAAGCTAAAGCCGTTCGGAGGGCGTGCCTTAGAAACCCCCTTCGGGCGCTCAGACGTGGTGCCAAGAAAGACGCGGCTGATCCTACCACCACATTACACGACGATGCCCAGTCATCTAGCACCCCTCATCCAAAGAGGCAGAGGTAGAAATGGGCTCATTTTGAGCCTCACCAGCAGCCAGCCCCAAGGTCTCCCCAGGTGGATACCATAACAGAGACTCCCCTACAATGTACCTCGGTCTTTGACAGGCTGGGGGCACCCGTCCTCCCCAAGAGGCACTCCCAGAAGAAGTGAATGGTCTAGCTCCTCAATGATGCTGTCAGGGTATTCACATGTTACGCCACCGCACACCAACCTGAGGCTCAGGCCGATGATCTGAACCAGCCTATATCTCAAGTTAGGAGACCACGTCACCCGACATAGCTGTCGGCTCTAGTCGGCCATGTCGGCACCTTTGTCAGACCTCAGACATCGACACGAGCGGAGGAGGTTCCCGTTGAGGATCGTGCCACCCCTACCAATACGGAGCCGATCAATAATGAACCTCCAACCAGTGAAGTCCAGGCGGTGACTCTCGAGACTCTTATGAGAGAGAACCAGCACTTGAAGGCCCTCCTGCAAGACATACTTCAAGAACGTGACCTCCATGCTCAGCTGCCTACTGGGCCTTCGACGGAAGCACCGGTCCCGCCAGGTGGGCAAAATGGTGCTAATACCTCACCCACAGTTGTCTGAATCCCTACAGTAACCAAGTTCGGCATGCCTTTGGACGAAGTTCAACCATGACCATCCAACACGTCGGTGTCGGAGAATCTCATGGCACAGTGCCAGATGATTGAGCGGATCGTTGAGACCAAACTCGCCCAGTTTTGGGAAGGGGTCACGACTGTGGACCTCTATAGTGTCCCATACCCGCTGCATCACCAACTCAAGAAGCTTCCCCCAGAGTACGCCAAGCTGTCGAAGCTTCAAAAGTTTGACGGGTAGGGATCTCTGCATGAACACTTGGCCTACTACATTCTAGCCATGGGCGAGCTCGCGTTGGATGAATCCTACCTCCTTCGCTATTTTGCCACCTCACTCACGGGAATGGCCTTCCAATGGTATTCCCACCAGAAGCCCAACTCAATCGTCGACTGGGTAGATCTATAAAAAAAGTTCCTCGACTATTTCCAAATGACTGAGTGAAAAATCTCCCTAGCCGAGCTCTGCTCTCTCCGACAGAAGAAGGGCGAGAGTGCTCTCGACTTCATCAAGAAATGGTGAGACCTCAGCATGAGGTGTGTCAACCCACTGGTCCAGGAGGACGCCATCACTATTTTTCGTCAAAGTTTGGCGGCCAAAGTTAGCAAAAAGCTTCTCGGCACCAATATGAAGGGCTTCAACCAGCTCAACTCGGCCGTCACTGAAACAGAGATGTTCTTCACCGATAACCCAAGCTACGCCTTAGCAAAGGGTAAGAAAGCGTGAGAATGCAAGCTTGGCAAGGAGGTGAACATCATTGAACTCACCCCCATCGCTAAAGCTAATAAGGAGGCCGAAACGAGTAGTTCTGACAAGAAGCCAACTGATAAGCTGGCCGCTCCCTCCTTCTCAGAGCGTATGAAGACTCCCTTCTCCTTCAAGAAGGAACACACGAAGATGCTCTTCGTCCTCTGTATGGTCCAAAAGATCGTCAAATTACTCGAAGTCTGCAAGCCGAATGAGGCCCAAAAAATTGACGATCCCACCTACTGCCCATACCACTACATGCTGGGCCATCCTCTTGAAGATTGCTATGTCTTCAAGACTCAGGCACAGAAGCTGATTCGCGAAGGCATTATTCAAATGAAAAGTGGTCTCGTCGATCCTCTGCAACCACATCCGTGGTCCAGACCAGCCAAAGCAGTGCGAGTGGTACACCACCCGACTAATGTGATCCACATGATGGCCGCATTTTCTCTTTCTGATGATGAATCAGAGGATCCCAGCACCAGTCGAAGGGGACGTTCGATCTGGTATCCAGGGTGGAGGCCCTGGCACGATCACTGACCTCTCTTCTTCCCCAGGGAGAGAACCCGGTGACTTTTCGACGTTCTCGTCGAGAGGGGGCAAATCATGCCTCATGACCCGTCGACGGATTACACTCAGTGGGACTTCAGACACCCCCAGTATTGCCCCTTCCATGCACGAATGTGCCATGCGATTGGGTCTTCTGAGGAAGTCCAGTACCTCATTTAGGAATAGATCTGGTGGGAGTAGATTGATGCCGAGGGGAACTCTATGTCACTCATTCGACTGCAACAAGCTATCGAAGAAACTCTGGGCATCCCTAGAGATGCGCCAGAACAGCCAGATCCTCCCCAGGAAAATGGACATGGTTTGCCTTATCAGCATCCCCCAGAATGGCTCAAGTTTCGAAACGATAATCGCAAAGCACTTAAGCGATTGTAGAGGCACCGGGGGTAGGACGCCAGTCCGAAGATGAGGCCAAGCACCTTTTCGGTCAACGTCATCCATCCTCCTGTTTCCTCGGCCTCTCCCGACCCCTTGACATCATCAACCGGTCAGTCGGCCCCTACCACTTTGGCCACACAATGGTGGCCCTCGCAAGAGTTAGAGTCTCTTCCTTTCTCCAGAGAGGACATAGCTAGGCTCCTCTGAGTCCTTTTAGGCCGAGAGGATGTCCTGGTGGGTGAGAACACAACGGGCTCCTCAAGCTCCTCTCACCCTCTCTCTACTCTACCTCCATCTCTGACACTCGAGGATAAGAAGGGAAAGTAAAAGTTGGGCAAGACCTTGGCTAGACCGGACTCTGCCCCCTCATTAGTCCGCAAGTCGTGTTTGCCCCCGCAAGGGCCATCCGGCCCGCAAACTCCAGACAGCTACCAGGGGCGCCAACTGCCCAAGACGTCATTGGGCATCGCCCGACCCTACCCTCAGCTAAACCACCAAGGCAAGGCTGGGAAGCAGGATGCTAACCATGCTCCCCAGGCCCTTCCTCAGCAAAAGCTCCAGCCACTGCGTTTAAGGCATGAAACCACGCGTGCGTCTTTGGACGCAGGTCCCAGTACACCGGCTCAACGGGAGGAACCTCCTTCGCCACTGAGGTTAAGGCATCAAACTGTGCACACATCCTCGGACCCCAGTACCAGTTTGCCGATTGATGGCAAACCTCCACAGCCACCGCGGTTAAGTCACCAAAGTGTGCCTACATCTTCAGACGCTAGTCCCATCATTCCGGCCTATCAGGAGCTACCACTAGAAGTCATCGAATAGGCGATCAATGCTACCTTCCACAATGATTAACAGAAATAAATAAACTAACTATAGATTTCAGTCCAAATAAAAGTACAGTCTACAGTACAGGAACGTACCCAATACCGAGTGAACACTCGGCCCGACGAACTGACAACTAAGAAACTCCATACACTGTACCCCCGAACCTCGAGGAAGAACCGCTACACCTGAAAAGTAGGGGGTGAGCCTCGTCTCATTGGCTCAGTAGGGGTCTCGCGGAACCCCAACCGTAAACAACGACGGTGGCAGAAAGCAGCAACTGTAACAGGAACAACAAACCCAGTGGCAGGTAAAACCTCGGCACTATAGCTACTCTTATTGGAACGGAAACCAACACCCCGATCTCACAGTTGGGGACAACCGGACTAACGGAAAGACCTCTGGCTGCACCGCCAGGAGACACATCACGACAACCTTGTCAAGGAGGTCTGTCCTTGCTAACTGAGGCCCAGCCCAAGACCACGCGGTCTGGGAGCACGGTCACAACCTCACCGTCGTGAACCCTACACCATCTAAGAAAAATCCACGGTAATCCCTACTAGAAACTCTAGGCCTCTATATCGGAGGAAACACATAAAATTACATCTCACAGACGAGAAACTCAAACCTCGGGCCACGAGAGTCTCGTCACGTGATAGGATTACTACCTACTAGAAGTAAGGCCGGATACATCTACTGATGACTTAGTCTGCACCTCAGGTGTCTCCCTACTCGCCTAAGGTAGACATTGAGATTCGTACTAGTAACCACAGAACAAGGGTCTAGTCAGGGCCGTGCTCGTCAGCACGCGTCCGTAGTCCCTGACCATGTGTGCACACACTGACTAACTACACTACGTCAGGCCCTCTAGCTAGTTTTTCTCCCAGCCTTGACTCGAGCTGCTACAATGGGAGGCGCTATGGCAAACTAGCCTAAAAATCATCTCTCTCGGGTGTAGCTCACCACTTACTTTTAGGTGGGTCGGCACATGCGTGCCCAGTCAGCTACAACTAGTGGGCGCCACTAAGCAGACGACTCTCAATAGGAACCACTAAAATACGGACAGGCTACTCACAAGCCCACGTTAATTAGCTCAAAAAATGGGTGGCACAATGGCACCAGACTCTGGGTAGTCCACTAGACTATTGAATTGTATGTTTTGATGATGTTAATATAACATATTTTTCTTGGTACTGACACCAACTTTATTCTGGCAGAAAATCTAAGTCTGAGTTATCCAAGAAAAGAACCTTAAGAAGCATGGATTATTTGATATGTTGAAGCAAGTTAGAATGATGCATCGATGTATCAAGGAAGTACCTTGATGCAATCACAACCATCCAAGCAAATTTGGAGTGATGCATCAACGTAATAAGAAGATACCTCGATGCAGTCAAGAATACAAGTGCAAATATAGAAGAGATACATCGACGCATCTAGCAGATGCCTCAATGCAGTCATAACTTTAGAAGAGAGTTTATAGAGCTACCTCACTAAAATCAAGAGATGCCTCAACACATCAAGATTCCACCTGAAGGTGTTATGTCTCGTGTTGTGTCCCTGTGATTTTGATGCTGTCTAACACTGTGAGCCATTACTCTTCTAATGGCACTTTGATATCCTCCAAATTGCTCATACAAAACACTCAAAGGAAAAGAAAGAAATCAAATGCACAGAATTCAAGGCACCTGTAAATTAGTCAACAAGAAAAGTCAACATGGTCAGTGAAGTCAATGCACAGATAACGAAAAAAGTCAATAATCTTGGTTCGCCAGTCAAAGTTCCAGATAGTACAAGTTGACAAAGCTCCAGACAGTAAGGTCGATGCACCTTAGTGATTTGAGGAGTAAGGTCGATGCATATTGCCTTTAGATAAGAAGCAAGGTTGGAGCACATTTTGCAAGCACAGAGCACAGGTTGATGCATATCACTGTTCACAGTCATGTAGGTCGATGCATGTTTTGCCTTAGTCATACAAAGGTCGATGCATGTCACTATTCACATGCACATAAGGTCGATGCATGTTACTGTAGCAGTGCATATAAGGTCGATGCATGTTTTCCTTTAGTCATACTAAGGTCGATGCATGTCACTATTCACATGCACATAAGGTCGATGCATGTTACTATAGCAGTGCATATAAGGTCGATGCATGTTTTGCCTTAGTCATACTAAGGTTGATGCATGTCACTATTCACTGCACATAAGGTCGATGCATGTTACTGTAGCAGTGCATGTAAAGTCGATGCATGTTTTGCCTTAGGCATACTAAGGTCGATGCATGTCACTATTCACGTGCACATAAGATCGATGCACATTATTGCTCATTGCATGAAGGTCGATGCTTGTTTGGGTCTTGTGTTAACTAAGGTCTGAGCACTTTTGCTAGAGTGCATGTAAGGTCGGTGCACTTTTTGTTAAGGTTGCATATAAGGTTCGAGCACATTTGCTAGAGTGGTTGTAAGGTCGGTGCACATTCTGTTAAGGTTGCATATAACGTCTGAGCACTTTTGCTAGAGTGCTTGTAAGGTCGGTGCACTTTCTGTTAAGGTTGCATATAAGGTCCGAGCACATTTGTTAGAATGCTTGTAAGGTCGATGCACATTCCAACCTAATGCAGAAAGAAGGTCGGAGCACTTTTTGCTAGCATGCAGCCAAAGTCAAAGCATCTTTTTGCTAGCATGCAGCCAAAGTCAGATCATCTTTCGCTGGCACAAGCCAAGGTCAGAGCACCTTTTTGCTAGCACGCAGCTAAGGTCGATGCACATTTGAAGGTCTGCGCAACTTTTCTGAACTGCCAGTAAGGTCAATGCACCTTAAGCAAATTCAAGAGGAAAGGTCGATGCACATGTCCAAGGTCATTGCACATGGAGACTTGGTGCTCAACTAAGGTCGAAGCACATTTGCTAGATTGCATGGAAGGTCGGTGCACATTCTCCTTGAATGCATATAAGGTCTACTCATGCAAAGAAGCCCAAGCACCTTCAGGTCTGAGCATATTGGCTCAGTAGGGGTCCCACAGATCCCCACCAAGAAACCAAAGCAGCAACAACAGTAAGAATATCAAGAGCAACAGCAGTAAGCAGGAGTAACAACAATGAAAGTAAAAGAGGAAGAGCCGTACAGAAGAAACCACGGCCGCCGATAAAATCTCGGCCCTCTAAACTACTCCCAATCGGGAAAGGCACAACTTCCCACACACCTGATAGGGAGTTACTAGACTAAACTCAAGAAAACCTGATTACATTGCCAGAACACGCCATGCTACAACAGACATGTAGGCTCTACATAACACTAACTAAAACACCAGCACACACATGACCTCATCATCGTGTCCGCTACACAAGCTATGGAGAAGCTAGAGACACGCTACCCGAAGCATCACGTCAACCATGACGAAGAACCGGTCACAAATCACAAAACCACAAGTCACGTGTCATGTGACGGAAGCACCTCCTCACTAGAAGCAAAGCCAGATGCATCCACTGACGTCACACTCGCCTCGAACACGGTGACTGAGACATTGTACCAAGTGCAAGGAACAACAGTAACGAGTGACTAGTCAGGGTCACGCACGTCGGCGCTCATCCAAACACCCCTGACCACGTGTGCACACACAAGTCCAATGTCTTGAGCCAGACCTCTAGCTAGTTTTCTCCCCTAGTAGGACGCTACTGTAAAGTAAGGGAGTCCATGGAAACTAACCTAAAAACTATCTCTCGGGAACACGCCCTGTCACCACTCCCAGGTGGGCCGACACCAAGTGTCGTCAGGCTACGACTAGTGGAGGCTCACTAGACATAGACACTCACCTGTCGCAAGCACTACAAAACACAATCACAAGGCAGTACATAGAACTGTCGCCAAACTCTGGACCGACAACTAGACCTGTACACAACGACCCTTGAGTCACACGACTCGGGTCAAGATCATCGCACATCACGGAAACATACCGTTAATCTGCCTAGTCCCTAAGTCAAAAGCCATGATAAAACACAAATCACGGCACATGAGGGAACAGCGCTGCCCTCAGACCACATAGGCATGTAAAATCGAGGTAAGATAATACCTCCATGCGTCCAAAACTAGAGTCTCGATCCATACAGGATAACTAAGACACTCACAAGGTCACGTGTCAACCGCTGGGTCACAACCTGGTTGACCGAAAATCATAATGACCCTCGAATAAACACAAAACACTACTCAATATCATGGAACTTTTGAACACCCTATAACATGGTCACAGCCCTCATAGGACATCCACAGCATCCACGTACATTAGGCTAACCAAGGGGTCGAAGCCAAGCCAATAAACACAAGAGAAAACACCGTACACTGCTCGAAATGAGACCACTCTTCCGGGATCCCTTGACACACAGATATGACTCTCACAGAACACCTGAGACATCCATCGAGTCAAATGCCAACAAGGCATCGAATACTGAGTTCACTGGAGCCCGAGACAACTCACATAAAACTCCAAAAATTGAAGACATGAATGCGGTGCACACATGCGTCGCGTTTAACGCATCCAAAGGATGAGTCGCAATGCCAGCAGAACGCGTCCAACTGTTCAAGCACGTCAATGCATTGGCGCGGCACATGCTACCATAGTCTACAGTGCGTTAAGCCAAGAATGTGGTTGAAGACTCGAGCCCGTTAACGATGATCGTGGCCACCACCTTGGTCACGTTCTTCAGGATTGTGTCTAACACTTGGACCGCGTCCCTAACCGCCTAACCGCCCCACTATTCATCTTCTTAGATGAACGCGGTCACACGATACAGTGCGTTAATAGACGTGCCCCCTGGGAGCTCCACGTTAATACGTCGAACTCGAAAACTAGAAAAATCAGTGGAAAACCCCCATTCCATGACCCAATCATCTCCAGAATGATGGGGATACATTGGAAATCACCATATCATCCTTCCACAAGCTGAAAGGGATCAAACCACGCACAAAACGACACGATATGGGTGATTTTTCACAAATCAACCCAAAATGACTCACGAGGAAAACCGGACTCGTACCGGCCCCAAATCACGACCAATCGCAACGAAACCAACGGGGATGGCATCCAGACATGCCAGAGGTTCGAATGAAACCATTCAAACTGAAAATCGTCGCCTAAAATGACGAACACGGCTCACACCCCAAATCATGCTATAATTCTTTGAAAATAAAAAATCCACTCAAACTCGCACGAATTAGCATGAAATTCAAGGCGAAAGTAGAACATAAGGTAAGGAATCTATCCCCCTACATCGTTCGCCGACCACCCGAGCCGAAACGTCGAAACCATCACACGAACCCATGCCATGACGCTATGAATCCACGAATGGGATCGCGCCAATGCCACGCTCTGATCTTCGCGTCATCACACCTCAGGTCAGCTCCACGTCGTCACCACCTCACCCAGCTCCACCGCGGTCGTGTGCCCGGGGGAGAGGAGAAGAGAGGAGAGAGAACGGAGAGGGATTCATTCACTTGAAACTCGATGTAAAACTCAATTTGGTAACAAGTACAGTCACTTTCGGGCCGTTCACAGGGCATACGGCTACTATTGGGCCGCACGATAGGAACTGGACTGAAACTCAGCCCACGAGGTCAAAGATGAATGGTTGACAGCGTGCCATTCAGGTAAGTAAGTGGTACATTCTGGACCGTGTAACACCAGAAGACCAAAAACACACGATGATGCATATACGGACCATACTGGGCCGTTCATGGAGATAAACAGTGAACTATGGGCCACTCATGTCTTGATTGACCCAAGTCGATTCGTGACTTATAAATCAGCGGTTTGGTCACGAAATCTAGGTTGTAGTAGGGTTAAACAGGTTTTAGTCGGGGCATACGGGTCTTAAAATGTCAATTCTAACTTGCCGGATAGAGTGTTCGGTGTAGAATCGCGCTAAGGAACAACATTTAGGGCTTAATGGTCATAATGCCATATGGAACATTAGTGTGCTGTTTGCCACTGCATCTGCTTAACACCATAAGTATTTTTCACTTCTGGAATGCCCTGTGCGTCAACGCACTGACCCAGCTGCATTAACGCATCATGGTTATCGTCTTAATGCTTTTACGTCTGGAAGAGCCTGTGCGTCAACACATTGTCACAGTGCGTTAACGCATCAGTACTCCCCTTGACTAATTTTGCTTCTGGAAGTGACTGTACGCCCACAATAAGATAATCGACTCTGAAAGCAGTAAAGGATCAATAACAAATCTGGTAAAAGTTTTCAGTACAAGACGATGACATCTCAGAATATATTAGTATAAGTGACAAAATTTACCCCAAGAGGCTGAATATATCCTGCTTGTTGCGAACAGCTGCTGCCATCAACTTTGACTTATGTCCATACTTGTGAATGTAATTGTATGCTTTGGTCACCTGCAATATGTGAAAGTATATGTTTTCATACTAGCATGTGCTTCAAAATGTTACACCGAATTTGTGGAGCACTGTTTACTTAGGGAAAACTACTGATGTACATAATCTTGCACCAATAGGCAGCATAAAGAAAAGGCATATCAGACAGGAGTTCAAAGTAAAATATGGCATTGTTACATTATAATCTATCAAAATAATGTCATCAGGGAAGGAATAAGTTGAATAACCTAATTACATCAAATTGTATTTTCCCTCAAGCTCTGCCCAAGGAAAACAGAATGCAAATTGTTATTACAAACCTCCTTAATCTGACAATTGGAAGGATGTAAAGAATCACATTCTATAAATGCAGAAACTTTGTGCTCCTCTTATGATGCTTTTAACTGCAGAAAAGGGCCTTTCCTCTACAACAATTCTCATAGGCACCATGGAGAGAGAGAGTTTTGCATTTCCCCACCCCAAATGAACATCAAATAAGAGTTCTAGATCAGCACATGCAAAAAGGAAAATCTGTTTCTTAGGAAGCCAAACAGCTTACCAAAGCCAATCCTGGATCCTCTCCTCTTTTGCGTGCAGCTTCAATCTCAGGATCACCAGAATGATTGCGTGCCCAGTCCTGTTTACAATTTTCCTTTTATCATAACTTCCTTTCATACATCAATCAAGAGAAGAATTTATATACTTTCAAAAAAAGAGAAGAATTTATATAAATTTACCCTAAGACGACCAAGAAAAATCTGGATGACAGAAGCACCAGCCTGAGCAGCTGCTGCTGCCTGAGCAAAGCTGCAAGATTGCATTAACGAGGAATTGTATAGAAGTTAGTACTTCAAAGGAATGAAAATGCAATCGCAGAGATGGATGGCCAATAGTTGTTCACCTTTCAAAAGTACACTACAAGACCATGATGACCCATCAACATGAAAAACAAACAAGTGTAGAAAGGAAGGAGTATTGCTAGAGAGGAATATCCTTCATATGTTGCTAAACTAAGTTATGCACAAATTTAGAATAAAATGGCACATTGATTCATTGGAGCAAAAATGGAACAACATGGTACTTAGCAGATGGCAAGTGAGACTTAAATCTACTGATAATTGGACGGTCAATGTTTGAAATATTTAAAGGAAAAATGAAATGATCATCATAACCACTGGAGGATAACAAAATTCAGAAGTATAATTTAAAAAAAACCATAACTTGGTCAAGCTTTCGCATTGCTGTGCAATGATTTAAAGCTTAGATGGGAAGCTATATGCTGCAAAAATGATGTGATTTCCGTTCTGTTCAATGCTTTAGCTGGGAAACATATTAGCCAACACTGTCATTTGTGAATTTTTGACAAGCACACCCCCAGTACAGCATTCACAGCAGAGGGTAAGTCTACCACTGGATCCAACTTCATAGAAGACACCCACACTCAGATTTGTTAAACCACATAGAGCTCCACAAACCCTGTAAATGTGAGGTCTATGTTTGTGTTGCAGATGTAGTCCTCCACCACATGCTCTTTCTTGACACTCTTGCTTTGAAAGAACCCTTTTCATCACTATATCTTCACAACCACTATAGTGACATCATTCTAGATCAACTCTTGATACCAGCACTTCACCTTTGAACAGATCCTTGGACTTTCTCAGTGGATCTCCCTTCTGATCCCACGTGGTTGTACATGATCCTGAAGTACATCAGAGTATTTTTAAAGTACTTATGCTGATCAGGCTGCGGAACTATGAACCCTGAGGCCTAAAGAAACTTAAAACAAGAAGTCAACATTTCCTAGAGGACCCTATTTGAATGATTCTTCGCTTATAGGGCTCCCAAGATCAAAGCATCAGAGTATCAGACAATGGGGAGGCCTTCAATGGAGAAAACAGTTTCATATTTCAATATTCAACAACAAGAATCCTCCCACCAAGTATGGTAGCCCTTCCTAATTGTTTCATCTAACACATACATACTCAAATGCTAAGGATGAAATATACAAAAAATAGCTGCTAGCTGTAGTAAGGACCGGGCAACCTTAACAGGTGCTCGTTCATTACCAGACCCATTAAGGTGGATCCAATTAACTTATGTTCACTGTTTTATTACTTTAAGTACCCCTGCTCCAGTATATTGTAATAGGGGTATTTATGTCTTTCTGTATGGTGTTTTACCCTAATAAAGTAAGGGTTTGGGGACTGTGTGCAGAAACACAGCCTCCACCCCTCTCCCTGTCATCTCTTTCTCTCTCCTGAGAGCTCTCTTCTCTTTTCTTCTTCTTCCTCCCTGGTCAACTCCCTTCCAGCCTCGTGGAAATCTGATTTCTACGTGGTATCAGAGCGGATGATCCTTGTGGGATCAATGTTCCACCGCTTGCTGTCCGCCAGTGGCATCCCCACCACCTCCGCCTACATGCTCCCCTATTAGGGCTCAGTTCGTTGGTTGTTCATCGGCCAGGAAACTCTGCTATGCAGTCACGGAATTCGTGAAGAAGGTGTCTTCCATATGTGCCCTTCCTTTTGTCCCTCATAGTGTCAGGAGTTGTGGCATGTCTGGTCTGTGAGGACTTCTAGGCTGACAAGCATTCAATGCTGCTACAGGATATAAGCAAAAACCAGCCGAATGCTACACACAGAGCAACCATTAAGCACAAGGTGAACCCATGGAAGGTGTAAGAGTACCTTATGATATAACGGTATATGGGTGTTGACATCCAAAATATGACTGGCTGATAATTATGTGCCTGAAGGAGTCAACTGAAAATCGAAGATGGGTCCACTCAGACCGTTAAAGCCTCAGGTCGCCTCATAAGAAGTCCCAGGGACTCTACATTTCATTATCTTGGGGTAAGAACATCTACCACAGCTCACTAAGGTCGGATACCGGTAAGAGCTAATGAACCGGTGACGAAGCAATCGCACCGGATATATCTCCACACCCCGTCCAACAGGGGCGAGAATGTACCAGGTGATCCCCCACCTGATAAAGAAGCCCTCCCAAGATGAAGAAATGCCCCTGGTTCCCCAAAATGGGGAGCCAAAGGCTAAATCAGAGAAAAATCCAGATGACCCGATTAGGGTGCCTGGAATGCTGAAGTGGTCCATAAGTGACTGAAAAGTTGTCCCGTAGGGATGAAAACTTTCACAGTGGGTGCCCACTCAATGAAGACACTTCATTCAAGCTCAAAGCAGGCCCAAAAGCACGATATCTAGTGCCGAAGGCGATATCAGTGGAAAATTTGGGAAGTCTGCTAAGCATACGCAAAATGTCAGAACGGTCCGAAAGTGGCCATGAAGATGTCCAGTCAAGTCGAAAACGCTTCGAGGGATAGCCCTCCTCATGAAGACCTCCCACTTGCCCTCAAAGTGGAGTTGGCGGCACAAATCGACGTGCCAAATGCTAAATCTGGGAAAACACGAATTACCTGATTCGGGTCCACACTATAATGGAAAAGGGCCATAAAAGACCTAAAAGGTGCCCAGTGAAGGCGAAAATGCTTCGAGGGATAGACCACTCGATGAAGAAATCCCATGTGGTTCCGAAACAAGTCTGGCAGCACAAATCACAGTGTCGAAGGCTGAATCAGAGCAAAACCTAAGAAAATTGGTATGGGTTCGGCACGTGCCAAAAATCACCAAAAATCCCGAAACAGAGCTTCAAAGTACATTCTGGGGCCACCGAATCAACCCAAGGGCCACCCTGGACTACAAGCTCTCACCGGGACAGTTTCGAGCTCAAGTGTCAAAATTACAAAAATGTCGCTGGGTGAGTCGGCGATAGAGATGGGCCGGCGCCCTACGCCCATCCTTGCTTCTTGAGTCAGCGCCCACTCCTTGGGTCAGCGCCCCCTTTCCTGGTGATTTAGCACTCGCCTTCTGCAAATGGCGGAGCGGTGGTTTGGTGGGGACCTGCCCATCCCCTCACCCAGTCGATGCCCTGTTTCTATAAGAAGGCCCTGCCTTCGAGCACAAGGAAAAGAGAGCATGCAAGAGAGAGCAAGCAAGAGGGAGCAAGTAAGAAAGAAGAGAAATAGAGAAAAGGGGGGGAAGAAGGTGAAAGAAAAAGAAAGAAATAAGGGGAGACAAAGGGAAACATAGAGAAGAGGGAAAGAGTGAAAGTGATCTCCTAGGTCGGTCTCAACTACAGAGAAGTCCCGGGAGAGCCAATAGTTCCCTTCTTTCGTCCTCGCTCCTCACCTTTCGTTCTATCTTTTTTTTTCCTTAAGCTCATGTACTCTCTCTCTCTTATTCAATCGAATGAAATAAGTGTTGTTGTGGCTGTGCATTTAACTATCTCCACATTTGAGTTATTAAGGATGTCTGTTATTTCTCATATTTGTGATTTGCCTTCGATCGATTCCCAGTAGATTGTGTTTCTCCGCCAAAGCAATGGGGTGGTAATCTGAATGTGAGGAGGCCCATCAAGGGCTACATCTCCACTAATGATCCTTTGATCATTTGGTGTATGCAGCCCCCCTGCTCCAGACCAAGTGTCCCGAATGGCCTCTGGCCTTGCCTGGTGGGCAACAGTAAAGTCCCCTCCCCAGGATTATATGGCGTTCTTGAATATTCTTTGATGATTGATGTCTGAGTATATATGTAATATCCTACTGTTTGATCGGTGAGCCTCCTTCCTCCTTTCGTTCTTTTTTAGTAATACAGGAGATGGCCATCTGCCCTTTCACCTCTATCCCTAGGTTGTAAGGGTGGAGGTATACCCCGAAGTAGCACCTTGGCTGCTACCTAGCCTACATCATCTTATCATTTGCTATTTGTTTTATGCTATTTACAATAGTCATCATGTAAGAGCCACCCGGTGTTCGTCAAATTGCCTTGGAGAAGTTCCATCTTCCGAGGTGATCACCGCTATGTGTTCACCCACTCCTTCAGATGGTTAATGACTTCCCCTGGGTGGTCATACATGCAATTCACCATGACCTATTCATCTTGGCTCCCTTTTGCATGAATAGATTTCTAGAGGCCGCCAGTCGCATCAGTGGTTTATGCACATCAGTTCATGGGAGGGCCATAGGTCTGCTGCTTCTTATATCATGTCCTGGACCCTCTCCTACTCAGAACAAGAGTTATGATTCACCTGATGTTTTAATCAACCGCGAGTATGTTTATCCATCCTCCACCGGGGAGGGGAGACATTCCCACTCCATCTTCAATGATTTGAAGCTCCAAACCACCACGGCTCTCAGAAGCATGTCCCTCTCCATGGCACAGTCTCCAGAGGACTTGTCGGGGTGGATAATGAATGTCACCTGCGTGAAAACATCAGAGGGCTCTGGATTTAGAGGTTCATCCTGGATCAATGGAGCCCTTAGCAGGCCAGTCCTCAGGGTTTCCAGGTCTAATATGGGTTATGAGAGCGCCGCACCTGGCCTCTCTATATTTTAGGGGTTTCATTCTGGAAGTTTTTCCATGTATGAGCCCTGTTTGATCTCCCACAGACTCCAAAGTAAGGGGAGGTGCTGCTCAAATCCACCCAGGATTTCTTTTACAGACAGACTGTTTTAATTAAATGTGTTCTATCTATGTATGAATCTTTACCAACGCAATCAATTCAGGCAAGCATATGAGGTTTTCAACTGGCATTTCTTGTTGGTCATTGAGACCACCAACACCATGGCGTTTGGAGTGCTCTTTCTTTTTAATAAACGTAGAATCACCTTGATCAGAATCACTAGTCCTTCTGGTAAAATTGCTCTCATCCACAACTGTTGTCATAGGATCATTACAAACTCTCAGATTGGGTTGGTAATTTGAAGGAGCTACAGTTTCTTTATCACCAGTCAAGCACAAAGATGGAGTTGCCTGGTTTGTAGGCTACTTGGAAATTCCAAAATCCACCCGGTCAAACTAACATTATCATTAAAGTGAGGAGCATTGTGCTTGCTGGCAAAGTGCAAATCACATTTTGCAGCTTGACCACTGTGATACTCATAGATTGTAGGACCATCAAGTAGAAACATTTTGTTGGATGCCTTATGTGCAGGTCGGTTACCTGGAACCTGATCATCCACCTCGCTGCAAGAAAACCTTGCATTCCCATTTGATGTTGTCCCTATGTGACCCATATTAGAAGGCCCTGTGCTTGCACCACCAAACTAGTCCCTCCAATGGCAGGGAACGAAGAAGAGGGGGTGCGACATACATACTGTTGAAGTTGGGAATTCAGAGGAGAGAGCTTGGTTTTACCAGCTGATTTAGGGGGGTTCGCATCCACAAGAACTTGGGAACCTGAGAATGGATGATGAGTAAAATATCTAAAATGAGAATGTAATGCTTCAACGAATTCTGACCAAGAAACTGAAGTTCTTGAAGCAAAAAAAACTCTAACACCAGTCTATATAGCCTTACCCTGGAGGTGGAAAGAAGCAATGCCAACCCTGTGACCTACTGGGGTGTGATGGAAAGAAAAATAGTCATCTGCTTTCTTCGTCCAGAAAGTTGGATCCTCACTACCATCATGGATTAGGAAATTGAATGAACTAGAAGAATATGGATCATCTAGCATAGGCCTGTGGACATTGGTCAAACCAGAAGGAAAGGCGGAACAAGAATCGCTCTTAGTAGAATGAACATGGCTAATGGCCGATCCCTGCGAAATTGTTCTTGATGTCATCCAAGAACTCTTGCAGCATACGATGGAGAGCTTCGAGATTCACAGGTGCCACAGAAGACGCAAACAGGGCGGTGCTCGGAGTGGGCTCAGACACCATTTGTGAGGTATCCAATTGCTGTAGGTGGTCGCTCTGAGCTCGTTTGCCACCGATGAGTGGGTTGCAATCAAAACAAAGTACCGTTCTAGCTATTTTGATGAGCTAAAGAAGAAGAGAGGACGAGATCTGAGTAGGGGAGAACTCAGGAGGAAGTCGCCTCAAGCTATGGATTCAGCAGAACTAGAAGAAATCTAGCTAAGAACAGGAAGAACATGATGAACTAACTCTAAGAACACTAAGAATTGGAAGAACTAGGAGAACAAGGAAAGAACAGAACCAGCTAAAGAACTATAGAAGAGTTGGAAGAGGAACAAGTATTTTGAGTTTCCATCTGATAGCCTTCTTCGGCCATCCTTTCCTTCTATTTATACTATCCCAGAGGCTCATTACAACTACAATCAAGAGTTAGAGTTGTGCCACAGGAATTCCGACGAGTCTCTTAACGGAATCAAAAACCAACTCTTAACAGAAAATAACAAAAACAAGAAGCAGCTGCTATCATCAAACAAGCATCAGCCATCGTCTAAAGCCAGCCGCTACCGTCTAACAAGCTACCACTAAGAATACCTAATAAAGACATCTCCAGGATCCAAATCTGCAGTCACTCTCGAGGTCCAGAGTTGGAGGACTTCAGTCTTCTGGGTAGCTCTGTGTTCGACCCAGTGATTAGAAAGTGGAGTCCCAGACTGCATCCATCTCCACCGTTGGATTCACCATGGTCTGTCAGAGCCACACACAGAGAGAGAGAGAGAGAGAGAGAGAGAGAGAGAGAGAGAGCCATCTTGACCATCCAATTCATCTAGCCAAATGTTGTGTAACACTTGGAATTTGTAGAGAGGAGACCAAACGAGAGGGCGGAGTTCCCTGTTCACGAGCGGAGCATCGAGGACACATTCGTAAGGCTACTCCTCGTAGTGGGCAGCACATCAAGCACCAGGAGATGCAACTTTGTGGGAGGAGTAGCACACTTCCCTGAAGAGGAAGAGAGTTGAGGGCGGGAGTGAGCGTTAGAAGCTGAGTTATACCTGTACAAGGGAAAGGAAGTTTTCGTCCAGGGGTGATATGTTCTAAGGCTCGGTTTGGTAAACGAATTGTCTGCTGGGTTAAGAAACCGACGAGAGAGAAAAAGTGCATGGTCCACCCACTCCCCTCACACATAAGGGACTTACATGGAGTCGGATACCGTGTTCGAATAACAAAGAAGGTCTAAGAGAACTCTCCAATACTTTGGTCGGCACATGGTGGAATGTCTTAGAAGTCAAAGAGAGGCCGGAGAGCAAAAATGGGCAAGCACTGGGGAGGAGACTTGCTTTAGATTGTGTTGCTAGAGGTTGTATGGGATCTGAGGGACATACATGATGGAGGCCGTAGAGATCTACTTTTGTAGCTGATGAACTGTGGAACATTGAATGGACAAGCATGCTTGTGGGGGTCAGATTGCCACCCATCCTTGGGTGTAGGATTTGTGTGAGGTTAGGGTGTCATGTAGAGGATGGCGATATTTTTCAGTCATACACACAAAGTTGGCTAACATCTGCGCTGCCATAAAATGCTATTTGGAATTTGAAAATTGAGTGAGAGGCATCTGAAGCAGCGAGAAGATGTCACGTAACTAAATTTGATGGGTCATATAAAGTGCCCAAATCCACAAAGATAGCGAGTCGCGACCTAAACAAGTAACATGCCCTTCTCTCGTCTGGTTGACTGTCCCATTCATGATTCATGTTCTATTGAACAGTTATTTATCTAATTATACTCCAAGAGAAAATTTTATATTAGATATATATGTTTAGATGTAATCGCTTCAAATGGCAAGAGGTGTACACCGGTTGCCAGGAGGGTAGCCAAGAAGAATGCCGACACACTACAAAGTTGGCTCTCCACTCTAGGCAAATCTATACTCATCGGAGGTGTCTGAGTTTTCCTGAACGGCCAGCAGGCCAAGATCACACCCGACAGGGTGTTCTCAACTATGCCAGTGTATAATTCCTTCCAAGCGCTGGCCCAACGAAAAATGGACCACGTCGAGTCCAAATCAAAGGGAGAGTTGGCCCCAAGACCAACCAGATTCAGACAAATTTGGGTGCCCAAGCTGCCATGGGACCCGACTTCTACTCCATTAAGGCCTATCATGGCTGCCAGGCTCGCGAGAGAAGAAGAAGATAAAGAAGAAAAGATCCAGGTGCCGGTATAGGCATCTCGTAAACCAACATCCCAGGCCCGAGTTCAATAGGTGGATACCTACTTATATGGTGGAAAGCATGGTGGAACATCTAGACAAGGCAGGTCACCTATAAATCTTCGGCACGAGCTAGCATGCCACCACCTGTGATCTGCCCAGCTAGAGGGAGAAATGATATTACCCGGGTTGTCTGGGGGCACTCGCGTGGTCTTAGAGACACCTCTTTGGGGACGTAGCAACCCCTAGAAGCTATGAATGCTATGAAGAAGGGTCGGGAGCGATGAGCTAACAAGGAAGAAATAGAAGTTGCAGAGTCAGGCTACTGTGGGCTGCCCCTCTACAAAGAGGCTACACCGAGGATTTCGGTGTTTGATAGATTGACCTTCCTTGTCAGCTGGTCAGGAAAGTGGCTTGGAGAAGCAGACAACTTCATATATTTACTTGCAATATGGGTGGAGTGGCCAGCCACTATGGGGCTCTGCCCGAAGATCATGATGAGGTGACCAGGCTCGCTAGAAGCCCAGGTTCTGTCACCAGAAGAAAGATGGCTGTGGCTAAAGCAATACAAGCTCTCGTTGGGGAAACAACTGCAGATCTGGGCACGATGACTGTAAATGTGGTCACCACCGAAGATGACGGTGAAAGACCAGTGCCTTCTCTAGATGTTCTGCTAGAAGGGGGAGGTCAGGCTCCTAGCTCCTCTATGCATGATCTGACCATGATGCTACTACTCCAAAGATACCAGCAAGAGGCCGAAATGCTAAAAAAGCAACTCCATAAGGTGAGCATGCATGCCTCAACCTCAAAATAGCTTGAGGTTCCTCCTTAAGCCTCGCATCTAGGCACCGAAGAATTCAAGACTTCACCTCAGATGATGGCTTCTCAGCCAACACCCGATTACATTGGGGGCATGACCCCGATACCGCACCCTACCCTTCAATGTCAGGCGATTGCTACTACACCTCAAGCAACGGCACTGACGACACCACAGATGCGACAAGCTCACTCCTCCCTAGGCTCGGTTGACCCAACAATGATGAATAACCTGATGATAGAACAAATGATTGGGATGAAGTTGGCCGATAGAGGCGGTGATGATTATGCCTCTTTCGATGTGTATAAGGTACCTTACCCTATCCATCATGCTGCCAAGAGATTACCTCCTGGCATTACTAAGCCACCGAAGTTTAATAAATTCAATGGGCAAGGCTCTCCGAAGGAACATATAGCCTACTACATCAATATGATGGGTGATTTGGTGACTGATGAGTCCTACCTATTGAAGTTCTTTGGGTCCTTGCTCACAGGGCTTGCCTTCGAGTGGTAGTCAAACCTACCAGTCAGATCCATTAGAGATTGGCAGGATATGCAATGGAAATTTTGAGAAAGGTTCCACGTCACTGAAATAGAGGTGACTATGGCCAAACTCTATGCAATCGGGCAGAAGAATGATGAAACAACTCTGGAATATATTAAGAGATGGTGAATCTCAGCATGAGATGCAGATGCCCACCACATTAGGAAGGCACAGTCTAGATCTACAAGCAAAACCTAAAGTAGGAAACCCTTGAAAGGATGATTGGGATGGAAATCAGGTCCTTTGATCGGTTGAACAACGTGGTGGCAGAAATCAAAGCTTTCCTCTCCAGATACTCCTCTACTCCTGCTGTCCCATGCCAGGGGATCAGGCGAAGTAATAAATGGCTGGCACTCAAAGCAGTTCACACTGTTGACTTCAAGGTGAAAAGGGATAAAGGGGTATTTAACTCTCCGCCCACTAAACTCGCTACAGGTCAAGAGGGTCCTTCCCTAAAGAATAAGATGAAGAAACTCTATGCCTTCCCCAGGGACAAGACTCGAGCCTTGTTCGAGTGGACCATTAAATATAACAAGGTCACTCTCTCGAGGCCTAAAAAACTAGATGATGCTGAGAGAAGGGATGATCCCCGCTTCTGCTCTTATCATCATATGCTTGGGCATCCCATCGAGGATTGTCATATATTCAAAGACATAAGTCAAGGCTTGATCAGAAAGCAAGAATTACAAAGGCGAATATAAGGTAGATCCTCCATGCCCCCATGAAATCCCCACTTTGGAGAGAATAGTTAACATGATAACTCTATATTGACAATTGCCTGAAGAGGTGTCGAAAGCTTGTACAACCCACACCTATATGCACGTCCCACGGGAGCACTTCGAATCCCTGGGCCTAATACAAGAAGCTGAGAGGAAATCAGGAGTGTCAAGTGCACTAGATGACCCACTGTGGGGGCAGATACTAGCCACATGATGGAAGAAGAAGAAGAAGTCAAAGGATAGAAGAAGAGGCATCCTTCTTGCTTGTAGTACGCTATCGGCCTTACCCTATACGAGCCAAGTTGCTGAAGAAGAAAATGAATAGATATGCTTCATGCCACAAGGGTAGATCATTCTGAAGCTTCTACCTCCCGTCATGATAATAAGCCACATGGAAAGTGGGGGCGCCCTTTTCCACCTGATGTGTTGTGCCCCTAAATGGGAGAATGCAAGTCCCTGAGTTTTGATGATAGCACACACCATCAGTCAATATGAGTTTTGATGATAGCACACACCATCAGGTAATATTTTAAATAATATAAATAATATATCAATTACGTATCACGTGTATCACGTGTATCGATCACCGATTGGTACGATTCGATCTTACTTTGTGCGCGGACGTCTACTTCTCATTTAAGAAAAATTCCTCTCACACTGAATTGTGTGTGTGGGAGGATCATTTGAGAGAGAGAGAGAGAGAGACCTCTTGCCTCAGTCACGGGTGGGTTGAAGGCAAAAAGCCAAGGGAGGTGTTTGTGCTCTGGGGGCAACCAGGTTGCCCATCTCTTCACCTCACACAGCGATGGCTGGAGATGGTTAACCTGTGTCGTGTGCACCTCAAGCACCCTTTTCCGGCTTGTGGCCACCAGGTCCACAAACAATGAGGACCACAAAGGACTAGGTAGGAGGCCCATTTCCGATGTTACAAGGAACAGGGGCTAACGAGGACCAAATTATTTCTAAAAATCAATCGAACACGCTGTGGTCAGTTGTCACTCTTGTCTTTTTGAGAGAGAGAGAGAGAGAGAGAGAGAGAGAGAGAGAGAGAGAGAGAGAGAGAGAGAGAGAGAGAGATGAAGAAGTCTTTAAAAATGATTATTAGTGACGGACATAAAGGGAGCCCTGAGGTTAATTACTTTCTTAAAGAGAGATTCTCGAGTAAACATAGATAACATTCTAGAAATCTGATTTGTCAACGCGATCTAACTCGGGTCTATAAGGACGTGTGTGATCCGTATATACGGTGAAGATCATCCTTAAGATCGGTCGAGTCAGATCGAGTTACAATCAAGATTCGTTGACTCAGTGATTCGTATCGGATCTGATCTTTCCTGATCTGATACTATAAGTTCGAGTCGCAACCATCTTGGCTCGACTCGACATGCATCATCTTCTCCCTCTCCCTCTCCCTTTCTCTCACTGTGACTCTTTCCGATTCTGCAGTATATCCAGTTTTTCCAGATATGGTGCGGCATATTCAAATCAGACCAAGTCGACAAACCATGATTATAATGACAGAGATAGAAGTAGAAAGAGAGAGAGAAGATGATTCATGTCGAGTAGAGCCGAGTCAATTGTGACTCGGATGTGTCGTACTGAGTCAAAGAAGATCTGATCCGATACAGGTCGTCGGAGTCCACCAAACTTGCTAGAAAGTACCCAAACTGGAGAGTAAGTGATACTAGAACCATGTAAAGGACCCAACTTTGACGACTCCGCAAGGGGGAAGGGGGGGTGGACTCACCGGCGTGCGAATGGGTAGCCACAGGACGGCGGGTACCCGTGGAAGTCGCCGGACGAGACGGCCTCGGCCACGTACCGGGCGAACCCGTGTCCCTCCCTGAAGCAGGCGAAGTTGGAGAGGTCCCCCACGCCCAGCGAGATGGTGGGCTTCTCCGGATTGGCGCCGGCCAGCAGCTCGGTCACCACCCCTCTCAGCGACGTCTTCTGCTCCGCCAGCAGCGGGTTGCACTTGACGACCCCGCAACCCCCCTGCCCCCGGCCGCCCCGCTGGGGCTTCCCGTCGCCATGGAACCCGTTCTTGGCCGCACCCGCAGTCACCTAGCACGAAGCACCAGAGGAGGAAAGAAGATGAGGAGAATGCTGGAAGAGGAGTGCCGTTCGACAGAGAAATCGAAAAGGGGAAGAAGGGTAGTGGAAGAGGCGGGGATTGGAGGGGTGCCTGGGTCGTGGGCGCCATGGAAGCAGAGGAGATAAGAAAACTGTGGGTGAGGCTGGGCTCCTGTGAGCTCTACGTTTCTGCCCTTATTCTGAGATCTGTAAAAAGAGCCGAGCTTTACAAGCGCCCGGTAGAGCGGGGAGGGGTAACGAGAGGCGGCGAGGCAAGCCGGCGAGCTGCCGCCGGTTATAAAAGGGCACGGATCACTGGACACCAAAAACTGCCGTGTTGACAAATAAAAAGGAAAGGGGGGACCTTGTTGAAATTTCAAAGATCCGGCTCACGCTGACACGTCGAAAATGTGTTTTGAAACGAAGCAAGGAAAAGAGGGTGGATGGTTGGAACCTTTTTTTTTTCCGTAGGAGGAAAACTTTTGGAATCAAGTCTGCCACCGGATTAAGATCTAGATCTATTGTCCAATCAGAAATGCCCAGCGTTTGGGTCTAACCATGTGGAGAGGGGCAGACTTTGTGGCCCAATATTTGCTCGGCCCAACGGCCCATCAAAGTCTGTATAGCATAGCCCAATAGGTGACAATCCCAACAGGACTCACTTGCCACGGAACAAAGGTAAAGCGGACCGACGATAACCCGTCAAGTCTTACCTCGGACGTCCGATCGAAGGTCTCCCGACACTTGGGAAAAATCTAGCCAGTGATTGATCGAGCCGCCTTAAAGGTGGGTGATCAATCAAGGGGTGCCAGGGCCCGGGCCCGTGACTCTTTGCGCGGACAGGAGACGCCCCTTATCAGATTAGTCTGTCATCTGGACTCCTTAATGAACTAGGGCGAATCCTCTGCGACTGGGCACTTATCCCTCATTATCTCAGCGGATGCTACGCTGTCTTCAGCGAGGGAAAGCTCAAAAAGATATGGGTAGAGCAAGAGTCTTTGGACGGTGATAGTTCTTATTAAGGACGTAACATCCCTAAACTCTCTGGGATCCGCTACTCAAGAAAGAGAGCATCCATCTATATAAACCCAATGAATCCCTCCAGAAAGATAAGTTAATTCTAGTCACTTCAATTGATGGAGAGCAGTCTCGTGTCCTGCACTTTCCTTGTCTCTCTTCTGCAACTGTGTAGTTTGATGACTTAAGCATCGAATGATTTTCTCTGAGATCACAATTCCGGACCCCCTAATCGCTTTCTTTTCCCTTGCAGAACTCCGTTCTGTGATGATTACGTCTCACGATCGTCTTAAATCTCATGATCCACGATTTCACACGAGATCTCGTCTCTTCTTTATGAATTATAAATGAATTGAAATGTCCAGGTTTAAAATTAGATTCCAACCCACAAAATTGACCCAAAAAGTGAGCTAGCTTTTGTTGATAAGCAATGAATCTTACTTGGGCGCGCGCTTTGTCTTCCTCGAGCATGTCCAAATTTTCTCACGTTGCTTGGCTATTTCTGGACTCATCAAAATGTCCCACTCAGTGAGGGGTTAGATATCTCTACTAGAACCATTGCCTCTGCTGCGTACGCGAGGTGGAAGGGTGTTTCACCCATGGGAGCTCTGCCGATAGTCTGGTGCGCCCACAGGATGCACGGGATAGAGCCTATCCATGTGTCACCTACTTGTTCTAGTCGGGTCTTGATGCCATGGAGGAGCGTCCTATTGGCATTCTCCACAAATGCATTGGCCTGGGGATGTCCCACTGAGGTATAGTGGTTCCAGATCTCCAATTCTGAGCACTTCTCCTGGAAGACAGTGCTTGCAAATTGTCTATCATTGTCGGTTGTGAGTACTTGTAGGATCCCAAATCGACAGATGATGCTTCGTTGCACAAACTTCTAGGTTGCTTCGCTCGTGATTTTTTCTAACGATTCTGCCTCGACCCATTTGGTGAAGTAGTCAATGGCTACCATAAGGAACTTTTTCCTCCCTTGAGCCTCGGGGAAGGGACCTAGTATATCTATCCCCCATCGAGCAAATAGGTGAGGCTCCGTCAGGCTATGTAGTTGCATAGCTAGTTGGTGGTACAGGTTGGAGAGCTTCTGGCATTGAGGGCACTTTCGAGCATACTCAAGACAGTCTTGTTGTAGAGTAGGCCACCAATATACTTGCCAGATCTGTGTTCGTGCGAGTGTTCGCCCACCTACATGACTTCTGCAGAGTCCTTTGTGTACCTCTTGGATAGCTTGCTTGGCTTCCGTGGGGAACAAACACTTCAGCAATGGAGTTGAGAGGGATAGATGGTATAGACGACCATCAATCACCGTAAAATGCGCCGCTCATGCTCACATGCACCATGCCTCAGTGCGGTCGCTTGAGAGTTATTGTCGCAGTAGGAAATCCAAGTGGGGGTCCATCCATGAGGGTTCATAGTCGATGGCGTTTACCTGGAGTGCTGGTTCTTCTATGCTCGGCACTGATAACTCCTCGATTAAGATGGATCTAGAGTTGGAGACCATGGTTGCTAACACCAGGCGAGACAGGGTGTCTGCTTAGAAGTTCTCTTCCCTGTGAATGTGGACCATCGCGAAGTGGGAAAATTCCTTTGCCGCGACCATGGCCTTCTCCAGATACTTGATCAAGGATGATTCGTGTGCTTCAAATTCTCCCTTGACTTGGCTGGCGACGAGCATGGAGTCACTGTATGCTCGCACACTGGTCGCCCCTAGGTGTTTTGCCATTCGTAGGCTAGAGAGAAGCACTTCATATTCGGGCACATTATTTGTGGTCGGGAAGTTGAAGAGGAGGGCATATTGAAGCTCTATCCCCTCTGGTGATAGCAGGACCAGTCCTACTCCACTGCCGGTGCCATAGGACGATCCGTTGACATATAGCTCCCACATTGGTCCCAAGGATGATTCGGGTAAGTCCTTCGCAGGTACTATGCACTCAGCGTCGAAGTTGGTGAGAGCTTGAGCCTTGATCGCAGTTCTCAGGTGGAATTTGATGTCGAACTCAGCCAGCTCGATGGCCCACTTGACCAACCTTCCTGATGCATCGGGGTTCTGGAGGATTTTCCATAATGGTTGATCGGTGAGGGCAGCGATTGGGTGAGCTAGGAAGTACAGTCGCAGCTTGCGGGTAGCTGTAATTAGGGCTAAAGTGAACTTCTCGGTCTGTTAGTACCAAAATTATGGCCCCTGTAATGCCTGGCTTACGTAGCAGATAGGCTTCATAATGCTGGCTTCCTCCCAGGCGAGCATGGCGCTCATCATGCTCGGAGTCACCGATAGATACAGGAGTAGTTGTTCTCCCTTTTGTGGCTTGGAAAGTACGGGAGGGGTTGCCAGGTAGCACTTCAATTCCTCGAACACTTGTTCGCATTCTCGATCCAACTCGATCTGCCCTTTCATCTCTGGCACTTTGTTTGCTTGCTTGATGAGCTAAAAGAAGGGAAGGCATCTCTCAGCTACTCAGGACTGGAACCGAGTCAATCTAGAGTCGCGACCGGTGAGGCACTAGACGTCCCCTAATCATGCTGGTCGCTTCATCTCCAGTTCTGCTCGGATTTGATCAGGGTTCACCTCTGCTCCTCTATGGGTGACAAGGAATCCGAGGAACTTTCCTAACCTCACACTGAATGCACACTTTCTTGAGTTGAGTTTCATATTGTATCTTCTGAGCGTTGTGAACATCTCCGCCAAGTCTTCCAAGTGCTCGGCTGCTCGAAGGCTCTTAACGAGCATGTCATCGATGTAGACCTCCATATTGCAGCCGATCTGTACGTCGAACATGTGGTTGACGAGACGCTGATAGGTTGCTCCCAAATTCTTTAATTCGAATGGCATGCATGTGTACCAGTATAGACTGTGGTTGGTGAGAAACGCTATCTTGTCTTGATCGGGTTCGTGCATGCTGATCTAATGATACCCAGAGTAGGCATCGAAGAAGCTTAGCATTTTGTGCTCAGCAGTAGCATTGACCTGCTGGCCGATCCGTGGTATGGGGAAGCTGTCCTTTGGCATAGCTTTGTTGAGGTCGGTGTACTCTACGCACATTCGTCACTCTTCATTGTTCTTAGAGATGAGGACTACATTTTCCACCCACTCCGGGTACCGGGTGTGCCTAAGAAACCCCGAGAGCAATTTCTCTCTCACTTGTTCCCTGATGAAGGCCTGTCGCTCAGGGTTGTAGCACCTTTGGTGTTGGAGGACTGGGCGGCAACTCGGATCCAACATAAGTTGGTGCGTGATGATTTCTGGTGGGATCCCAGGGAGTTCATCCTCGGACCAAGCGAACACATCCTGGTTGGCCGTGCGGAAGCTGGTGTAGGCTTCATTATCTTGTTCGGACAGGGTGGCTCCAATCCTCACCATTCTGCTTAGGTCTTCCCCCACCTGGATGAGGTACAGGTCCTCCGCTAGGGTGCTCGCACTTGGACTTGGGTCTTTCCTTATTGCCTTCTTCTTGAGCGACGTTTTCTTGGGCTGTCGATCGGACGTCGAAATAAGGTAACACCTTCTTGACTCCCTTTGATCTCCCCGGACTTCCGCCACTCCACGAGGCATGGGGAACTTGAGCTTTTGATGTTACGAGGAGGGGACACCTAGAAGGGTGCCGAGGATTCATCGCCCTATGATGGCATTGTACTGGGTCATCTCGCCAACGACCATGAAATCCACCAAGAAGGTTACGTCCCTTGGCATGCTCCCGAATGTGATCGGCGGAGATATGCATCCCTCTGGTCGAATAGTGGTATCAAAGAAGCCATAGAAAGGTGTGTTCAACGACGTGATTTGGGACAAGTCAACACCCATGAGCACAAAACAGTCGTACGAAATAACATCAGGACCGCTTTCATTATCAATCAAAATGAGGCATACGATACATTCATTGATGGTGGCTGACACCACCAACACATCGGAATGGGGAGTGGTTACACCATTTAAATCATCGTCGGAGAAGATGATGGGTTCTTTTAGGTGTTCCCAGGGGACAGCCTACCGTTGGGCACTGTCGCCTCGCTCCATGGTGTTGATAGCCGATACGTACCATCATCGCCTACTGGCACTGTCTCTGCCTGAGGTCGGCCCTCCAGAGATCATCATGATCTCCTTCCCATTGGGTCAGTTGTCGATGGGCGGAGGGGTCTGCTATCGCTTCTCTGTGACCTTGGCGATGAACTTGTATAGGAGTCCTCACCGAACGAGGTCCTTGATGGCGTCTTTCAAGTTGATGCAGTCAGCCGTGTCATGGCCATGGTCGCAATGGATGCGATAGTACCTTTTATTACTTCTCATGCTTAGATTCGACATCATTTGAGGAGGCCACTTGAGGAATGGCTCCTCGCGGATCTCTATCAAGATTTGGTCGGGAGGAGCCGTCAGGGGTGTGTAGTTGCGATAATTGCCCCTTTCTTTTTTTGGGTGGTCGCGGCGATCTCGATCTCGTTGCTCCCGCTTGTTCAGCCCTTCACGTGGCGAGTCGGCGGATCTCTTCCTGTAGGGCCGATCAGTTCCGATCGTGTGGCCCAGGGCCACCGTGTTCTCCTCACACCATGCATGCTTCTACGCCAAGGTGAGGAGGTAGGTGAGGGTCGTCGGGGCTTCGACTCTAAGTTCTCGTCGAAGGATGCAGTCCCGCGTCCCCTGAGTGAGTGTGATGGTAGCAATGTTGATGTCAAGGCACAGGATCCGGAGCATCTCCACTCGAAAGTGGGAGACGAAGTCCCAAAGTTTCTCTTCTCACCCCTGCCTAAGGGCAAGCAGGGTCACCGTAGACTTGGCTACCTTTCGGCAACCAATGAAGTTCTCCTAAAATAGCTTTTTTAGTTGCTAAAAGGAGGAGATAGTCCCAGCCAGTAGACACTCAAACCATGCCCAGGTGTTCTCCCGGACAGTTGTGACGAACGGTAGGCATTTTCCAGCTTCCAAGGCCCGGTGGAATATCAGGTGGGACTCGAAGCTACGCATGTGGTCGGTCGGGTCGGTAGTGCCGTCATACGGGGTAAAGGATGATAGCTGGAGCTTGGGCGGAATGGGGGCTTCTATGATCTCCTTGGGGAAGGGATCATGGAAGTCCTGGTCATCGTCGATGATGCCCCTTTTCTTGGCCGTGAGCAAGACATCGTCCAGGTAGCGGACCTTGTCCCTGATTTCGCCGATGTGCTAGAGTCACTGATCCATCTCTGGGTTGCAATGTAGTGGACTCCGCACTGTTAGTGCGGGCGAGTTGTGTGAGTGTCAGGTTCTTACAACAGAGATGTGAGAGACCTCTCGCACCCTGCGAGAGTTGGCTATGGTGGGAGACCCCCCCCCCATTTTGTTGATTCTCTGAGGGGGTGCATTTCCCCTCATCAGGCTTGTTGATACGTCCTTGGCATAGCTCTGTCAAGAACTGGATTTGCTGGCGCATCTCTGCCAGCTCATTAGCAGCGACATCTGATTATACCCGGGGGGAGGATGAAGCCTCCTAAGATCCCCAGTGGGAACCGAGGGCCTGATGAGATCCACGCCGACAGTTGCTAGCGTTGCGGTAGCTTCCACGGGGTGTCATGGCTTTTCTCTCGAGATTCCCACAGACGGCACCAAGAAGTGTAGAGGCAGAAATCTAATTTCTATGCCATGTACCACATTCTCTATTTATTCATTGGGAAAGTCGTCCGACACCCGTGGAAGCCTATAAACAACAGAAGCAAAGGGCGTCAGAAGGAGCCCAGGACATTACCCCAAGGGACAACCCTCAGATGCTTACGTCAGCAATGATTTAAGAAAAGAGCAGAGAAGAGCAGGGGAGAGAGGAGGACGGAGGTCGTTGTAGAAGATCTAAGAGACGTGTACAGCCTCTGGACCAGTGCTCACCGCTCCCAGTGGTCACTCAGAGAGTGCTCGCTGGGTGGTAAGGTCGTGCAGGAGGGGTTCTCTCTCAGGACGTAGACTAGCGTGACCTCTCTTTTGCAATAGCAAGACTAGTAGCTCTATTATCTGTGTGTAGTTTTTGACAGAAAATCCACTGTGTCCTTCTATTCTCTGTCAAGGTCCCTTTATAGGGGGATGTCTTGGTGTCGAAGGCCAATCCCTTAGCAGGGAAGGGCGTAAGTAGTGGAATAACGTTCCCCGTGATCGTGGCGGGAGTTTTCCGTTGAGGGGCGGTTACTCAGGAGTCGGTCGATCTCTAGGCGAGTCTTACGGCACTCGTGGGGCGTGCTCACCTGTTACGGGATCGAAGCCAACGTAGTGGGGGGTAGCGGTCGGTCACCGGAGAGTCAGTCGACGGTCATTGCTCCTAGGCCGAACCCTTTCCTGCGCTATCGAATCCGATGCCGAGACGTAGTGGGCCACGCCTTCATGGGCCGCGGCCGTCGAGGGCCCTTGGGCGCGTCGCAGGCCCTGGGTTGAGTTGGGCTCACTGTAGATGGGCTTGTTATGGGCCGAGCCAGCCTTACCCTCCTCAATACTAATTTGAATATTTTCGTCCATCATGAATATCATTTATACCCGAAAGAGTATACAAATATTATTTATACTTGAAATAATTTCCTATACCCAAATAGGTTTCATCGTGTTGTCGAGTCAGGTTGACCCATTTCCCTAAGACGGCACGGTACAACACGAACCATACCATGCCCAACTTGCCATTTTTTTTGACCAAATCTCAAAGAGATAAAACTGAAGCCTGCCTGGCGACCGTGTGAAAATCCACGGTTCGCGAGGACTCACGAAGGTTCCCGAATGGACTGAACCAATTGCACCCGAGTGGGAATCCTCAAGTGAAGGGTTCAATTCCAACGGGAGGGTTTCCTAATGAGGGTGATGCCGGCTCTTCCTAAACCCGACGACGTTTAACCTGCAAAGACTAATCACACAATACACAAGCAAAATAAGGAAGAAAGCACACTATTACGGGAGAATACAAGAAGAGGACATGGGGTGACCAAGTTTTTGGCCGCTCACAGACCTGGGCGGCCAGGTCGAGTGTCACCCAGAGTGGGGGGATGGCCAAAGTGGTGGACTCCAAGCAAAGAAGAGGGCGCCCAGGTTGAGGGTCGCCTGGGGCCCAGGGCGACCAGGGTCCCGGTCACCCAGGAGATGGCCTAGGTGGCCACTGGGTTGGTCACCCAGGGGCCAAGGCGGTTAGGAGTTTGGCCTCCTTTTGTTCAACTTCCAGAAAATGTAAAATAGAGCTACGTAAACTAGGCCAATGTAAATGTATGGTTCAATTAAGCCTAGACTTCGAGCATTAGGGACTTACAGTAGGTAATAGAGGGTCCCACCGTGATCACCACTTCGCTTGTAGGCACTCGGGAGAATATGCCTCGGAAGCACTTGTGCCAATGGAAGTGTGAACGATCAAGTGTGTGACATTGCACCACTACATGCGTGCTTGATTGATCTAGACAATTCACTTATGACGTGAATAAATGCTTGCTTAACTTATACATGTTGTCCCTTGTAGGTTATTACTCATGATATGGTTAATCCATTGATATATTACACTTGTTACATGTTCCTTGGATATTGATTACTTGCAAAGTTAATTTTAGCTAAGTTCATTTGAAATCTTGTTCTCCTACTTCCAATTCTTTCATTTATTGATTATATCCTCATGTCATCCTGATTATCATCCATATTATTTTGTTTTCATGCTCGAACCTGTTTTATGATTTAGTGCACCTTTTCTTAATGAATATATTAATCACTTAAAGATTGTCTAGTTTAGAGACATAATTCCTACTGAGCTTTCACTCACTTAGTATTTCTTAATATTTTTTAGGTAATTCAGATGATGTAATGCACATTGATGGGGAGGGACAAGACTGATGGAGCATTCAAGTCATTCTTAGAAGTTATTTACATTTTATTGAGTATAGTGTTGAGAGAGTCAATGTAATTGTTCTACATTAAAGAGTTGGAATAATATTTGAGTCCCTAAAGTGTCATTGTAATAAACTCCATTTGGAAGTGATCTATCGATAAAATGATGGCTTAGTCCATTTTGTAATATTTGGAGTTGTCTACCTTGTGGTTTGTTATTGATTGCATTGTTCTTACTTTGATTGACTTGTTACAATTGTTGCGTTCCAATATTCTGCATTCGAGATGTGACAAATGTTCCAATCCAAAATATTGTACCAAAATCACAAGGAACATTTTCCAAGATAATGGTCACATAATTGCCAACAAATGTCAAACAAAAGCCCAGTGGAAACCATACTATGTTGGACTCCTCGAAAGTTTGGTCAATCCCTTATTATGTGCTATGTTGCTCTTGGATTTATAATCCACTCAGAGCAACCAAAACATGTGCATACATATATCGGCACATGAAAACTAGGGGCACGAGGGACCTATTTCCACTCAGTACCATCATGAGCGAAATAACCTTGATTTCCACCGTTGAAGGATTTCAATTCACTTTTGTCTATATTCTTGCCGTACATAGCATGGTGATGTTTAGAATGTCTTCTCTGCCATGGCGCATGGTACAATGTCTGACTCTTACTTTTACTTTTGTGGTCTCATCTTGCCAACATGTCTACCCCTCTGGGCGATATTGACAATAACGTGACTGGCTTCTTCGCGCTCATCTTACAACCCAACATACCAAGAAATTCTCGTTGTGAGTTTTAAATCGCCTTATATAGGCCCGTGAATCGAGCAAAGGGTGAACACCTAATCACATAGATTGCACCTATTGCGCACTTGTGAGATCATTTCTCGACACCATCACGACACGATTCATACTAAACATCACCTTTAGATGCTTAGTGATTGTGTGACACGATCCCTTACAAAAAGTCTCAAAATTACACAAATAAGAGCCCTTAACCGAGTAAGGAACATTCCCCCAAAGGAGAACTTTAACTAATTCTATATTTCTTTGGTAGTGGCAGACTTATCTAACTCGCCTATGAGATCGTTCTGCATGTCTTTAATAAGCTAGGCATGTGCTACGATCCCAATTGACCCCCAAAGTCACAATGACTCTTAGTCATAGTAGTGTTACACGTAGTATTGCCCTCTACAAGCAGCGACATGGTCATGGTGAGTAGGTAGAGCAACTCATGCTCAGTTAATAGGTATTGAATCTTACAGTGCCATGTGTCCTAGTTTACATGTCACTATTGGTGAGATCATCAATCATAGTCTTAAGTTGTCATCAGGTTAAATCACTACAATATCATATAGAGAGTTTTAGACATCATTTCACACATTCTCTTAATTTGCTATAAAAAATTTGAACTAATTATATTGACTGTTCTTATATATTGGTATCAAAAGTAGAGTCGGGCAAGCTACAATTATCTCCCACTAGTATAAGATTGTTCAACATAATTAGAGTACCTTCGATCAAATTTTATTATGTGCGAGACATATACATCTCCCACACATCTCTCGACTGCATTGAAATATATGTGTGATCGCACTCATGCAATCGCATTAGCGCTGAACATCTTGACGCGAAGTGCTCAACCGCATAGTGCTAAAATAGTTTGTTTTTCCTAAACATGTTTATCTATGTCATTTCATAAGTGTAAAATCATTTTTACGTGAAATTAAATAGACGACCGGCGTATGAATCATAGAAAATATATTCATTCACGAAACATATTCATGAAAATAAATAGATTAACATGCTCATGAGGACATAAGTAGCCCTTCAAGTCAGCTTTTCAACGGCGCCGATCTCGCCTCGATCCGCCTCCGGATCTGAGCACGAAATTCCTGTCGTGGAGGCGCGCAAATCTGTTCCGTGAACAGACCAACAGAGGCAGTAGCTAATTAATTCCCGAAAAATTACTTCGGCGTCAATTCAGCCGCTGCCGAGTTCAGAGATCGACCAGGGACGTCCCGCCATCGTCCCAGCCAATCGCCACCGTCAGAAGATCACAGAGAGGCAACGTCTCTTTGAAGGCCCGTGCTTGCTGTCCTGCAGCCCGAACTGAGTCCGCGCAGTGCCGAGTCGGACCAGCAACCCATTTCTGCCCCGAGAGCCTTTCCGGCTTGCTGCCCGTCAACCCAAGAACGGCCTCCCGGGCCTCACTTGTACCCCTTTACCTCCCTGCGTGGAGTGGACAGCAAATTAAAATTTGTAATTATTTTAATTATTTTATCGGGAGTTATCATACTTGGCCGGGGTCATCTTCCCCACGTCCGGAGCGTGGAGGTATCGTGTCCGCTCCCCATCTCGACATTTTCTTTGCTCGTATCTGTTTTTACATGCCGCTGCATGAGTGATAGATTAATTTAGCTCTATATTATTTCAAATCACCGCTGCGAGAGAGAGCGAGACCTGTCCCGTGACCCGATCCGGGCACGAGAGAGAGCCGACCACCCCTAGCTCACTGCCGGTTTCTCAACCGCGCATGTCCAAACGCTTCCCACGCTAAGGGACGAGTCGTGAGCTTGCTAGAGTCCGAGGTTCGCTGTTCGTCCCGCATCACCATAATGATGATGCGTTCCTCATTTCTTCTTCCTCTTTCTCTCTTTTTTTTCCCTTTTTTTTTTCACATTACCAACTTCACCGCCCTTTCGAGTTTTCGCCGAAGCTCGCCCCATTTAGCTTTTTCTAGCGTGCCTTTTCGGATTTTCATGCTGAGGGGTTACCCACTTTTGTTTGAGGTGCCCTTTCGGGTTTCCATGTCAGCCGGGTTTAAGGCTTTTTTGCCCTCAACCACCCCTGTGAAGGGAATGGCTAAGTCCATAGGGGCGCCTCTATTTTAAGTCCATTTTTCTTTCTTTCTTTCCTTTTTTTTTCTTTTTTTTGGAACTCTGGATTTGAGCTCTGACAAAGTGATGATCCAACTGAGGTGGATCATATAACCGACGCAACTTCAGCTTCACATACTTTTCATTAAGTGAAAAGAAGGATTGCTCCCTCTTTTGCAATTCTTCACAGAGGGATTTTCCTTTCTTGGGATTTCCATGGCAACTGCCTATTCAACTCTGTTTCTTTCAATTTCTCTTCAAACGTTTCTTTTTTGTTTTTCTCCTCCTCAGCTTGCGCTTCATTTCAAGAGGATCGACTGTTTGACGACCGAGATGGGTGGAATTCGTCCCTCCTGAGATGAAATTTTCGCTTTGAGCTTCTGCCTTGAAGGGCTTGGGCCAGGAGTGCTCCTCTCTTTCTTTCTCTCTTTCTCATTTCTTGTTTTTTGGATAAAATTTGGTGGGGAATTTTACAACTTCCTTGTGGACAGCGGGGAGAGAAGTTCACACCGAAAATGGTTTGGTATCACAAGCACAGGTTTAGGCCTGAAGCTAGCTTTGTATTATCAGAAAATAAGCTTAATTGCCAAGGGTGACTTAGAGCCCGAAGTGGAACAATACCCATAATTGGCGGATTAAGAAATAAATTGGTGTTCAACACCGATTTGGTACCAAAGCAGGGGTTGGATCCCATGCATAGGTGGCTTGATGTCAGGCAGACATGTTTGGAGCCTTAAGAAGTTCGAAAACTGACGGTTATGGGACAGACTCCACTAACAGAGTGTTGAAATTGGAAAGTGAAAAGACAAAGGACCCCCTTGAATCTGCCTTTCTGGCTCTGCCAGTGGTTTTACATCATTTTTTTTTCTTCAGGCTTGTATTTTTGTCTTCACTTAGAGCTTTGTTTGGAGCCTTCTCCCCGGACTGACTTTTCTAGCTTTGCCTGAGATTTAGCTTGGAGCCTTCTGCTTTGGACTTCTGACCAAGCTGTTGCTTGCCAGAATTACCTCGCTTGAGGCTTTGCTTGAGATTTTGCTCGAAGCATTATTTAGTGCTTTACCCCTACCTCTTCTTGGAGTTTTCTTTGTCAAATACGCCCTCTTGGCTTTCTAAGGTGCAGCCTGATACTTCATCAATTTTCTCTTCCTTCTTTCCTTTCCTTATCTGTTCTTCTTCCTTTTCTGCCTCATGCCATGTCTTTAAGGGAAAGGAGAATCTATTTTGGGGCTGATTGGAATATATGCCCCCAGGGTTGAAATTCCTGCCTCAAGTTGTTGCCTTAGAAGGCTTAGATTGTTTGAAGCCTCCTCCTTGGTGACCCATATTTATTTGATAAGAAGTTGTTGCACGGAATCGCCCCCTCGCCTGGGTTTAAGGGTCTTGACTTTTTTGCGTAAGGCTTGGATGTCAGCTTCTTTCATTTTCGCCTTTCACTTGATGTAGATGGCAATTGGATTGCCCCCTTGCACAAACTTAGAGGCTTTGACTTTCCTCTGGTGCCTTGGCTTTAGATTGAAGCTTAGGCATTGGCTTCCTTCATCTCTGCCTCAGTATGATGTATTCGGCAAAGTATTGTTGTGAGATCGGCTCGCCATTATTTAGCCAGTTGTGTTCTTCTTCTTCTTTTTCTTTGGTTTGCTTTTGGTCAAGGACAAATCTTGCCAGACTTAGATATAGCCACAACAGATTTTCTTCTAGGGCGGCGACATTGCCCCCGGCTAGCAGGAACAACATATGAATTTTGTTAGCACTTAGTATTCAACAGGAAGCCTTCACTCGGACATATCGAGCAGCGGCGACCACGACTAAGGTGGCGTTGTCCCCTATTAGTAATTGCAACTTGGACATTGTTGCACCCGTTATTGGTTACACCGAAATTCCGGGATGCTAGTGCCGCATGTGACAAAACCTCGGTACGGTGACTATTGGGGATTTCCCCTTCTCTTACCTGGGCCTTCCCCTTTCCCCAGGGTCCCTTAGATGTGCAAAGTGGCTTCCCATTATTCAGAGATATGAGACTAGGCTTGTTGGATGGAAGGCTAGATTTTTATCTTATGGGGTTGTCTGACTCTGTGTAGCTCGGTTTTGGACAGCCTCCCCACTTATTTTCTCTCTATGTTTCGCATTCTCAACACAGTGGCCAAAAAGCTCGACTCTATTCAGTACATATTCTTTTAGCATGGTAGTGGGGGCCGGTGCAGAGGATGGCATGATATTTCTTGGGATAAGATGACCACTAGCAAGGAACAAAGAGGTTTGGGGCTGAAGCATGTTAGAAACTTCAATATGGCTCTACTGTGCAAATGACTGTGGAGGTTGGGGTGTGAAGAGGAGGGACTGTGGTCCCAAGTGATTGGAGAGTGTTACTTCCCTTCAAGGAGGGTTTGGGACTTGGCTTCTTCTCCACGCCATAGGACTTCTCCTCTCTGGTGGAATATCTACTCTTGCAAGGACTTTCTCGGCGTCGGCATCCTGGTCCAACTGGGCGATGGCCATAAGTGCTTCTTTTGGAAGGATAGATGGTGTAGGGATTCCCCATTGGAGTCCTTGTTTCCTAGCCTCTTCGCGATTGCTGCGGCGCCACTTGGCATTATGGCTCAGGCTTTTGATTAGTACATCCCAATTGGCTCCTGGGCACCAACTTTCAGGCGAGACTTCTGTCAGGAGGAGGTGGAGCAGCTCCAGAGCCTTCTTTCATTTCTCCTCTCCTACCGTCTTTGGATAAGTGAGGATGAATGGATCTGAAGGTGGGAGAAGAAAATCACCTTCACAGTGAAGTCGGCATATGTTGTTATCTCTAATGGCGGTGTACGACATGACTTTCATGATCAAGTGTGGAAACCGAAGAGGCCCCTCAAAGTCAAGTTGTTAGTTTGGAGAATCTCCCATGGGAAGCTCGCCACTCGAGACAGGCTGTCACGTTTCCTACTGATGTGGTTTCTACCTGTTGTCTTTTTGGCACCGATGATGAGTCCTCGACCACCTTTTTGTCGGCTACTCCTACTCTTAGAGTGTGTGGATGGAGATTGCTCGGAGGACCAGCAGCACCATCAACCTGCGGAGTGAGGTTCGCCACTTGCTTCAAGATTGGGACATGCCTTGGCCCATCAAGCCGGATAGGACAGTGTGGTGGCTTATCCTTCACGCCACGCTATGGGCATTTTGGAGAGAGCGGAACCACCGTTATCTTCAGGAGGAAGCTGTGGGCTGAGGATGCTCTTGTTGATTTTGTATGGGATAGAGTTAAGGAATGGGCGGTCACTCTTTCTTATGCGAATTCCATTATTTCCCCTCTTTTTGGTTGTTTGGGGGGTTAATTGATTCACACCCTCTTGGTGTGAGTTTTGTTGCATAGGTGTTCTGGGGGGTTGCATTTTTTGGGTTTTGGCACGCACATGTACATTCCTCCTTTTCTTTTAATATATTAGTGATACTATCCACTTTCAAAAAAAAATAATGGTCATCCCGCTGGTCGACAACAAGGAAAAGAGTCCTTGTCCATGATCCTCTCAGCTGTTTTGGGGCAATCTGGCGTGAGAATAACCCACACTTCAGATAGGAATTCAACTAATTTTCTCACATCCTTCCAAGCAGCTCAAGGTTATTCAGGGACTGATATTGCCCTCAAGTTGCTGAAATTTGAGCAATTAATAATTCTATATAAGATGGAACAAATTCCTGAAAGAGCATGATTGTATCCCACGATCACTTTCTTTCATATGCAAAATTATCATGTACTGCAGACCAGAAGCGACTAACATTGTAGTTCTTAATCTTCTGATCCATTCATAGCAGAATTTTGCTGAAGTCTAGAAAAGAACAGAATGATTTTTCAATGATTCAAGTAACTGGATCAGCTATATCAGACCAGATGGATGATCAACCCCAACAGAAAAAAAATTGATCAAGCCTGTGGACCTATTAGAGCTATTAAAGAAGGATCACACCCCTCTCTATGTGATCCAATCAGATTTTCATCTGTCTGAACTGACCATAGTTGAAGTTTTATCGATTGCTTGGTGGATCAGCTGTATCAGACCAGATGGATGATCTGCTCCAACTGAAATTTTTTGACAAATTTGGCCAAGACATTCCCTCCATCCCTCCCTCCTCTCTCACACACACAAGTAACGTGTCATGGAAAAAGTATGACCAATGATATGACAATAATATGCAGAGATCATTCACATCTACAAATTATCTGCATAAACATGTTCAAACGATGAACCAAAAAACTCATACATGAATAGATTCGATCCATTTTAGGCAAACTCATTACAAGAACAGATTTGATCCATTTTAGGAACAATCATTGCACACATTGTTCTGCCTCGTGCCTAACACCAAGAAGAAAGAAAGAAGCATACTAGACATGTAATGCATTACAATGACTTCAAGTACCTTTGAGAACGATGTCCAAGCAAAGCAGCTGAAAGATCCAGACCCAAGTCCAAGCTCTTGTGAAAACTCCCATCGAAGTCCCCATAAAATTCAATCTAAAAATGAGCAAAAGAACAAATACCAGCTCAGCACCTTTTCACTGCATGATTAAGAGAATTTGTTAAGCCATCCTTACAATATATGCCATGAAATTGAGAGAGAGGAAGGGGGGAGAAGAGAGAGAGAGAGAGAGAGAGATAAATGGAACAGGTGAAGCCTGAAATTACGTAATATCTTCAAAAAGAATCTAGACAGACTAGAAGTTTCAAGGCTATTTAAGAATTCCTATGTAGTCAAAGGCGAGAGGCGAGAGGCGAGAGGCAAGAGGCAACCGAGGCGACCAAGGGATCGCCTCATGCCACAAGCGCCTAGGCGATGGCCTAGGCATTTGAGGTGTTGGAGGCAATATTTTATTAAATAATATATATAATTCAGAAATATAAATATATGTCTAAATACCTTTCAGATTTTCGCTGAAGCTAGCCCCCTCTTGCTTTTGCCCACATGCCCTTTCAGGTTTTCACGTGGCGGAGTACCCGATTTTACCTACAGCGCCCTTGCGGGTTTCGCCACAGCCGGATTATAGCCTTTTTTACCCTTGTTCTGATATAGGAACAAGGTCGGCGGGGTATCTCTATTTTTAACCCCATTTTTTTTAGAGATAGGCATCATGTCAAGACGTGGTGTCTAGCTGTCAATGTCAGTAGTTGATTACTGGCTAGGGCCTAGGGCCTTGCGCCGATGCAGCGTGATCTATTCGTTGGCAAGACAATAATGCCAGCGCAAGAAGGGATCTTTTGCCTACTCAGACGTAAGGTCTGTAGCGGCGACGTTGTACATGAATTGGCTGGGACAGGGTGTCCTGGTGCTAGGCTAGGTTTATTCGTTAGCAAGGAATAATGCCAATGCAAAGGAGGAGTTTCTGTCGATTCGGGCATAAGGCCCGGAACGGCACATCTGTCTATTCTATTGGGGTCTGGCCAGGGTAGGATGCCTGCTAGACCAACGAAGGGCGACTTGTCTGGGGTAGAATTTCGCTAGACCAGGGAGGGTGACTCAATCGAGGCGGAGTGCCACTGAACAGAGAAAATGTAGCTCGGCCAGGGCAGAGTGCCGCTAACCAAGGAAGAGTAGCTCAGTTAGGGCGGAGTGCCGCTAACCAAGGAAAGGTAGCTCGGCTAGGGCGGAATGCCACTAACCAAGGAAAGGTAGCTCGGCTAGGACGGAGTGCCACCAACTAAGGAAAGGTAGCTCGGCTAGGGCAGAGTGTCGCTAACCAAGGAAAGGTAGCTCGACTAGGGCGGAATGTCACTAACCAAGGAAAGGTAGTTCGACTAGGGCGGAATGCCACTAACCAAGGGAAGGTAGCTCGGCTAGGGCGGAATGCCACTAACCAAGGGAAGGTAGCTCGACTAGGGCGGAGTGCCGCCAACTGAGGAATGGTAGAACCGAGGAATGGTAGCTTGGCTAGGGCGGAGTACTGCTAACCAAGGAAAGGTAGCTCGGCTAGGGCGGAGTGCCACTAACCAAGGAAAGGTAGCTCGGATAGGGTGGAGTGCCGCTAACCAAGGAAAGGTAGCTTAGCTAGGGTGGAGTGCCGCTAACCAAGGAAAGGTAGCTTGGCTAGGGCGAAGTGTCACTAAACAAGAAAAGGTAACTCGGCTAGGGCGGAGTGCCGCTAACCAAGAAAAGATAGCTCGGTTAGGGCGGAGTGCCACTAACCAATGAAAGGCAGCTCGGCTAGGGCAGAGTGCCGCCAACCGAGGAATGGTAGCTTGGTTAGGGCGGAGTGCCGCTAACCAAGGAAAGGTAGTCATTCCGGCAACACCGGTTGAGCTGCGTGGTAGAGCTTTATATGCTTTCCATTGAGGGGAGAGAACTGGACGACTCCTTTATGGTCCCCCAGGATGTAGGCACCCCCTTCATATACCCGGCGGATAATGTACGGCCCAACCCAATTTTTCACCAGCTTTCCTTTGTGGTTGGAGGCCATCACCTCTTTTCTTTTGACCATTACCAGGTCTCCGTTTTTGAATTCTCGACCTTTGACCAACTTATCGAAGGCGCGGGCCATGCGAGCTTGGTATAGCTGGATGTTTTGTTGCGCGCGAAGGTGCTTTCCTTCGAGCTCGACGAGCTCCTCCAGTCTTCTTTCTGCATTATCCAGCTCACTGCTGACCAACTCGTGCTGGATGGCAACTCGCAGCGAGGGGACTTCTAATTCAATTGGCACCACAGCCTCTAACCCGTAAACCAGGGAGAAGGGAGAGCAGCCAGTTGGGGTCTTGTAAACTGTACGGTAAGCCCATAGTGCTTCGTACATCCTGTCTTCCCAATCCTTCTTGTTGGGTTTGACGATTTTTGCTAGCAATGTGCACAGCGTTTTATTGAAAGCCTCTGCAAGTCCATTGGCCTAAGGGTTGTAGGGGGACGACATCCTCCAGTCGATCTTGTATTTGTCAGCCAGTCGATAAACCTTCTGGTTTCTGAAATGGCTGCCGTTGTCAGAGATAATGCGGCAGGGAACCCCGAACCGAAATATTATATTCCGCTGGAAGAATCTTGCAACGAGCTCTCCCGTTACTTCTCTCAGTGCCACTGCCTCAGCCCATCGGGAGAAGTAGTCCGTAGCTGCTAAGATGTATTTGCATCCGGAGGAGGACGCTGGCAGTGGCCCTACCACATCCGTGCCCCATTGAGCAAACGGCCAACTTGGTACAGTTGGATGTAGTGTCACCGGTGGTCTCCTGGGGACGTTAGCATGCTCTTGACATTTCTGACAAGCTTTGGCAAACTTGCAGCAATCATCGAACATGGTGGGCCAGTAGTAGCCCAATTTCTTTATCTCGATTTTCATCTTCGGGCCTGCCTGGTGTGCTCCAGTTGAACCCGCGTGAACTTCTTGCATCACTTGCTTTGCTTCCGCTGAGGATAAGCAACGCAGCAATATTTTTCTTTGCGCACTTGCCATTATCCGGAACAATGTTCCGCTTCTCATCTCATAAGAGTCCTTAACCCTTAGGAGTTTCATTCTCTGCGTCTTTTCCTTCGGGAGCTGCTGGTGCTGGAACCAGTGTAGGAGGTGCTCTCGCCAATCGGGCTGTTGAGCTTCTTCTGTCGTCAGCACTTCATTTTCTTGTTCGTGAGACAAGGCCTCTATCATACTAGGGACCTGCCGACGGTTGATGACTGTTATATTCAGGCCGGTGTCTGGTGGAACTGCCAGAGAACTTGCCAATTTGGCGAGGGCGTCTGCCTGGGCGTTCTGTCCTCGACTGACATGCTTGATGCTGATGAAGTAGAATTTCGACATGAGGAGTGTCGCCAGCTGGTGGTAAGGGAGGAGCTCCTGCTTTCGCACGTCGAACTCTCCCTCCAGCTGTTTTATAACCAGCATGGAGTCTCCGAAGGCTTCTAGCATCTGGATCCCCATGGACACCCAATTCACCCCCCTCTTGGGTGTCATTGATCGCGGGACTTCAATTTCCTTCTTAGCACCTTGGATGGCCGCCACCTCTTGCTGCGGTTCTAGAACTACGGTGACTATCTCCAAGTGCTACTCAAGGGGACCTTGTCCATCCAGGGGCGTCTCTTTTGCTTCTTCAAGTGTGATCTGAGCTTCTCCCCTTCCATAGACTCCCCTATTGTCCCCATCTGGCTAGAGAAGCCTGGGCTCCCCCCAACTTCTTCCTTGAAGCCATGGTCACCTCGATCACTGGGAGCATTGGCCATGTCCTTCAGATTCACCGGAACACCATTTGTCTGACCCGTGCCCATGCCGCCCGGTCCTGTTTCCGCCTGGACGTCTCCAAGATACTCACACATAGAGTTTGGGTTGGCATGGGATCTAGTGGGTTCTGGCAGCCTTTGGTATTCCCAGATCCTCCCCAGTTTTGCTCCTCCTGAAAGTGGTTGGGACACTTGGCTCCCAAGTGCTAGAAGGCATGCGTTCCGGGTCACCTTGGTGACCCCTCTGCTCCTCTTGTCGTGCCTGCGTCTCTGGTGCAGGACCTCATGGCATCTGCTGGTGTTGGTCACCTTGGTGGCTCCACTTCCACTCCTGCCGTGCCTGCATCCCAGGAGCAGAGCACTAGTGCTAATAGTGTGCTTGGCCCACCCCCGGTCGCTGCCTCATTGGCTTGTCCACTTGTGGGTGGTGTCACTTCCTCAAATGCTACTTCAGTGGCTCTGATGGGCCCCCTGCTCCCTGAGGAAGGAGGCCCTCCTACCCACACTTGTCCTCCTTCCTTCCCTGCCCAGATGGTGGCCCCTGTCTCTCCTTGCTCTATGCTTGAAGGGGCCGTGTGCTCCTCTACCGGCCTTCCTACTGCTTCCCCTCGTTAGGGCGTCGACCCCTCCCATCAGGTGGTCGACCCTTCCTCCTCTACCTTGGCTGGCCTGCCGTGTCTGCCTGGCACTGGTGAGTCTGTTACTGCTACCCCTTGTTTGGCTACATCCCTTCCTACTAATGAGCACCAAGCCTTGGTGCTCGCCCTGCCTACTAGCCCCCTAGGCGACGTCTCCCCCCCCCCTTACTGCATCCTCATAGGAATCTACCTCCCATGCTACTACCAACGCCACCCCTGCTGCTGCGTCTGGTCCTAGTGCTATTCCAGCTACCCCCATCCACACGCTCAATGCCAAGGCTCCCTGCTGGTCTCCTCCCCCTGCTTCCACTAGCCGAGGGCACAGTGCAGCTGGTGCCCTAGGTCCTTCGTTGGCTGCTGCACCCTCGTCTTCCTCTGCTAGTGTAGCTACTTCCTCTTCCTCATCCAGCCCATTGAGCTCCCCAACCAAGGTGGTTTCTTTCCCTTTTGAGGCAGCTGGTTCTTTGCTTTTAGCTCCACATCTCTCCTTCGCCCAGGCTTTAAAGCGAGCTACCAAGACTTCTGATCGCAATCCGCCTGCACAGTACGTGCGCCCCACTCTTGTCTTGGATCCTCCTTCTGAGGCAGGGCGCTCTGGGGTCGATGTGCTGCCCTCCCCACCCGATGGAGGACTCCAATTCCACTCTCCTATTCAGATCCTCACTATCCTGGGCCTTGCACCTGCCCCGAATGGTTCGTTTGATCTGCACTGCGCCCCCAACTTCTATGTTGGTGACCATGGGAAGGAGCGTTCGAGGTCAGCTTCTCAGCATGAGGGCATTGCTACCCAGAGTTCCCACCGTAGATCCAATTCCTCTCGCGACCGCTGATGGGTTCTGCTGGTTGCTTTGCCTCTTGATGTTGATGGTTGGCCTCTTGTTTGGGGTTTTTTTTTTTGCCACTTGTTGGGCTGTTGGTTGTGTTCATCTTTTGGCTTTGATGGGCTTTGCCCGCGTGTTGTATTGGCCCTCTTGTCCTCTTTGGCAGGGTGCTCCCCCTCCTCATCCCCCCTTCTCCTCTTTCTACTTGCTATATATAAAATTATTTTGTAGGGTGGCCAGGGTTGAGTTTCTCCCCTTGCCCCTTGCAAGTATTGACTGGATAAAAAAAAAGGTAGTATACAAAAGGCACCTTTTGAGACATTGCATGGGAGGAGTTATCATTCACCAATCTGCTGGAATGAAGTTGGGGAGAGATAACTTCTAGGCCCCGAACTTATTAGAGAAACAACAGAGAAGATTAAATAGATTAGGGAAAGACTCCAGATGGCTCAATCAAGGCAAAAGACATATGTTGACACTAGAAGAAGGGACCAGGAAGTCCAAGTGGGAGACCACGTGTTTCTCAAGGTTTCCCCATGTCGAGGAATTAAAAGATTCGGGATCAAAGGTAAGTTTACTCTGAGGTTTATTGGCCCTTTTGAAATTCTTGAAAGGGTTGGCGAGGTTGCATATCGAATAGCTTTGTCGTCTCAATTATCTAGAGTTCATGATGTATTCCATGTCTCAATGCTTAAAAAGTACATTCATGACCCATTTCATGTCATCTGTCATGACAATCTTGTAATACAGAAGGACTCAACATATGAACAATGGCCACCCAGACTACTTGATCAAGAGGTACGTCAGCTTCAGAACATAACCATTCCCATGGTAAAAGTCTGGTGGAATAAAAGTACAGATCAAGAAGCAACATGGGAAATGGAGGAAGCTATGCACAAGAGATTTTTGAAACTATTTAATTGTAAGTAAAATGCACCTTCATTCCATGCAATGAATTTGGGGACTAAATTCTCTTTAAGTGGGGGAGGGTGTGGCCCCATGAGGAAATGGGTTCTTGCCTCCTTACCCTTCTTAAGCCCTCTATGTCTCACCACCTACTTTTGTCTTGACCCCGAAGATGTCCCTTGGCAATGCGGACTCTCCCGGATCCATATACCCAATTTCTCTCAAAGTTTTCTTCCATCGTGGCCTCCCACCTTAGGTAGGCACTAGGGCTTGATCCGTCAAAGTGAAGGTCCTCTTCTAGAATGTAGTCAAAGGGTGGTGATCTCGTAGAGTCTGCAATACTACCTTGAGATGCTGAACATGTTCTTCTTCTGAAGCAGAATAGACCAAAATGTCATCCACAAAAATCACCACAAACTGGTCCAAATATGGATGTCACACGCTGCATCAGGTCCATAAAAATCGCTGGTGCATTGGTTAGCCCAAATGGCATAATCAAGAATTCATAATGACCATACCTCATGCTAAAAGCAGCCTTCTCCACATCAGATTCCTTAATCCTCAATTGGTAGTAACCAGATCGAAGATCAATTCATAAAAAAGACACTCGCCGACTGAAGTTGGTTAAATAAATCATTGATCCTGAGCAAAGGATACTTATTCTTGATAGTTACCTAATTCAATTGCCTGTAATCAATACATAGTCTCAGACTTCCATCTTTCTTCTTCACAAATAATACAGGAGCACCCCATGGAGAAAAGTTAGGACGAATGTAGCCTTTTTCCAACAACTCTAGCAACTGTGCTCTCAACTCTTTCAATTCTATCAGAGCTATACGGTAAGGTGCTTTTGATAAAGGTGCCGTACCTGGAATTAATTCTATTACCATCTCAATCTCTCGATGAGGCAGTAAGCCTGGTAACTCATCAGAAAACACATCAGAAAATTCGTAAACCACAAGAACATCATCTATCTCCTGCTGTGGTGCTTCAACAGCAACCACGGAAGCAAAGAATCCCTGACAACCTGCATTAAGCAATCTATAGGCTTGAATAGCAGAAATAAGCAAGCGAGAAGAACGAGATCGAATACCTTGAAAATAGAATGTTACTTTCCTAGATGACTGAAAATAAACCTTCTTTGATCTACAATCAACCACGGCTCCATAATTCTCTAGCCAATCCATGCCTAGAATAACATCATAGTCTACCAGCTTCAATGCATATAGCCTAGCTGGCAACTGCTGATTCCCAATCACAATAGGAGTCTCGTCGAGACAGAAGGGAGTGAATATGACTTCCCTAGAAGACAATTCAACTAATAACTCACAAGACATCTCAGATGTCGGCTCCTCAATACAAGCAATAAAATCTTCAGAAATAAATGAATGAGAAGTACCTGAGTCAAATAAAACACGAGCTGCATGACCATATATCATAATAGTACCTTTAACAAGATGAGATGCAACTGCTTCAAAATGAGTCATATACGTGACTCTCCCTTTTTGTTTCTTCCCAGCTGCAGTAGACTGCTCTGATGATGATACTGAAGCTTAAGAATATTGTTGAGATTGTAGTGGTGGAGGAGGTCAGAATTGTTGTGGTTGTGAAAACTGAGAGAACTGAACAGGCTGCTTCGGCCTTTGCGGATAGTCACAAATCACATGTCCCACCTGATCACATCGAAAGCATACCACTGGCATTGAACTTGGTCTACGCAGATGGCTACCACCACATCTCAGACATGGCCTCGGCTGACTAGCCACCGATCCCTATCACTGAAAAGAAGAGGGTGCTGATTGTTGCACGATACCAGAGGAAGCTTGACGGTCATACTGCTTATTGGACTTTCTGAGCATCCGCTTGAACTTGGATTTCATAGAGGAAGTATCACTGGCAGAAGGAACATAAGATGGTACCCCTGACACATTCGAGTGACTAACATCCTACTGATGCTACACACCCTACTGAACTGACTCAACTTGGGTTCATCCTCGAGATCTTGCCATATCTAGCTCTAAGGCTGCAGTTGCCTGATAAGCCACATCTAACTCTACTACCCTGGTTGCAATCAGAGGTTTCCTTAACTCTGCCTTCAACCCACGTAGAAATTGCTCAGTCTTTAACCCTTCATCCACAAGAATGAAAGGAGCATAGCGACCCAATTCCATTAACTTGTTACGATATTACAAAACTATCATATCGCCTTGAGCCAATTCCATAAATTGATGCATCTTGTCCATCCTCAGATATGCTGGACTGTACGTGCGCTCGAACGAAGTGACGAAGTCCTGCCAAGTAATTTGTCGAAGCGGACGAGACCTAAAAGTCACCTCCCACTCCGTGGTCCACCACGCGAGTGCTGCCCCTTGCAATTGGAATGTCGCTAGTATCACTTTCTCATCTTCTATGCATTCCATAGAATGGAACACATGCTCAGTCATGTCTAGCCACACTCTCACTGCATCTGGATATGCTTGCCCTTCATACGTTGGTGGGTGGAATAGAAGAAATTCTTTTAAAGCTCGGCCATGACCATCTTCAGGCACGTCATCACCAGGAGCAGGATCAACACGGTCTTGCCCTGGAACAATCACTGGCAGAGGCGAGATACCACTCTCCTCCGTTAGAATGTGAGCTCTCCTTCTAGGTGGCATTTTAAACTAAAAGGAGACACACAATAAAAGAAACCATAAGTATACGAAAAACAACCTAAGCCAACAGTAGTACACACATGGACTTATTCTGCACTAGTATAATTTCAATTTGCATTCCTAGGTCTAGCCCTCAACCCGGGCTTACGCTTGGATGAGGGACACGAAGAAACAGAACTAAGAGGCAAAAGGAAACAGACTCGTGGACCAACACCCGAAGGGATGCATGCCAATATTTCTTCCTCTATTCAAGAAGTGGAGGGATACATGTGCTGCGGGGCATACCCCTGTATTACACAGCCAAAATAAGGAAGAGAAGAGATAAAAAGGACCGAGATACATTGGAAGGCCCGGGGGCGGCGGTGCTCAGTCGACTCCCCGGAAGATGTCCTCAAGAGGGAGGATGCCGATGCAAGGGAAGCTCGCCATGTCGTTCAGTCGGCCCCTCTGTCCCTCGAGGCGTTCCAGCTCCGCTTCAAGGGAGGCCGCCTCAGCTCTGGCTACAGCCAGCGCTTCACCGGACCTCTCCACGATCGCCTCGGCATCGGCTAGCGCAGATTTGGCAGTGGTGAGGCGACCTTCCAGTTCCTCAATCGTGCCCCTGAGGGCATGAATATCCTGGCGGCCGCCTTCCAAGGCCTTTGTTGAAGTTGGTCAAATTTATCATCAAAATTGGGCTGAGTAGGTTGAGGAGGTTGAAATGGAGCTTGAACTTGATTGAATCGATTAGAAGGATATTGGTGATATTGGCCCTGATAAAATTGAGCTTGATGATATGGGGCCTAATGATCATGCGATGGAGGTTGAGATTGATGTTGAGTTTGTTGAAAAGGAGATGAGTAAGAGAAACTTTGGTGAGACTAGCTAAAAGTTGGAAAAGATTGTTTTTGAAATGAGGGATTGGATTAAGTAGATGGACCTTGCTGAGACTTCCAAAAAAAATTGGGTTGATTTCTCCAACTAGGATTATAGGTGTTAGAATAAGGATCATAAGCAGGTTTGGACACACCCTAGGCGGCGAAGATCTATTCTTGGATGAACGGGGGAAGTTGGGCCGCAGTGGGACAATCAGTAATAGCATGGTTAGGGCTAGAACAAAGAGCACAGAGTTCTTCATGACTGGGAGCTGAGAATTGTTGAGGTTGAGGAGCAGAAAAAGAAGGTTCCTGCCTATTCATAGATAATAATTGATCTAATTTCTAGGCTACCATATAAACTTTCTCCATTTCTACATCAATAAATCTATTTTATTCAATTTTTTAGTTATGGCATTGATATCCATCTTGTTCTCAAACTCCCCTTGGCTCTTAACTTCATACAGCACTGCCCTCTTAGATGGCCCAATCACTCTCTCATAAGATGATAGAGAGGCATGACTAATGAAATTTTTACTAAGCATCTCAAATAAAGCATAGGTCTTATCCTCACTTTTACTCACAAATACTCCCCCACATGAAACATCCACCATTTGTCTATAATTTTCTGTCAAACCCTCATAGAATGCCTGAACAATTTACCATCTTGATAATCCATGGTGGGGGCATTGCCTTAGCAAATCTTTCAATCTATCCCATGCCTCATGGATTTGTTCCCCAGGATTTTGTCTGAATCTAATAATTGCTCTTCTCATGGTATTGTTTTGCCCTATGGGGTAGAACTTCTTCAAAAATTATTTCTGCATTTCAGCCCATGTATCAATTGACCTACCCAAGGCTCCTAACCAATATTTGGCTTTGTCTTTGAGGGAGAATGGGAAGAGGGTTAGCCTAAGAGCATCATCAGAAAAGTGCTAGATCTTAACAGTTGAGAAAATCTGGAGGAACTCATCAAGATGTTTGTAAGGATCTTCATTGGTATTGCCATAGAAGGATGGCAACATTTGAATGGTGCTTGGTTTAATCTCATATTGAACCACTTGGTTCTGGGGTGCTTGAACATAAAATGAAGGTTGATATTGATTTGGCAAGAAATATTCCTTCATCTGCTTGGGAGCTACTTGTTGTGGTTGGTTTTGGTCTTCCATGAGGTTAGGTTGATGATGATTTCTTAATCTCACCTATGGGTCCTATCAAATGTGGGTGTAGGGATCTCCTACCTTGCATGCAATGCAATAAGGGCCCAAAGAAAGATTGTTATTTTTTTTTGCAAATGAGTTTGAAAAATAATGCAATGAATCAATCACTATATGAATGCAAAATGATGCTATTTTTTTTATTTTTTTTATTATGTGAAACCTTCTAAGGATAATCTTCCTTCAAGGTGCTTCGTGGTACAACCTGTTTGGCGTCCGTGAGGGAATCCATGGGTGTAGGGACTTATGGAGGTCTTAGAAAAAGAGATTCCAATCCAAAGAGACAGAGTGTTCAATGGAGGGTCCTTCCAATTCTAAGAGGGGTGTAAGGAACCTAACATGCCCTTGAGAAAGGGAAATAGAAGAGAAAAGAAAGATTTTTTTTCAAAGGATGATGCAAGTGAATGAGAAATCAACTAAATGCACCAATGCATGAAAGCAATGCAACTAACATGATATGATGATGAGAAAAGTTTTTTTTACTTTCTATTTTCTAATTTGTTTAGAAGAGATGAATACAAGAAACTATGAGCTAGAAATACCAAACATCATGTAAATCTACTGTAAAATAAGGCCTAAAATCATATTTTTGAAGTTTTCTAGATTTTTAATTTTTTTTATTTTTTAGGAATTTTTTAGAATTTTTTTATGATTTTTCAGGAGTTTTTCAGATTTTTCTAAAAATTCACAGAATAGGACATGTTCCTACGTTTATTGACCTTTAGTGACGCTTAAATTTTTTAAATTTTTTAATTTCTTACTTTCTGCGACAGTTTTAGGCTTTCAGCGACGCTTCCTATGACAGTTTATTTTTTGAGAATTTTAGGTCTGAATTTTTGTGATTTTTTATGATTTTTTTCTGATTTTTCCTACAACATAAAAACAGAAAAATTAGTATACATATATACACATCAAACATAAGAATTTCTAACCATTAAAAAAGTTATTTTCTCTTCGGTAACGGCGCCAAAAATTGATAGTCACTAAATTTTGTCGTTAAAAGTCGTGCCATAACTTTAAAATATTTAACCGCACTCACTCACTAAGAAGATGTAAAATCAAGTAGAGTGGTGAATACAGGTCGATCCCACGAGGAGGAAGTATTTTCAATTAAGATCAAGTTGGAAAACTTTTATATTTGAGAAGAAATCAATTTGGAGTGAATCTATGCTAAAAGAAAATTAAAAGTGCATGAAAATAAAATAAATGTATCTAAAGAATGTGAGAGGGTAAAGAAGAGAATTTAGGAGGAAGTAGAGAGAGAAAAGGGAAGAACATAATTGTCAACATAAAGTTTTATTACTGAGAAAGTAGCAATTACAACTCTATGAAAATAAAAATTATAACTTGAAAATAAAAGAACAAGGGAAAAAAGAAGAGCCGAAAAATTTAGATGAAGAGAGCCGTCGTCTCTTTGCCGAGCCTTTGAGTAGACCGCCCCACCTTAGAAGTAGACGTCGCCTTTAGTATACCGAAAGAAGAAGATCTATCTTGGGATGTGTGAAGAGAATAGAGGAAGAAGAGATAGATAGAAGAGGAAGAGAAGAATCTGAAATGATCAAAACATATAGGGACCATGTTAACACATAAACAAGTTCATTTCAACCATCAAATCTAAATTTGCCTCATTAAAGAGACAGTAGATACAAAAACTGGATTCGGATGAAGATTTCTGAAATAAGACAAGGAAACAATGAAATTATTGTGTAGAAGAAAACATACATCTGCGCCACGAATCCCAAGGAAGAAGAATCTATAAACAATGCCAGCTAAGAAGTACACCCCAAGTACGCATAGTATTCTGAAAAACAGCTATTTCAGATTTAACCAGAAAAATACCAAAAGTTATCTTCCTCTAGAAAAAGAAGCAACTAAGAAGTATGCATACAGTAACAATTAGATAACCTTGCTTAAAGGACATACATGACCAAGAGAGTACCAAACCAACCCAAACCCTTTCCACCAATAGATATGACCTTCGGACAGCCAGATGGATGCCTTAGAACTGTAGCCTATCAAACACAAACAAGAAGACCTTGAAAAGGCTATTAGATGCTAAAGTGCTGTAAGAATACAATGTATGTTTTGCCACTAAGCTAAGTGAATTGCTACTTATGTCACATGACCTTTCATAGCAAAGTGGGTTGCCACCTATTTGTCACATGACATCATTCTTTTATACATACTCCACAGAAATATGTACCCACATTTATATATTCTGGCACTCAACTGTCAAGAAGCATGCCACAAGGCGGAGGCGATGGATATGGGGGGCGATGATGCTGTTTATTTGATCAATTTCATGTGGACTCCATGGCAAGGGAAAGAATAAATGCAGCCTTTGATTGCCAGGGAGTGTATATTGCTGTTCAGTTAGCAGTAGCTGCATTTTAAGAAACATGATCCACAATCATGGGCAAAGAATAATGGATTTCTTCAAATGTTGGCATCAAAGCAGCTCGAAATAGTTTGCTTTAGTTGATTGATGTGTTCTAGCAGCTGCTGCAGCTCTAGATGTATAACTGCTCAACCAAATTGTAAAGCTCGTATACATAATGAGAGGATGACACAAAAGGGACCGTACAGGTCTTGACATATGCTGGAGGTAACCATTATCATCCTCTGCCTATTACTGAAAGAGTGGTAGTCATGCAAGTCGGAACAAGATTAAATATCCTGAAGATCACAGCAACAGAAAGTTAGAGCAACAATAGAAACACTCACATAGTGACACTCTCCCGATAATTCCAATGAATCAGGTTCCTGAAAGAAAACCATACTGAAGAATGCTTAGAGTGAAAAAAGTGGAAGGAAAAGTTTACAAAGAAAGGACCTTTTTATAAAAGAGTGAGACAACACTCACTTGTGCCCCATTCATATCACATAGTATAGAAACAGAAAGTGAACAATTATTCTTGGAGCTGCTGGCTGACATTTTAACAGTGACACCCTTTCTTGGATTTCTGCTATGCATTTATTTTGACGATCCAGAACTTATTTTCAAGTAGCATGAAAGGATGATGTGCACTACATGTTTACGTATGCTGCAGTTTCCCCTTCTGTCAAAGAGTGCTCGCCTGCAAAAGCTGGTTGCACTTGGCAACGAGAACACTGATGAGATATATATTCCTGATATTCCTGGTGGCCCTGCTGCCTTTGAGATATGTGCTAAATTTTGTTACGGCATGACAGTCACACTCAACGCTTACAATGTGGTGGCAGCTCGTTGTGCAGCAGAATATCTAGAAATGAGTGAGACTGTTGAAAAAGGGAATCTCATTTACAAAATTGAAGTGTTCCTCAATTCTAGCATTTTGCGCAGTTGGAAAGACTCAATTATAGTTCTTCAGACATCCAAGTCCATGCTTCCGTGGTCTGAGGACTTGAAGCTGATTAACCATTGCATAGATTCTATAGCTTCCAAAGCATGTATGGATGCTTCCAAAGTTGAATGGTCTTACACCTATAACCGAAAGAAACTTCCTTCTGAGAATGGTCTTGAGCAAAACTGGAATGGGGTCAAGAAACAACAAACAGTGCCCAAGGACTGGTGGGTTGAGGACTTATGTGAACTTGATATGGATACTTATAAGCGAGTGATGATGACCATAAAAGCTAAGGGAAGAGTATCCGGAGAGGTGATGGGAGAAGCTCTGAAGGCATTTACATATAGAAGGGTCTCTGGTTTTAGTAAGGGTATCATTCATGGTGGTGATGTCACGAAATACCGGTCGCTTGTGGAGACTATCATCTGGATGTTGCCCACAGAGAGAGGTTCAGTTTCATGTAGTTTTCAACTCAAGTTACTAAGAGCTGCCAGTTTGCTGGACTGTGGTGAGATGAGTAAGAAGGAATTGATTAAGAGAATCGGCCACCAGCTGGAGGAAGCTTCCGTTCCTGATCTTTTGATTCTCAGGACACAAGGGGAGAGCACAATATATGATATTGACCTGGTCCTGAGTATAGTGGAAGAGTTTTTACTACAGGAGAATGGGAGTGCTCTAACATGCACTCACATGACTGAAGAAGTTCAGGAGATTGGGAGCCCCAAGTTTGTTTCAGGTGCCTCAAAGCTAGCTGTAGCAAAGCTGCTGGATGGCTACCTTGCTGAAATAGCCAGAGATCCCAGCCTTCCTCTTTCAAAGTTCGTAGATCTGGTTGAAATGATACCTGGTGAGTCAAGACCAGTTCATGATGGGCTTTATCGTGCAGTTGACATGTATCTGAAGGTAAACTCGTGAACTTCCCAAGGTTTTCTGTTATTTTGCATGCGTAGGACTATTAAGGTTGAGTTCAGTTTGCTGATCGACTTGGCGACTCCGACGTTGCAAGAAACTCTTGTCTTCATCTTCCCCCTCCCCGCTTGGCTGGCTAAAGGCCCCTCCCTGCGTGGAGGTAGTTTTGGTTATAATTCATTTAACCCCCACCCCAAGATCCCCCTCCTGTGTGAGGCGTAGTGTTGTAAACACTTTGAGCAGGTCAAAGCTACACCGGCGCGGCGAGCGGGTGCATACCCTCGCCTCCTGAAGGCTCATGGGCATCCCCTGGGTACATTTAATAGGGTTAGTGGAGGTTTAAATGAGGTTGAGATGTGGGTTGTGGTTCTCGGCGCATAAAACAGTGAGCAGATGAGCCTTCTCGGTGCGGGACCCTTCTCGACGCACTTGGAGGTGGAACACGGCGCGGGCGATGCTTGGCTGAAGAAGCTCCCGGCGTCGATGGCTCTCGGCACGGGAAACCCCACGCCGTGAACTATTCATGGCGCCGGGAGGATCGGGCGCCGAGAAGGTCCAGGGCTCTGTTCTAAGGTGTTCAGGGGATTAGGGTTCTAGGGATAGATTTGGATGGGCTTTAATCACATTATAGCTTGCCAAATACATAGGTAAGTCAGGATTCGACTGGAATTGAGGGGATTTGCCGTGACCACTAGGCTCTCAATCCCGGGAAACTTACTGCATCTAGTCATCTATCTCCCGGGAACCAAGAGATCAATGTCTCTAGCCCCAGGTAGACTTTGACAGCTTCAGATTCGGTACGGCTGTAAGAACGGAATCCAGAATGATAGAAACGCCATTTATGGTTGCACTGTAACCCTTTCATCACTCCAGAGTCCGGGAGATGGCCTGTCTCCGGCTCGAAGAATGACCTATCAACCCCGAGTGAAGCTCCGGAGTGATGGTGAAAGCATACGGTGATTGAGTCTCACGCAGCATATATAGATTTCAGAAAGACAGTGAGGGTGAATTTGCTCCTCATTTCAGTAATCCCATGATAACCTTCGCATCAAAACTTACATCGGTTACAGAAGGAAATTAACAGGAGAACAGAGACACATAGGTGGCCAAGAGAGAGGGCTAACGCTATTTCTCCTAAATAGTAAATCGAAATACATCAATGCTTAAATCAATGGGTAAACAGATGGAAGAAAGAAAAGGATGGGGGGGAGGGCGGAGCATTGACTCCACTCCCTCCCCAATGCCCACCTTGAGCTTCGGACCTCCTGAGCTCTCTTTGCCTCGGTTCCCTTCTCTCAGGTATGAGGGGAAGGGACGCTCTGTTCTCTGGACTCTCGTATGGGGTTTCTTCTGTCGTCTCTCTCTCTTCTTGTCTCTCGTTCTTCTCTCCGTTCACGGGGGAATGGCATATATATATTCCATTGCTGTGATAAGCTTGTCGGCGCGCCATTCTCACATTCCCGACGTGGCTCTTGGAAGGTATGGACTTCCCGGCGTGCACATAGTGATGGAATTGGGCCATTCCCCTTCATCTCGGCACCACTCCTATTTGGGCCCAATTAGGGCTTTTTTGCTTCATATATGTTAAATGACGTTTTATGGTCTCATATGGTTTCATCTAGCTTTAACTAGCCCATTACCTCATCCTGTTGACAAATTCATTATCTCAACGAGTTGCTCATCTCTTGGTCTCATGATGATGACTGTCTCATGCGCTTCATAGTGTTAAATTATCTCATTGTCTCGTAATACTGGCTGTCTCATGTGATCTTGGTCTCTTATGCCTGTCAAAATCTTTGGAAGGCCGGTCTTATCAGTCAGTCGACTGGACAGTACTTAGTGTGGTTTAATCAAAAATGCCGTCAGTACGATGGCAATGTCGGACAGTAGCCTGGCCACAGCAGGGCTTTAGCTGGATAGAGCGTTGGTATCAACGGCTCTTCATCAATTCTGACTTTGTAAGAGTCTCTTGAAGCTTCATTTCTGCCTTGATCTTTTCCTTGGTCTCATTTGGCTCTGTTCATATTTTGCATGTCAACAGATGGATATGCAGACACAAAGATTGGACTGCACGGACCAATGTGAAATGATGAGCCTAGACTTAACCAATATCCAGTACGTGGCGAAGATATTGATCCGAAGACCTAACTCACGCAAGACTGCTACCTTCCCGATAGGCGTAACCTATCATTCCGACAACACTTTTTGATATACCAGATATAAGAATGACATGAAAACCTAGGACAAGACATTCCTAGACTCAAACCGCACTCTGATAACTGCCCTAGACTCAACCATTCTCTGATGCCAATTTGATGTGGGACGAGACTCGAACGGGCTAAGACCTATGACCGACTCGAAGTGTGGCCAGCACTTGCACACGAAAGGCAAGCCGGGAAGCTGACCATCATGGTGTTCTCCGGGTGGAGACGTCTCTCAATAGAAACTCTAACTAGCCTGACGATCATCCCTTACGAGGGAAACGCGGGATCGCAGCGGTTAAGGAACCACTGTCGCCTAGGGTGGTGCAGTCTGAGCTCAGTGCTCGACTGGAGCTAAGGAAGGGCTCTCACTCTCACAATCACGGTGACTTGCAATTTGGATGCGGCCCTATTCTCACAAACGTAGCATATATAACAGCATAATAGATAAGCAAATGCGAGTGTAAGGAACGTGCACGTACCTCCATGACTAGCGCGTGGGGAAGAAACCCTGACAGAATCCGACAACCCTGATACATAATAAATAAATATTATTTCAATTCTAGAAATATGTCCCACTCCATGCATGGAGGCAAAGAGCTACAACAATAAATTTCAGGGCTGCTAGAACACGGGTTGATGGGCCGCACTCGTGGGAGATTAGGGAGGTGAGTCGAGGCCGATCGGGTGAGCGGATTAGAAGCTGTGTGGTTCTGCCCACGCTGGTCACCCTGCGCAGCAAAGTTGCGGAGGTCGGTAAGGCTCGATCTGATGTCTGATCTGGGTATCATTTGTTGGATAATGTCGGTGACTGGATGAAGAATGCCGCGGCCAAGTGGCGCAATCAGATCAGGTCAGATCTAGATGTGACGGCAACTACACTAGGCCTCTAGTTCTGCTCGCATACAACTGCATAGGTAGACAAAGAATTAATGGAAAAATAGTTCCCGATGTCTGAATGGATTGCCGTTAGTTGCAGATCATCGGCGACATCCAGAGGAAGGCCTAGACCAAAGGACTTGGTCAGATCTGGGAGGAGGGAGACGGGGCAGCTTCTGCAAGTTGCAATTAAATGGGCATAATTATAATTTTTATTCCTTGAGGGGTTAAAATGTAATTGAGAGAATTTTTAAAAAAATAAAAAAATTAAATTTTTTACAAAACCGTCGTTGCCCTCTCTCTCTCCCCTCACTCTCTCGAACACACTCTCTCTCTTCTCTCTCCCTCACACGTTCCCTCTCTTTCTCTCCCCCTCTCACTCGATTTTGGACTAAACGAACTCTGATTGAAGTGTGGGAGGAACCGATGGGACAGGCTCGACACGAGGATCGCACTGATACCCTTCTTCCCTCGGATCGTGGAGCGTGGAGCCGTGTGGGAGCGAGAGGACGGCGTGTCCCCCGTCGCTCGATCTGCACTGATTCGCGGTCTTCGCCGCGCAATAGGTAGGCAAATGGATTCCTCGTCTCACCAGGAACCCATTGATGCCACATGCATCGCCATCCGCCATCATTTTTACTGATTTCTGTGCAAACCCTATTTTATGGAATTTTAGGCAAATTTCTTGAAAATCATTCTTCTCTCTCGATTTTGGTCTAGATGGCTGCTGATCGAGGCAAGGGAGGTATCGTTGGAAAGGTCGTGTCGCGCAAGTCGTGGTGACACCCTTCTTCCCTCGATTCGCGGAGCGTGGAGGCGGGTCAGGCCGAGTGGAGCCATGATGCCCCTTCATTCGTTCGTGCCTCAAATGCCATTCTCGTCGTGTAAGAGGTAGGGGGATGGAATCTTCTCCTCGCTAGGAAACTGTCGGTACCACATGGGCCGTGGTTCGATGCCAGTTTCTTTGATATTCGTGCAATCTTCCATGTTAATGTTAATTAGCCCTAAAATCATAAAATCGACTCCACGAGCATTGTCTTTTGATTTTAATGGCATGTTTAGTTATGGAATGTTGATATAGCATGGTAGTTTAGCCTGAAAACTAGTTTCCCCGCGATTCCCATCGATTTCGATAGATCGGGAGGGGGTTCGATTTCAAACTCTGCAAGTTCGCAACCCAGTCTATGTAACGCACCACCCTAGGTGCATTACAGTCCCCTGACGCACCTTCCCTGGTGCGTTACCTGAATTGTAACGGGCCACCCCTGATCCATTACTTGACCATTGACCGCTCCTTTGACCATTGACTGAGATAGGCGGTTAGTCCGACGGCCCAGCCCTAGTCCGTCATAGTCGCGTAACATGCCATCTTTAGTGTGTTACGCTTTGTTCAAAAACTGTGGATTTTAGGTGTTCGGGTGCCTTTAACGGACCTGACCCTGTGCGTTAGAGTCATGTAGTGCACTTGCCCTGGTGTGTTACATTTTACACGTAAAACTGTGGATTTCCTGGCATTCTAGTAAGTGTAACGGCCCCTAGGAGGCGTGTTACATGAGTGTAACACCCCATGCTTGGTGCATTACAGTCTGTGTGACTGTCATTGTGTTTTCTGTAAATTATTCGGGTGAGTGTAACAGACCGAGGGAGGTGCATCACAAGCAATGTAACGCCCCTACCCTAATCCGTGGCACCTTGTAAGAGGGTGATCTTAGTCTGTTACGTTCCCTGACATTTTAAAAGATGTAAGCTTAGTTCCTAATGCATTCCATTATGCATGTACGTCATGTTTAACCTATTTTATAAAATTACGACATTATTTTAGATCTCGATAAAGTAGCATTCTCTTTCCTTGTGATGGAGCCACTAGTCGTAGCCCAGCGACCGAAGTGTCGGCCCACCTGGGAAAGGTAGAGGGGTAGTTCCCGCTAAATGATTTTTAAGCTAGTTTCATGGGCTCCCGGCCAGCAGCAGCGTCCTACTGAGGGAGAAAACTAGCTAGATGGACTGGCTCAGGCATGAGTCAGTGTGTGCACACGTGGTCAGAGGCTTGGACTAACACTGACGAGTGTCACTTTGACTAGTTACTTGGTCTAGTACTTTTATGCCTCTCGCTTGGAGACTTTAGTCATGTGAGTTACTCGAGATGCAGTATAAGTCGTCAGTGGACGCATCTGGTCTCTACCTTATAGTGAGTCTCTTCTTTTTCCTATCACCAGGTTAGTTGAGCTTTCTTCTATTGGTAGATATAGCTCCTAACGCTATAATTTATATTTAATTGGCATATAGATTAGTTGTTGAACTGCTTAGATAGGTTTTACAGTTTTGTTATAAATGTGTTTTATTTATGCCAATTGCTTGGTTATTGTTTTAAATACATGCCTTAATTGCCTTACATTTGTATGCCTGCTTGTTTAGTTGCGAGGTAGGGATCCGCTTGACCCCTACTGAGTCTGGCTATGACTCACCCTTCCTACTTTCAGGTGAGCCACTACCACTGTCTCCTGGAGCTTTGCGAGGTTTCGTGTAGCATGCCAGCAGTAGTCGAGTCAGTCTGCTCATACTTTTAGCCGGGGTATACCCCGTGTAGTTGTACAGTTCGACTTTTCAATTAATTTTGGACTCGTGGCTGTTGTAAATCTGGACTATGGCATATATTTTATCACTCTGATAGTTTAATTTACTTCTGCACTTAGTTACTAATTGTCATTTAACTAATATTACGCATTGTAATCTCAATTCATTATACAACCCCTCGACAATCTCCACTAACCCTTCAGGGGCCTCATCAGCCTCTTGGGTGACGTCCCTAGTTCTTAGTGGCGGTAATCCGATATTATCGGGTTATCGGTACTCGGAGCTCTAGGTCGTTACATTTACGCCAGCCCAAGAAAGGTCTCGAAAAAGATAACTTTCATTCCAAAATAGAAAGAATGTGTACATATCAGAGGGCGATCGCCCCGGTAAAACAAGCAAAAGGGAGATGCAACACAAGGAAGGTAAAAACAAGAAAAGAAGGAGTGGCGAGCTGAGATCAAGGGCTAGCCCCAGCAACAGCGTTGCTCGACCCTTGGTCGGCCCTGGCAGCAGCGTCGCTCGGTCCTTGGTCACCCCCAACACCAGCTTCAAGAGGCGGCGGGTAGTCGGTCAAGTCAACGATGTTGTTGATATAAACCAAACCCACCCCCCTTCTCTCTCTCTTTCACTCTCACGCTCTCACACTCTCTCTCCCTCATTCTCTCTCGTTCTCTCTCCCGGAGACGCCCGGCTGTAGACGGAGTGGTCCGCGGGCGAGGTGACGACGCGTGGGACTTGCTGAGATGCGTGGTGGAGCGAGGAACGGCATGGATTTGGTGCGATCCCGAATGGCAGATTCAAAGTCGACGGTTCAGTTCACAATGGCATTTCGGCGCGGTTTAGTCGCCCATGGCGCTCGGTTTCATCGGTGGAGGTAGAGAGATAGACCCTCTCCGCGTTCTACACGTTTTCCCTGTCTCCGTGCATAGTTTGGTGGCCGATCGGGGGAGATCGAGCCAGTTTAGCATAAACCATAGTTTTTGGGGTTCATAGGGTTGGTCGAAAAATGGCAACCTCTCACAATGTAGTTAGTGTCAAGCTGACCACTGGGATATCAGGATCCCAACCCCACCAGTGTCGTGTCGATTGGTCATCATTTGGGGCCGGTAGGAGTCCGAGAACCCCGGTGACTCGATTTGGATCGATTCGTCGAAATTACCCGGATCTCGTGATTTAGAGCGTTTCGCAGCATGTATGTGGTGTTTTTGGAATCCTTGAAGGATTTCCCACCGTTTGGTGTGTTTCCCCTGCGCTACGACGTGCATGGGGCGTGGAATGGGCCGATTGGGCCGTTTCACTGTTTTAACCATCGGATTGGCATAACGGTCCTACTAGAGGCCGTTATGTGCATAACGGTCACCCGATAGACCGTTATGCATCGTTCATGGTTTTTATCTTTAGAGGTCTTGGAGCATAACGGACCAGTCCTAGTCCGTTATGTGGAGCATAATGCCCCTATCCAGGTGCGTTATGGTCAGGCGATTTTCGAGGCTGACTGCCATGTCAGTCCTCTCGACGACCATGTCTGCCTCGAAAATTATGTCAGTCGATTTGCAAAATGGATTTCGCCCTGTGCGTTATGGTTAATATAATGCCCAGGTGCAGATCCATTATGATTTGTTGACCGATGCATTGGCTGGGTATGGCAATTGATATAACGCATCTCACCCTGTGCGTTTTGTGGCTATGACGGATTAGGTATGGTCCGTTATATGCCCCTGGTCCGTGATTATTGGGTTCTTGTGTCTGTTGGGTATAACGCACCTGCTCTTGTGCATTATACTCGTATGACGTGCCTGTTGTGGTCCGTTATACATCGTGTCATTCGTGTTTGGGTCTGCTAGACATAACGCCCCTCCCTGGGTGCGTTATGTTGATGTAATGCCCCTATGCTGGTGCGTTATATCATCTGTTTGTAGTGTTCGGTCTGGTTGGCGTAACGCCCCTCCTGTGGTGCGTTATGTGGGTATAGCGCCCCTATGCTAGTGCGTTATAGTCCTGTCTGCCGTATTGACCATTTGCTGGTTCTATGTTGTGTGTCTATCTGTCTTAGGTCCTTGTTTAGGGCGGTGTGTGTCTATTGGTGGTTGTCTGGATCGGTCAATTTAGGTGACTGGTTGTGGTCTTTTCCTAGACTACGACAGTACCCTAACGACTCAATCTAGAAATTACCATTGTCTGTGTCTCTGGTTGCATAGAGGCTATCTCTTGACTGTCGGGTTTCCCCCTAGCAGTTGACTGACAAGTTACTCTGCCCAGAGTGTTGTCATCTCCCGCCGCTCGTGTTCCTGTTGGTTCTGCTTGCTTGTGTTGTTATGGCAGTGGATGTGTTAGTGTGTCAGTGTCGTGTCTGGTCCCGGTCAACCCAGGGTTACCTAGTGGTTGACAGGAAGTCTTGTTGTGTCTCGGTGGCCTTGTCCAATTCGAGACATTGGTTCTGGATGCCTCAAGGTACCATTCTACCTCGATTTACGTGTCTAGGTGTGCTGAGGGTTCTTGGAGTTCCCTCAGGTCTCCGTGTTTTGGTTCTCGCGGAGCGTCGTTTTCTTGGCTTAGAATTAGACCGATTGGCGGCTTGTCCCACCATGTGCAACGATCCTGAATCAGAGTCGTAGGACTCAGGGACCGTTGTAGTTGTAGGTCTAGTTTGCCTTGTCCGGTGTGGTCGGCAGTTTCCTGTACTGTCATGGTGCACGTAGTACAGCCTGTCAGTACTCTGGCACTTGTGTTTCAGAGTCTTCGAGTTTTGTAGCTCCTCTTTGGTTGGTGTCTTACGGCACGCTTCGGCGTGACGGCTCTTGTAGCGGGGCACCTTTCCCTGAGATACGGTTTTTAAGCTAGTTCCATGGGCTCCCGACCTTAGCGTAGCGTCCACGGGGGAGAATACTAGTTAGAGGCCTAGCTTAATGGTCTATAGCCAGTGTGTGCACATGGAGTCAGAGGCATTGGACTCACATCGACGAGTGTGACCCTGACTGGTCCTTGCAGTGGTGGTTTCCACGTGGACCTACAACTCGGGCTCAGGAGTGGTAGACTACGTTTGGCTGGTAGTCGAGGCACTTGTGGAGCGGGTTGTTGTGCAGTGTAAGACGTCAATGGACGCAGCTGACCGCTCCTCTTTCGAGTCACGTGTTGTGTGACTCTCGGCGTTTCTCGTGCGTCGTGGCCTTCTGGGTCAGCTCTTTTGTGGTTGTACTCGGGGTCAGTATCTGCCGCTTGCACGACGTTCCAGTTGTGTGGGTGGTAGTGTGCATGACATCTTTGTCGTGTTGTCCGTCATCTATGTCGGTCATCTGTTTTGGTTTTCCTAGGCTCTCTTATTATCTTTGCAGGTCTCCCCTAGGAGCCTGGCATTGCATCGACAGTTCGGTGAGCTTCTAACTTCTTCAGATTAAAGTTCACCTTTCTGTCTTTGCTTGCTGTAGTATTTATCTTGTAGGTTCCTTGCGTTGGCAGTTCGGCAACTCCTGACTCCGTCAGTTCTGAGTCGCTCTCCTACCCTTGCTTGGAGTAGTTTGGGGTACCGAAGTTAGTTCGGTAGCCATTATCTGGTACAGCTTCCTCTTTGGAATAACCCGTACCAAACAAAGGGCTGCTGAACTAACCTCAGCACCCGAAGCTATTCCTAATAACAACAGAAAGGCAAACTCTGAACTGGCGAAGTCAGAAGTTGCCGACATAGACAGACACAGACCCAACACAACTAGAACGTCCTGCCCACGACACAACACTGACCTCAGGCAGAGCGATGAGAGGGCTAACCTAGACAGGTCACGATACTCGGGAAATATGAGAGTCATGTGGAACTCACGTGCCACATGTCTGAAGTACTCCCCTCACTAGAAGAATAGCCAGCTGCATCACTGACGTCTTATGCTGCGCCTACAAGTATCTCATCTATGCTGTCACCTACCAGGGCACGACAGAGACTAAGACACTGAGAAAACCAGAACAGAACCACAACCACGAGTAACTAGACAGGGTGGCGCCCACCGGCGTCAGTCCAAGCCCTTGACCACATGTGCACACACAAACTTATCACCCTGAGCCAGGCCTCTAGCTAGTTTCCCCCCCAGTAGGATGCTACCGCCAAGCGAGGAGGCCCATGGAACCTAGCTTAAAAATCGTCTGAGTCGGGAACTGCCCCGCCACCACTCACAGGTGGGCCGACACTCGAGGTCGTCAGGCTACGACTAGTGGAGGATCACGAGACACAGACTCTAAAGCACGAGTGTCGAAGTACAGATAGGCTTAATCATGCACTGTCACTCGTACTACAAAGCACCAAAGGCAGCACTGAAAATTGTCGACAGACTCAGGACAAGGCAACTAGACCTACTAGCACAACGATCCCCGAGTCGGCGGACTCTAGGTCAAGATCGTTGCTCACAGCGGAACAACCGCCAATTGGTCTAATCCTAAGCTAGGAAAAATGACTCACGGAGACCTGAGGGGACACTGAGAACCCTCAATAGACCTGTCAACCACTGGATCACACCGGGTTGACCAGAACCAGATAGCGACACACACATGACACAGAACAGAACAACGGCCATCACGGCCAATAACAAGACTGTAATGCACCACTATAGGCGCGTTACCTGCTCTGACGCACCAGGGTAGGGGCATCAGGGCAACCAGACCACAACGCAAAAAAAAGGGCATGTAATGGACCTATATAGGCGAGTTACACCAGCCTAACGCACCAGGACAGGTGCGCCAGGGCCAACAGACCCAAAACCACTAACACGGACCATGTAACGCACCAGGCTAGGGGTGTTACACAACGCGACGCACAAGGGCAGGTCCATTAGGGCTAACCAACTGACCTGATCTTTGAGGCAGACATGGTCGTCGAGGGACTGACAGCCACAGTCCTCGAAAACCATAGCCCGTAACGCACCATCATAGGTGCATCACAGCATGTGATGGTCCTCTGCTGGTCCATCACACCAAGAGCGTAACATACCACCCTGGGCGTGTTACAGCCATGTAACGGTCCTATACTAGTCTGTCACACCAACCCTACCTTGAAGAACGTGAAACGACCAATGACTATGGCGGTCTATCGTGGGACCATCACATAGTGTCAATGTCACTGGAATAACTGTTACACAAAACCAATGAGCAAAATAGGGGAACGGCCAAATCGGCCCGTTCCACGCCCCATTCACGCTGAAGCGTAGGGGAAGCAAAGCCACCTGATGATACAACACTCCTGGGTCTAAAAACACCACATGCATGCATTAAAACATAAGATCATGGCGATTCAGACGAATCGACCCTAAATGTGTCACCGGGATAGTCGGACTCCCACCGGCCCCAGATGACAACCAATCGACACGAAACTTACGGGAATGGGATCCTGATATCCCAGCGGTCATTTTGACACTAATTTTACCGAGAATGGTTGTCATTTTTCGGCGAACCCGACAAGCCCCAAAAACTACGATTTTCACTAAACCGGCCTGATCTCCCCCGATCGAGCACCAAATCGCGCACAGGGGTAGGGAAAACATGCAGAACGGAGTAGCATCCGTCTCCCTACCTCCACCATGGAAACCGCGCATCGAAGTGACTTAACAACAACGAAAATCACTAGGAACACGAACGGTGCCTTTCTGGGAATCCACCGAGGGATCGTGCCCACCACGCTCCAACCACTGCTCCACCCCGCGAACGGATCACCCCAGCACGTCCATGCCTCGGCCAGCTCTCCACGGTCACGTGCCCCACGTCGAACGGTCAAGAGATGGGAGAGAACGGTGTGAGAGAATGTGAGGTTGAAAATGAGCAGGAGAGATAGTGGAGTTGAATTTATAGAAAGAAATTAGGGATTTTCCTAATTTTTGAAATTTCATAATTCGAGCCCAAAATACACTAATTCAGAAAAATACGTAAGAATAGGCAAAACGATCCTCGCGAAGAGTACATCGCAACTGTATCATCCTCAAGTCGATGAACTGAGAAACAAACTCACCGTAGGGTTCCGTAACTAGTACGAGAGAAAAACTCACATTGATTGTAAAACTCAACTCGGGAGCTACAAGAGCGATCCGAAACTCTCCAAAAAGGATCCAAAAGACCTAATAAAGACCCAATAAAGATCCACTAAGGATCCGAGATATTACAAGTTCCCCGTGTTAGTGTTTGTGTGTGCTACGTGGCAACGTGTTGAGGCTTCGTCCTCGTGTGTGCATTGCGTGGCAGTGCATTGAGGCTTCATCCTTGTGTGTGGTTTGCTGCGAAAGTAGCGTGTGGTGTATTAGGGTTCGTCCCCATGTGCAACCTTGTGTAGCATGTTAGTGAAGCCTCACCGAGGTGGTGTGGGGTGGACGTAGAGAACCCGTCGTGGTCCCGAACCACCAAAAAAATCACTGTGCACTTGTGAATGTTTGTGCATTTGCTCCTTATCACCTATCACCATTCACAGGTTGGCTTGTTAAATGTGTTTACCATGGATGCTAGATTTTTCTATACACACGTTTAGCTAAGTTTGTTTATTCTCCGTGTGTGATCTTATTCAATTGAAAGCGTTTGGTGATAATTTTCAAAAAGAGTGCTTACCTCATTGTCTGTGTCAGCCATGAGACACAGTCCTTGCTCCTCTTCTGACGAATCCTCTTCAATATGCTCTTCCTCGTCAGTTCATGTGTAGACCATAGCTTGAGGCTTCTTCTTTTGCACATTGGAGTATTCCTTCTGGAGGTCGGGACAATCCCCTTTCATATGTCTGGGTTTCTTGCAGTGAAAACATGTAAACTTATTAGCATTTTTATTTTTTTTCAAATTTAGAATTTAAATGCTTACTGGAGGACTGTGATCTTCTTCTTCCAAATGTTTTCCCTTTAGTCCTCAGAAACTTTTCGAATTGACGAGTTAGCATAGCCTGCTGCTCTTGATCAAGATATGAGAAACTGTCATATTCCTTACTGCTCTCTCTACTGCTACTCCGAGACACCTTAAGAGCAATATTCTTGCCCTTCTTGTTGTTTTCTTCAACATTTCTTTCCAAATTCATTTCATAAGTCATTAGGGATCCTATTAGATCTGTGACTGTCACTGTTGACAAATCCCTAGACTCCTCTATCACTGTGGCCTTAGTGTGCCACGTGGGAGTTAATGACCTCAGTATTTTCCTAACAAGATCCCCTTATGGGACCTATTTCCCAAGACCCTTAAGAGTGTTAGTGATCAGTGACAGTCTAGCATACATCTCTGTAATCATCTCCTCAGATTTTATTTTGAGCAATTCATATTTAGAGGTGAGCATATTTACCTTGGTGGCCTTGACCTAGGATGTACCTTCGTAGATGAGCTCTAGTTCATCCCACATTTTCTTAGTAGTCTGGTAGGCTGGGATCCTGGCGTACTCTTCTAGATGTACAGCGTAGTGAATTATGTTTAGAGCCGACCAGATGACTGTTGAAAGCCTGATGTGATCCTTTGTCCACGCATCTTCATTCAGTGGGAGGTCATATGGTCCTGTGGTGATCACTCTCCAGAGTTCGTGGCTCTGCGCTCTCGGGAACACTTCCATCCTATTTTTCCAATAAAAGTAATTATTACCATCGAAAAAAGGAGGGCGACTAATAGACTGTCCCTCAGCCATGAAACTGCGAGGAATGCTAGATCCAGGATTACCCTGGTTGTTGGACCACATGATGGGTAACCTACTCGGATACCAATTGATAGCACGCAGAACGAGAGCTAGAAGGGGGGTTGAATAGATCACACCCAATTCAAAATAATTTGAATTACAAGAGATGTAATCTCAGTCATAGTCAGGAAACTTTCCAAGTCTGGTCAAAGAGCAGACAGATGGACAGAAGCTTAACGAGAGAGAGAGAGAGAGTAATGATGAACCAGTAATCGAACAGCTGACGAGCTAAAACCAAATCGTGAGAATAGCCAAGCAAACCACACAATTAGGAGAGAGAGTTTTTAAGGTGGGTCGATTGCGATCTACAATCTACGTCCACCCCTTACTATGCTGGAGTAAGGTTTCCTTGCACTAAGCAATTAAGAACCATAGACTTAGTCTGCTAACATCCGCTACCTTACAGCTTGACCAGAGGGAGACAAATCTCTCAACACTGATCCTGCAATCCACGAGATCTGAACCCTGACCCTACCCCAGCAAGATCAGAACTGGAGGACCAGTCCTCCCTTCCTCCAAATCGGAGGGGAAACCGAAGATAAATCTTCCTTCTCCTGTTTGCACAGGAGGAACCCCAAAGTCAAACCAGAGTATCGAAAATCCAACTAAACAAGTGAAGAGAAAAGCTAAAACAGGCAAAAGTAGAAAGGAAAACAAATGTAGCTCTGAGGAGCACAAGAACTCTAGATTTGATCCACGAGTTGGTACATGAACAGATAAGCAATTTGAAGCTTCGTCTGGAGACTTTCTCTCGCCCTCTCTTGCTCTCACTCTTGCTCTTGACTCTTCTTTCTGGCTACTGTAATTCTCTCTCTATCTAATCGTCTCTCGCTCTTTCTTCTTCTCTTTCTTCTTCTTTTATATAGAGTAGGGATCAGGCGATCGGCGTGTGTTCACCACGTTCCTGCCAAAAGATCCCTATCTTTCCACGTGTCAGAATCAAGGCATTGTTCCTCTCCACGTGTCAGAAAATCTGATTTGCTCCTTGCCTTGGATCACATGCCATAACCTGGTACTTAACTCCACGTGGGATAAGTTCACAGGTTGTCAGTAAACTGCTCGATCATATGGCTGACCTAGCAATACATTAAACAAGAGCATTAGTTGTTTGGTAAAGTGTGCTGACATAAGTAAGTTATGATAGGCACATGCACAAACGTGAGAATTAACAGACCAGCACTGACCTTTTTATGCAAAACATGATGTACTAGTATGGACCTTATCATGCTAGCATCGACCTTATGCAAAACCTAGCATAGATCACCTCGAGCTAACATCGACCTTATGTGATGCATGATATGTAGCTAGTAACGACCTCTATAGTAGTTGAGCACTGAGGTTGACCTTGGTTCAAAAGATATATCGACCAGATCGAGTTGGCGTTGACCTTATGAGAGCAGTAGCATCGACCATGTCTAGCTAGCATCAACCTTATACAAGCACAACATTGACCTTGTACGCAACAAGCTTGACACTAGCATCGACCTTAGTAGGCTCCCTCCGACCTTGGGTATGCATGAAACACAGCTAGCATCAACCTTATATGCACGACGATGCACACTTGTATTGACCTTAGTGCATGTGACTTAGCCTGCTAGCATCAACCTCAGATGGAAAATAATGCAAACTAACATCGACTCTAATGCATGACTCTATATGCTGACATCAACCTTTCAATTAAGATAACTAGCACTGACCTCACTAAATAAACAAGGCAATTAGCACTGACCTCACTATATGCGCGACGCAACTAGCACCGACCTCACTTCATGAAAACCACAACTAGCATCGACCTTACAATATGAGTGATGCTACTTGCATCGACCTCACTTATGTTGTGATGGCAACTAACTTTGACCAAGCATTCCCGGAGCCGCTCCGTCGACGGTACGTCTCCCCGTGGAGTAAGAAGCTCTGCTCGACTGCTCTCTGTTACAAGCCTGTAGTAGAGACTCAGTTAGCAGACCTTCCAGCGGCATCCACAACGATATTCGGCTCAAGGCATCTTCATAAGAGTCGTCCACCTTCGAGTCAGCCACACTCCAGAAGTGGTCCCGCCTCTGTTCATCAACGGCATCAACTGCTACAGGCGTTTCCGTGCAACTGCACCCAGACTGCATTTGTTCCTGGGTGCCACTTGGCAATGCTAACACCAACTGCCCCTGTGCGAATCGGCCAGAGCTCCCTTCACGAGAGTTCTTATTCTTCGAAGCACCGACAAATCAGAGGTGGTCCCGCCTTCTTTCGACAATGCCTCCGTCTGGGGCGTCCATTCTCCCTCAGTCGCGCCAGATCCAGAGCCCTCTGTTCACCCAGGATAGTCTACTGCCAAGTTGGCCCCGACACTCCCTCTTCCACTCAGTTTCAGGTCAACCAATCTTCTGAAAAGTTGTGGCTTTCGATGATACAAAACCAACGCAAGTGGTTTCGTCCCGTTCTGACATCAGCACCGAAAATTCCACAAGGGCCATTGTCGGCCTGTCCTACTGTTCACCCAGAAACCTGACGCCAACCGTCTAGGTGACCCCGACCTGTGAGATCATCTGATGGCCACCATCTTTTGAGGGTTTGTAGTATCCCCTGTCTGATACGCCCATGAGTGGGTCCCGTCACTTTTGGAGTTCTACAGCGAGAGTGCCTACCAGTGCACCACGACTGCGCCATCCAGTCCTGCGAGGCAGAACTGCGCAGACCAACGACCGCGACCTCCTCCACCATCCAGCGACATCGGCTCGATGTCAGACCTATAGGCATCCTCCGACATCCTCCAAGCTTAATCCCGCGGTTGGACATTGGAGCTAGGCGTACGGTCGACAGCTTGGTTTCCCCTCCCCTCGATTCCCCCCCTCCTGTGCGAGGGTAGTGCATGTAATGGTTTCCCATCCCCATGATCCCCTCCCTGCGTGGAGTGTAGTCATTGTATTAGCAGGGATCGTCGCCAAGCTTTCTCGATGCAGCGTGTCCGCCGGGTGCGCACACTCCCCGGCTCGCCCTCGTCTCCGACCGGAGCCGGTCCATCGGACGGGCTAGGTACGTGCGGCTACCACTCCACCTTGCTTGCCTAGTATTAGCTCCCATCGCAGCGCCATGTGAGGAGTGCCCGATCCATATTTCCACTTTTTTGTGATTTCTTGCTGCCGGTGAGTGAGTGCACATCTGAACTGATCCCCTTGGTATCGGTCCGCCCGGTTGAATCCAGCGCCTGCGACTTGTTCCCCGGGTGGTTCACCACCTCCCTCCTCGCTACTCGGACCGTGTCTGACCCTCTCGCAAGCCACAGCTCATCGATCCACTACGAGCCTGAGTGGAGTCCGCAACGTGCGTGAGTGTTAGCTTTGTCGCTAGATGACTTGTGCTTGTTGATTGCTGGCTTAGGGTCCTGTGTCTCGACCAGGTTCGTCCCGCGTCACTTCATCTCTGCGAATGCAGGAAAATCACATTCTAGCTGCAAGAATGGCAGTCTCCTTTGGCCCCCAGGTCGTTGAAAGACATATCAGGGATGGCTACCTTACTGCCCCCCTCTGCTTCGGGAGTTTCCCTCCTGTAGTGGGCTTCCCCAACTTCCTTGGGGTAGCTTTTGTTAACATATTGGACGTGGAAGCGTCAGACAGGCCCGAGATCAACGCTCCCATCCGGGGTGCCATTGAAGTTGCTGCTAGCTGAGCCCCGGCCAAGAATAACAACCGCAGCCCGGCTGAGACGCTCAGCTGCAATGTACACCATGTGCACCCGACTGCTGGCTCGTCTCAGCGGGGATTGGCATCCCACCGGAGGAGGTTCCGAAGGAGCCATGCAACAGCCACACCAAGAAGCCGACTCTCCAGCTCCAGCAAGTCTGTCGTCGTTGGAGGCATCAGAGTCCATCTTAATGGACAAAGGTCTGAGGTGATCCCGGACCGAATAATACCAACCATTCCAGTCTGCAACTCCTTTCAAGGACTGGAGAAGATGAAGGAGAGTATGGTGCCCGTTGACGTGCCATCTCACAAGTCAGCAAAGCTGAAATAGGCTTGGGTTCCCAAGGAAGCCCAACCCACGGCACCAGCCCAGGCAGGGTCTAGCCGCGCCCGCCGTACAAGGGGGAGAAGAGGCGAAGGGGTCGAGGTGACGGCCACGACTCACCAATCGACAGTCGCTGTGCCAGCACTGCCCGAAAATGCCCGCCGCTGACGTCTTAGGCGCCATTACCATGTTGATCGCCCGACGTATGCGAATTATACTCATCGTGATGTCGCCACCGACACCCAACTACCGGCCTCTCTCCCCGTCCAAGAGTGGGAAGGGATCGAGCAGGCCATGAGAAACTATCTCCGAGGCCCGGGCAGTACTCCCTTGGGTCACCGCTGGGGGCAGTAGCCTCTGCCTTCCAGGAAGAAGAACAACCGCAACCCGTGCCCAATGCAGTGTCGAGGAACCAATCGGAGGAGTCGTGCCAGTCCCCTTTGCGGGAGGAACAGCTACCCCGACGATCAGTTTTTGATAGGCTGACATCTCCAGAGAGGCTGCCAAGGAGGGCAGCGAGGGGGAATAGGTACTGGAGGATCTTCACCTGCAACGCTGCAGGAGTTTCTAATCGGTATGGGGCCTTGCCCACCGACCCAGAAGAGATGACTAGGCTCGCTACCAGACCCGGCCCCGTCACCAGAAGAGGGAGAGCGACAAGTGAACTGACGCAGCCCAGCGTCGACAAGGCTCCATCTGAGCGGCAGTCCCCGGCCTTGGCGGTCAATGTCATCATCACTGGGGGCACGAGCGGCGGACCCTCTACATCATCTGAGGATGCCCTGCCCAAAGAAATAGGGGGCATGCCCGTTCCCTCTACAACTGACCCTGATATGCTTAGACCTATATGCATAGACTTGGATGCTGCATGTGTGTAGTGATATAGATCTAGAGGGGGGGTGAATAGATAAATCCCCAAAATTAAATCTACAGTAGATAAAACGGTGCGAAATTAAAATAAATTGTTGTATGACAATCAGGAGAATAGCAATTCTCAGCAACTAATTCTAACAGATAGTCAGACTCTCATCTAGGTGCGGTACGATGGCAGAGGCTAGCCTCACGCAAGGGGTGAAATTTCAGATAGGCATGACCTATCTTTCCAACCACGCCTTTTGATATACCTAGTGCATGAAAGACTCAACAACAGATAGAATAGAACAATTGAAATAAATCAGTTCTCAATCGGTCCCATACATTCATCCAACGTGAAGTAAAGTGAAATGTGTAATGCACACAGCCAAGAAACAATCGCACACGAGACGCGCCAATTTTAGGTGGTTCAATCTCTGTCCAGAGATCGACGTCCACCCCTTACTCAACCGAGTTAGGATTTCTACTGACAGACTGCTGAACTCCACTGATCCACAACTTCGGGGATGGAATCCCAACAGACTGTTGATCCACAGCTCCGAGGATAAATCCTAGACTGCTGAGCCTCACAGCTTCCTCTCCGAGGACACACCCTCATCTGCTGATGCACAGCTTAAGACTACTGATTCACAGCTTATAGAAATATCAAGAAAAATAAAGATAGGAACAATGATGCGAGATAGAAAAGAAAAATTGTAGCTTACAGTGAGCAATTCAACTCTGGATATGATCCAGCAGTCGAAGACCAAACCTCTCGGAATCTCAAATTCTATACTCTACTTTCCTCCCGATTCACTACAACTGGCTCTCACAAACTTCTCTCAACTTCACGATGGCTCTCCATCTCTTTTGGCTCTCTCTACTCTCTCAGATCTTTTCTTGTTCTACTCTCAGCACCGCTCTCTTCTCTTACTCTGTGATACTTCTCAATTCTCTCTTTTTTCTTCGATTGTCTTCTTCTAAACGAACAGCCTCCATTTATAGGCTTACTAGAGATGGGCGTGTGGAAACCGCATTCTTGCCCAAAGAAATTGGGAAGAGGCGCTCCTTTGGGTTCCACGTGTTAGGAGGTTAAAAGTGCACTGTCCACATGTCTGATTTTTCGCTTCAAGAATGTCTTGGATCACGTGCCCAACTTATCTTCTACGAGCAGGAGACAAAATGAGGTCCACATGTCAGGAAGTGAAAAGTGCTCTATCCACATGTCTGATTCTCCGCTTGAGGCTTGGCTTGGATCACTTGCCCAATCATAAGGTTCCTAGGATCTCGAGCCCATCAGAAGAATCTTAGATCACGTGCCTCACTTTTCTTTCACGAGTAGTAGTCATAATGTGCTTTATTGAGTCCCTGAAAAATATAAAGCATTTTGTCAAATACTATGTGGTCATGGTCACGTCGACCATAGTATGCTAGATGCTAAATTGGCATCAACCTCAGATGGGTCTAATGCCAAACTGCATCGACCTTAGTTAGGTCTGATGAAAAAGTGCATTGACCTCAGTTAAGTCAAGGCCTGCCTTATAAAGAAACGAGCACCGACCTAATATGCATACTAAGGAAACATGCATCGACCTAATTTACTGTGCATGAACTGACGATTGAAAGATGCATCGACCTGAGTTACTATGCATGTATCACAACTAGCGTCGACCTCAGTATGAGTTTTGATAAAAACTCACATTGACCGTATAAGCATGTAGGCCAACTAGCATCGACCTCAGTGTGAGTTTAGACAGAACTCACATCAACCTTATATGAATGCAGGCAAAACTAGCATCGACCTCAATATGCATTTATGCAAACTCACATCGACCTTATATGCATGCAGGTGAAACTAGCATCGACCTCAATGGGAGTTTAGATAGAACTCACATCGACCTTAACTGTGGGAGAACACAACTAGCACCGATCCTAGTTATGCATGATGCAACTGGCGTTGACTCTATATAAGTACAATGCAATATGAAGATCATACACACCACCTGTTCGACCAAATGCCATGCACACATGTTATTCAATAAAATGTCATGTGCACAGACTTTATGTAGACGTGTTGATGTTATATGCACAATATTGACTTTATGTTGACTTTTGGTTGACCTATGATGCGTTGACTTAAATGAATGTTGTACCCAGACTATTTCCTGGCAAAATCACAAGAAATAAGGATTCAGACATTTCACTGAACACCCTCCAGGCACGGGCTAGCCAGCCCTTTTTACAATCCCATGGGTCCCTACAAGGGCCCTGACTGGCTTGCCGTCATGCACGGTGACACAAGCAACTCCCCAGAGTAAACTCCAGCCACTCACATACAAGCCTTGCCCGTATCCTGCATCGCCCCCTGGGCCAACCTGGGGGCGCCCCAATGTCAAGCCATGCCACATGGACCCAGTAAAAAGGGCCAAGGGCCCACCTAGAAGCACATTTTTCAACCCTCCGAGGTCAAAGGGAGACCTAACTAAGTCAACCACGGGCATTGGAGGCCCACCACATGCATATACGGCTCACACGGGTATGTTCGGCATTCCATCGAACACCTTGTGGGCACGTATGTTCCAGCCCTTCTACACCCAACCATGGGCCGACCCATGGTTCCAGCACCTCAATTGGGTCCTACAACGACCCCCCGACAAGTCAAGGTCGACCCCGACACTCAGACACGTGGCGATGAGCCATCTAATCCTAGCATTCGGGCCAACCCGAGGCTACCCTGCCAACCCACCGAACAACGTGGCACATAGCCCGAGGCATGGCTCACAGCCACAAAGTGCCTCCCCTTAGCTCCCACGAGCTCCTGTCGTCAACCCAAGGCCCGTCGTGTGCCCCCTCAGCCATCTACTCAAGACGTTCGGCAATCCGAGGTGTGTCGGGTATTTACCTGGACACCTTGCGGGCGGCTACGACAACTCAAAGAACGGCAGCCCCCACGGGCCCGTTGCTCATTAGACCACACGAAGACATGAATATACTCAGAAAGGAAATTTTTCTATTGCTCCTGAACATCAGACGGGAGATCGGCTCCGATCTTGACTCCTATGGTGGGTTTATCATTTAGGAAGACTGTTAGCAACTTGCCACCTGGCTCGGACGTTGTTGGTCCTTCCTCGGTTCCCCTGATCCCCTTGTTCTTCCCTTCCAGCCTTATGGCCTTGACCGAGATATTATAGCACCTTCTAGCTAGTGCCTGGTTACCTCGGACTTCCCTCACACCATTTTTGGTGGGAAACTTCATTTTCTGGTGATAGGTGGAGGGCACCGCCTTTGTCCGACTGAGGATGCCTCTGCTGAAGATAGCGTTGTGTGCCGTCATTCGCTTGATCGCGATGAAGTCTACCATAACCGTAACGGTTTTGGGTGAGGTGCCAAAGGTAACTGGCAGGCTTAGGTCTCCCTCGGGATAGGTTGCCAGGCCGTTGAACCCACAAAGCGGGGTTCGGATTGGGCTGAGTCTAGATGGATTCTCACCCATCTTGAGGAAACAATTGTAGGAAAGTACATCATGGGCACTACCATTGTCGACTAAGATTCTGTCTATATTACAATGGTTTATTATGGTCGATACAACTAGGGCGTCGTCGTGCGGGGTTGTTAACCCTTCCAGGTCCTGGTCGGAGAATACCAGGGCATGTGGTTCGCTTGCTGGCGGGACCTTAGGGGGCTCAGAGGCTCGGCTCGCCCACTCGGCATGACGCTTCCTTCCTCGGCTACTATCTCCTTCTGATGCAGCTCCTCCAGCAATGACGTTGATGTGGACCCCGCGGGGAATGTCGTCGATCTCCTTGGGGGTGCCTCGGTCCTCCTTCTGCCCGGACACGTACCGGGACAAGTGCCCCTGACAGACGAGATGCTCGATCTTATCTTGGAGCTGGTGGTAGTCGCTGGTGTGGTGCCCGTGGTCACTATGGAAGAGGCAGTGCTTACAGCGGTTGCGATGCTTCGCCTTCATCGGCTCGGGTTGGCAGTGGAGGCCCGAGCCTTTGATGTCTTCGTAAATCTCATACACCGGAGCGGTCAGGGGTGTGTACCACTCGTATCTCTGGGGCGGCTCTTTATGCTCTCCGTCTCAATTCTGCCTTTTTCCTTGGCCCGAGCTTGGCTCGGACGCTCGCTTCTTGTCCCCCTCCCGACCCGAGCCGGTTGTGCCGTGGCAGGCTCTGAGGATTTCCTCGCACTCAGCATGGCGCAATGCTAGGGTCACTAGCTCGGCAAGGGAGGTGGGAGGATGTAGGACTTGCTCACGCCAGAGGTTTTCATCGTGGGTGCCTCCCGTCAGTGTGATTATGGCCGAGGCTACATCCAGGCATGGGATGCGTAGGGCCTCCGATTTAAATCGTTTAATGTAGACCCGCAGCTTCTCCCCCTATTCCTATTTGAGCTCCAACAGCCCCACTACCGACCTAGGGGGACTGCTACCGACGAAGCTTTCCTTAAACACCTACCCAAACTACCTAAAGTCTCGGATGGAACCAGCGGCGAGGGCCCGGAACCATGCCTGAGCACCCTGGACCAGTGTGGTCATGAACGCTCGGCACTTAATGGCGTCGGATGCCCCGTGAAGAGTCATTAGGGCGTCGAAGATGTCGAAGTGGTTGGTCGGGTCACCCTGGCTATTATACGACTTGAAGGTTGGGAGGGAGATCCTGGGAGAGATCTCTACCTTTAAGACGTGATCAGAGAATGGGGATTTCTCCTCATCGTCCACGGGAGAGGTCTTCTGCAAGGTGTGGAGGGCCCGCTCTTGCTCTGTGAAACGCCTCTCAAAGTCTCACAGTCGGAGGGACAACTCCGATTGTCGCTTGGTCGAGGGGCTACGAGGGCTCTCCTGGATGCTGCCTCGATGCACTTCTAGAGCTTCTGTCCTCGGAGCGGCCGGCGCACTCCAAACTTCCCTCTCCTTGGAGTAGAGGTGGCTTCTTGTTTCGAGGGAGGAGCTTGCGACGGTCCACCTGATCGGTTGTGAATTATCTGCCATCCTCGACAGATGAAGATGCCCCCTACAATTTGCAAGGAAGCATCCCCATGGTGGGGGCTGTCCTGGGGAAGTCGCGAACGCTCCTCCCTGGCCACCTGGGTCCTCATTAGATCAATGAGGCTATCCAATTTTACGTTGAGGGCTTGGAGGGAGTCTGCGCTCCCGACAGGGGGTTGCCCCTCCACCGAGGGCGGGGGTAGGTCACCGGTTGGGTCACTGGTGTGAGAGGGGGTGTTCCCCGTGTGGTGGTATGGTGCACCCTCCTCCATTGCCGGAGCTTTCCCTTTGTCACCGGCGGCCCTCCTACGAGAGCTCCTTCACACCTTGTCGGCTATTTGCTCGTTTCCCATAGACAGCGTCAAATGAAGAGGGGTTATCTCGTGCTAGTCATGAGTCGAAGACAATGACCACGAAGTTACGAACTGCGAGATAGGGAAACGGGTCAGAGATGCCCAGGGATGAATCCCCAGGGGAAACCTTCGATGCCTAAGTCAGTAGAACCTTGATGCGAGGAGTAAGAGGAGATGAGGGTGTGAGATTCCTCTCCACCAAGTAGTGAAGTGGTTCTTGCTCAGGTAGTTTAGGCTTAGTTTGGCCTTACCTTCTGCCGGGGGGTTTTTCAGGTTTAAATAGTGCACCAGTCGCATGAGTCCTGTGAGCGGAGGAGTTTCAGGAGGGGGTTACGTCCTCAACGTGGGCTTTTTATAGCCTGAGGACTCTTGGTCTCCCTTATCCTTATAAACTCTGGGCTATTAAAGGATTCTCACTGGCTATGGGGATAAGCATCCGTCGGTCGGCCCGAGAATGGGGCGTTAGCTCTTACCCGAGCGATGGAAGCGTAGCTCGGGCAGGGGGGTATGAGGCAGCGGTAGGCGACCTTGCCCATTTTAGACCGACGCTCGGGCTTCTGAGCCAAGAGGCCGCCTAGGAAGTGCTTGGTTCCAAGTGACATTATTGGGCTTATCTCATGGAAAGTGGGCTCGACAGGGCTGTCACTTGAGGGAGCTGGGCCTCGTTCAGTCTGGTAGGACCTTGTTCGGCTGCTCATATAAGGGATGTGGAAATACCCCTCTCCAGGTCCCCTCAGTATCGGTCTACCCGGTAGTATCCAGTGCCCATCACATTATTCCCGGGTGGCTTCCACCACCCTCCTCGCAGTTCGGACCGTGTCCGACGCCCCTCGAGCCGCTGCTCGCTTAGCCACCACTCGGCACCCTTGAGGAGTTCTCTCTTCGCATTTGTGATCATCTTTTCGTCCAGGCATATGTGCTCACGAGTTTGCTGGCTTTAGGTCTCAGTTTCCTGTTCGGCCTCATCCCACGTCAAATTTGGTATCAGAGCAAGTTCTTTAACTTACCCTTGCTCGTCAAGTCCTAGGACTCAGCCCACCCCATGTTGTCAACCTTTGTCACTTGTGATCCTTGATGTCCACTCGAAGTGGTGCTCCCTACCAGTCCTCAGGCCAGTCAGCCATGGTCGGTGAAGGCCAGCCTTCCCAAACCCCCGGTGAGTCCCTCTTGGGACAACTTCCATGCCTCGGTCAACGCCAACCCCCCCTCCTCCCAGTGAGTCTCATTTGGGACAGCCTTCACGCTCCTACCCTCCCACCAGTGGAGGAGACTCGTCCATACTCGATATTATCCTTGATCAATTTCAGCAACTGGGGGATGAATGGATGCCATCGCCACGAAGCTAGATCGACATGACACTCGTTTGACCCGTATCGAGAGAATTCAGCCTAAGGGGTACCCCCAACCAAACCTATACCCCGAAGAAGATGACGAGGAGGATTACCCCCGCCAAGCTTCTCGGGGGCGACCACCCATGGAAGGCCAAGATCGGCGACCAAGAGGTCCCTTGGAGGACCCAATCTACCAGCTGATTAAGCTAGACGCTCCCACCATCGAGGGGTCCCATAAGCCCTAGGATTATCTTGACTGGGAGATATCTTTAGATCAGTATTTTGATTGGTACCCGATGCTTGAGGAGAAGAAAGTGCGTTATGCCAAGTATAAGCTTCAAGGCCTTGCCAAGACGTACTGGCTTCACATTGAGAGTCTTAGGAACTTACGGAGAGATAACTCTATAGAAACATGGAATCAAATGAAGGTTGCTCTCCGCCAAAAGTACCTTCCGCCCACATATTATTAGGATCTACTGGATGAGTGGCATAGCCTCACTCAAGATGGGAAAATCGTCACCGAGTACATTGAGGCCTTCGATAGCTACCTTCTTCGATGTAGCGTCCAGGAAGATACCACGGTCACCTTTTCCCGATTTCATAAGGGACTAACCCCATATATCAGGCGGGAGCTACATTTACATGAGGTTACGACCCTAGAACATGCGTATCAGGTAGCTCGAGACACTAAGAGGTTCCACTCCACTCCCCGACCTACGGATCCCCGGCATGTTGTGACCCGTTCGGGGAATACTACCCACCCCACCCCAAGACCTACTCCACCTTTGGAAGCTCCCTCACCCACTCCCACTTGGCCCCCACTTCCCCGTCCAATTGGGAACCCTGCACCACAGCCGTCCCCCGCAACATCATCTCTTAGATGAGACGACAGAGGTAAGGGTATTGTAGGGAGTTCCCCCACTCAGACTTCGGCCGCTAGAAATGCTTGTTATCAATGTGGGGGACTCGATCATTTTGCTATCCATTGCCCTAACTGGGGTCTTTCTAGTCTTGTCATCGAGGAGCAGGTCGAGCCATCACCTCAAGAGTTGGTAGGAGAGGAGACCATCGAGTACACACCGGAGCAATCATTGATTGATCAGTTTGGGGGGACCACCACCCTGAAAGATGGATCTCCTTAGCCGCCCTTTTCTGTCGGGGCTGTAATACTCCATAGCATTGTCCACCCACCATCCCCTACATCGCCAGATTGGCGTCGGAATGGCCTCTGTAACACTGTGGCTTTAATTAGAGGCCAACTGTATGTCGTTCTCCTTGATTCTGACAGTGCGGTCAACCTTGTCTCCACTAACTATGTTGCCTGCACTGGGCTTCTGACTTTTCCACACCCCCAGCCTTACGATGTCAGTTGGGTCGACGATACGTCCCGATCCATTGACATGATTTGTCCGATTCCCCTCAAGTTCAATGGCTACCATGAGACTGTCTGGTGTGACATCCTCCCCATGGACAACCGTGGGATTCTCCTTGGCCGACCATGGATGTATGATGTGGATATTCGGTACTTTGGTCGCGCCAACCTCTGTACTTTTTTGCATAAAGAGGAGACCATTGTCATCCAAGCCCTCCCTCCTCCTGCCCCGATTATCATTCAGCAAGAAGCAAGTCAGTAACACCCATTATTCCCTCGTCCGATAATGTCCAAGCTTATCCCAACACCCCTCCAACCTGGTCATGGTTCCCCAGAAGTTATTGAGATTGTCATTCCTAACCCCCTTGACAAGTCCAAGTCTAGACTAGCACCCATGAGCACTAAGCGTCCTAGGCAGCAAGAGCGACTGCACAAACTCAAAAAAGGGTCGCAAGTGGTTGTTCGGGCAGAGAGGCTTCCATCCTGGATCCCTCCATAGGCAGATATCGAGGGGATATGACCTTTCCAAATTTTGAGGAGAGTAGGCTCTGATGCCTACGTGGTAGAGATTCCTCAGGCGTATGAGCTAGGACCCATATTCAATTAGGCTGACTTAGTACCATACGAGGAAGCGGCAGCAAGAGCCTGTGAGCGTTTTGAGCCTGACCCTTCCTTGGAGCAAGGCCTCCCCCATGAGAGATCCAAACATTCCCGAGAGCGGCGCAGGCACAAGGGACTCATACTGGGCAAGCAAGCATCAAGGATTCGACATTGTTCACACTTGGCCCATCTTAAGGCTACGCTATTAGGCACGAGATTGTTGGTCCATGCTGGAGAGCCAGCAACCCCGGTGAGGAGTGCAGCGATCCACTTGACGGAGTCAAGTTCTTTCCCAGCCCGGGAGAATTGATGAGGACATCAGGCCAGAGAAGGCCCCCTGCAGGACTTTATGTGACACCAAGGAGCTTTTACCCATTCTCTTGCATATTTAGTGGTGAGTGCGTCTATTTTTATTCCATTATGAGTCATGTAAGCCTTAATGGGCTAGCTAAATAAAGCCCAAAGGGCCAGTCTAGCTTTTGCTTTTGTTCTAGGTCATAGGTTGCTTATTGTCACCTCCAGGATAAGGAGGGAATTTCTTTGTTTAGTAGGGATAGTTTGAGTCCAAGTCTACGCATCGGCCATGGTAGCCCCCATCTAGGCCATGAGCAGACCACCCTCCATGATCAACTCGAGGACTACAGATGGAGAATGCTACTTATCTTCTCCACGTGCCACCCCCGAGGCTACATTGCAACACCTCTAGTACAGGGGGCCCTAGATACCGGGAGGAGGGTCAGCCCTTTTTAAAGTAGCTGGAACAGGGTCTCCCCTTCTGGGCGATACTCCCCCGGGACCCCCGTCGGTCAGCTAGGGTTGCGTCGCCCCATCTCACCTCCCTCTGACCTCGACCGACTTGGTCCCGGTGCTTCCACTTGGCGCCCCGTCGACCTCGCCCGATGCTCTAGTCTCGGCCAACATCGCCCGGGAGTCACCCGCCTCGGCCACGACCTCCGCAACCTCCCCGGCCCCCTCTTGCCCTGTAGAAGGGGGAGCCGGCCGAATCGGTTCGACCCTTTCCAGCTCGACAGAGGGGAGAGCCAAACCGGTGACGCCTTCGACCGAACGGATGGCCCTGGCCTTCTTGGCCCACTTCCTCTCGGCAGACTGGGCCTTCATGGAATCCCATAGCATCTTCTCCATGGGATCCTTGCACTTGGCCCCTCACCACCAGGAAGCCTCTTCCTGTGCTATCCCCTTACCCTTGTCCCGGGCTCGGGAAGAGCCCTCGGGAGCCCACGACTCAACTACGGTCAGCGCATCGTCCACCATGATTATCTCCGACTCGGTCAAAGGCACCTCCTCCTCAACCGACTGCCTGGTGTCTGCGCAAAAGGAACAAGGTCAGGAAAAGAAGAGCGTCTCCTCAGAAGAGAGGGGAAGTCGATTCCGAATACCCTTACCCGTCGACAACAACCACTCAAGAAGGCATCACTCAATATTGCCTGCGGTCACCAGCTTGCCCGTCGACTGGCGATGCTCTAGGAGGATGGCAGCATCTCGCTCCACCTCCAACAATACCTCGGCCGGCTTCGAAGGGATGATTAGATGAAAATTGGGCACCACCGGGAAATCCTAGAACACTTTTACCAACGAGGTGCCCACCCAGAAGTACTGGGTCTTCCACCCCTTGTGGGAAGAGGCCTTCTGGGACAACGACACACAACTCCTATTCCACCTTGCCTGAACAAAATAGATGCCCTTGCCTGCCGAGGGGTGCTCCTTCAGCTCGATGAAATAATGGAAGAGATCTAGTGAAGGGGTGATCCTACACTGATGGCAAAGGAAGCAGAAGGAATAAAGGAGGAGATAGGAATTGGCAACCAACTGGATGGGAGCCAACACGAAAAAGTTGAGAAGGTCGACAACAAAGGGGTGGAGAGGAAGGCGAAATCCACTCCTCCATGACAAAAGAAAGGAACAAAAATACCCAGTGTGAGAATCCAGTCTTGTTGCGTGAAGAGTTGGAGTGGCGAAATGGTACTTCCAGGGCAAGCGATACTAGCACTCCAGCCGCTTCACCTCCGCCTCTCCTAGCTCACTACACTTTGGGGCTGGTGGCACCCCCATGGCCCCCGCAGCACGCCCACCTTCCGGTCCCTCGACCTCTGGATGTTGGTCTGCCATGGAATCAGAAGGGGAACTCGGAGAAGATGACTCTGTAGACCCTGGGGGAAGGGGGAGCTACTGAATCGCCGCCACGATAGCCTCCGCCAACGCTGCAAATGCCGCAGCAAGTCCCTGCTCTTCCGCCATACCTTCACGGCGCATGAAGAACCCCAAGCACCAAAGGGATGGAGAGTAAAACCCTAAGAAAATGGAGGTTTGGCATGCAAACAATGCATAATGCTTATAGCCCCTAGCGAGAGGAGGCGCGACGTTCCGACCTCCAAGGAAAAAGGGGCGCCTCCTCACTTCAAATCTGCCAGGATTACCATTATTACGGGCACAGATAACCACGCCACGTGGTCCTCTGTCACGATCGGATCTCCACCCACCCGAGCCACAACAGTCCGACCCCAACGGCTACTCAACCGAGCCTGACCTGGCTCGGGAGTAGGAGGGGGACAAGTGGAGAGGGAAATTTTCGCAGCCCATGTATGAGCAGCCAAACACAGTCTTACCAGACCAAATGAGGCCCTGCTCCCCTAAGTGACAGCTCGTCGAGCCCACTTATTATAAAATAAGCCCAATAAGTCACTCGGAATCAAATGCTTCCAAGGCGTCTGGTCGTGAAGATCACCCATCGCGACCTCCTGCCCCTCGCCCGAGCTACGCCTCCATCACTCGGGTAGGAGTCAGCGCTTCATGCTTGGTCCAACCGACGAACACTTATCCAACCCGCCTCTGAGAGTCCTCGAATATTAGGAGGTTATCAAGATAAGGGATGCCAAGAGTCCTCAGGCCTTAAAGAGCCCACGTCGAGGACGTAACCCCCTCCTTGCACTCCTCCGCTTGCAGAGTTCCTGAAACGGGCGTACTATTTAAACTTGGGAAACCCTCCAGCGAAAGGTAAGGCACATCACGCCTAAACTCCCCCTGAGTAGGAACCACTTCACCTCCTCTGGTGGAGAGGGATCTCGCGCATCTTCGTCACCTTCCCTTCATAACTTCGCACCATAGCTCTACTAGTCCACTGACTTAGGCATCGGAGGATTTTTCCCATGGAACCACCCCTGGGCCCCATGATCAGTTTCCCTTCTTTGCAGTCTACATTTCGTGGTCATCTTCTCTAGCTCAGGACCCACGCGAGATCACGTCTCTTCACATACACTTCACACCACCTCACCTCTCACCTTCCCCCCTCCACACCCTCTCATCCCCCATGGCGGCTCTCTCCTTGCTACCCACACCCGCGAGAACCCAACTTCTCCCCATCTCCTCTTCCTCTCTACAACCACCCTCGCCGGCGGCCACCCATCCCCTTCTCACACTCTCTTCCACCTCTCATCCCCCACGGCGGCTCTCTCCTTGCTACCCACACCCGTGAGACCCCCCCTTCTCCCTATCTCCTCTTCCTCTCCGCAACCACCCTCGCCAGGAGAGAGAGTAAGGGAGAGGCAGAGAGAGAGAGAGAGATTATGTAGCGGGGAGGTGTTGGGGGAGCAGGGAGTAGTCACCCCTGCTCAACCACAACACTCCCCCCATTCCTTCTTTCCCCCCGTTCTCATGTTCTTCTTCTTCTTCCTAGTCTATTGGCTTGAATGCATTCTTCGATGTACGTGGCCGGTCATGGTCATTTCTCTTCGTGAATAAAAGTGCCCTTTCTTGATTCTCTATAGCTTCAGTTGATTTGTGCTAATATGTGTTGGTCGTCCATCTCTTTCTTTCCCCTCCTCCTCCGGCGGTTTGGTCTCTTGTGTTAATCTCTTTCCCTTATCATGACCTCCTCGTGGGGCCTCTGACTTCCACCCTTGTCCATCTGCTTAAAGGGAGACTCCCCTCTCTTGTCCCTTTGAATACCCAGGCCCGGTGCCCATCCTAATGTCTCCCTGAGCCATCTTTCCCCTCTTGCCAAGTTTCCTTGAGTTTGGCCAACCCAACACCCCTAGCCCAGCTATTCTACTACCTCCATCCCTTCGGAAGACCCCAGCTACACGGCACACCAACCACCCCTTGGCCATTGCACTCCCTAACCGCCCCAGCCCGGCACACCCTGGGATCAGCCAGCTCGTCACACCGCATGCCCTTCCAGGCCGGCACACCTCGACTGGCTCTTATCTGGCACACTCCACAGCCCGGTGCGGTCCCTTGACTCCTCCAGCCCGGCACACCTCCTCCAGCCCTCCTATCCGGTGCACCAGTCATTCCTCTCCTATCTGGTGCACCCCTAGCCAATCCTAGAGATGTTTCCTGCTCATCGGTTCTTTTGAGCTTTCCGGAGTTCTATCAAAGGTGTTGTCGCCCTTGGCACGCACCTCAGATTCTCGAGTTCCGCCACTCCATGTGGGCGCGTTCCCTTTACTTCCCTTACCACCCGGGTCAAGGGGAGATGCTGTCGAATTTGCATCAGTAATAATAATGTGTTAAGAGACAAAAGGAAGCAACAAACAAATTGAGCAATAAAGGATGAAATGCTTCAACTAAGACAAGAGGATCGTGGGCAGCATGAAGAGAGCCGGACCAGGCGTTTGTTGCATCCTCTATGGCCGTTGTCGCAGATTGAGTTTGCTTTTCTAGCCTGTGCTAGTGGAATCCTCGTCTGGTGTGGACGAGGGGTGGACGTAGATTGCAGTGGGCAATCGAATCACCTAAAAACCCTTTGTCTCCTCGTGTGATTGTTGCCTTTCCTTCTAGAGATCTCTGTCTATTGGTTGGTGGAGGTTACCATCTACGTTGGCTTCCTTGACATCTTATGGGATTGATCGTTTAGCTGTGTATCACCGATTGCCAGTTGGAACATTCATTTCGTGAGTGCGCATCTTCTTGTCGAATGTGAAGAGCCTTGCATCTCATCTCTCATATCATCTTGCATGATATTTGGTTCTCTGATTTTGAAAATAGTGGTGATCTATTCATCCCCCCTTCTAGATCACTCTCTGCCTTTCTATCAATTCTTTGACGTGATTTTTCCCACACTAGCCCTCGGGCCCTTCCTCCTCCGTCATCTGATTCCTCTTCTTGCTGTGTGCTATCCACTGAGCTCAACCAAAAAAAAAATGCCAAATTTGAAACCGAGATCTCAGTGGAGGATTATGCTATGTCCCGTCCATCCTCTCCCCAGGGGCATGAAGTCCTTGATTCTTTTCCAGTAGATTTCCTATCTTCTAGGTTAGATGTACATTCTACAGAATCTCCTAGGTTGGTTGAGTCCGTTGGGGTAGAAGCTAGTGCTAGTGTAGATAGCCCATCCACGTCTGTGACGCTCCCCATGACGTGTCATTCCAAATCCATTCCAGATAGGCTCCTCTAGGATCTGGCCCAGAGATGTCATGCCCTTCTTAAGTGCCCTGAGTTCGGAGCCACCGCCATCGTCATAGAGGATGATGAGGAATTAGACGGGGCATGGAGCAATGACGGTTTGGGAGTTTATGAAATCATAAATGAGAAGGACCCTGCCGAAGATGAGGATAGTGACGTGGATGATACTGTTGATCTGTATGCATAAGGATTGAAGAGATTTGATGAACCATCATCAGTAGTGGATGAACCCACTAAGGAAATCAACCTTGGAACTGAAGAGGACCCCAGGCCCATAATTATTTCGGCTAATCTCCCTCCTCAGGTTGAAGAGGAGCTGATCAAAGTCTTGAGGGAGTTTAGCGACTCATTTGCCTGGTCCAACGAGGACATGCTAGGTCTTGACCCTGCTTTGGTTGAACATAGACTTATTTTAAAACCAGGGGCACCACCCGTCAAACAGAAATTAAGAAGATTCCACCCACAAATGGCCTTCAAAATGAAGAAAGAAGTCGACAAACTGCACAAGGCCAGATTCATTAGAGTTGTTCTATATCCGCAATGGGTCGCAAACATAGTCCCAGTGATGAAGAAGGATGGTAAGGTTCGGATCTGTATTGATTTCAGGGACTTAAATAAAGCATGTCCAAAAGATGATTTCCCGCTTCCTCACATTGATGTGTTAGTAGATAACACGACTGGGTATGAAGCCCTCTCATTTATGGATGGTTATTCGGGTTACAACCAGCTCCGTCTTGCTCCTGAGGACCAAGAGAAGACCTCATTCACCACGCCCTTGGGCACATACTGCTATGTTGTTATGCCATTCGGATTGAAGAACGCAGGTGTCACATATCAACGGGCCATGATGGCTATCTTTCACGACATGATACATGTGTACATGGAAGCTTATGTGGATGATATCCTAGTGAAGTCAATGTCCAAAGAGGAACACCCCGTCATTCTAGCTAAAGGTGTTACAACGGGCTAGGGAGTACAAATTAAAGATGAATCCAAAGAAATGTGTGCTCGGAGTTGCATCAGGAAAGTTGCTAGGGTTTATAGTTAGTAAACGGGGGATTCAGATTGATCCAAACAAGGCAAAGGCCGTGATGGATTTGGTTGGCCATGGGTTTTTGGCGGTGTGAATGGGTTTTGGCCCATTTGTCTTCTTATTTGTTTTCTTTTTATTCTTCTTGTTATGATCTTCCTTTGTGCCTGCAAAATAGAATCAAAATTTAATTAAATCAGGTAATTAAATATTTTGATCTGAAATTAAAATTAAGTGTGATAAATACATAGTGATGCATATTAAAGCTCATAAAAGTGTGTTATAACATTAATTAACATGTAAAATTACACACTTATCAGCGCCTCCACTGCCACTGGTGCCCTCTAGATCCGGCGCGCAAATATAGCATCAGCAGCCCTCAATCTGGCATGCTCACCCCTGCGTCGGGTTAAGCCATGCCGTTTAAGTCTATAAAGAGGCTTGATTTGTGCGCATGAAGGAGAGGAGGAAAACATTCGCGCCCAGGGTTAGAAGGATAGAAGAGAAGAGAGGCTTGGGGAGAAAGAAAGGGCGAAAGAGATCTTCCTAAGCCACCGTCCGCCATCATTTGACCGAAGAAAGAGGCCTAGTGTGAAGAGGAGGAGCACCTGTTTCGGTACTCTATTTTCGCAATGAGGATCAGAGGTGGGTTCTGTGGAGCGATTGCAACCTCTTCCCTTCCCCTCTTCTTGAGAGTATCTCTCCTGTGATATGTAAATGGGCGGGCAATGATATGAGTCCACATCCCCTATTGAATCCCATCTTCATTTTCTTTAGCATTTGCTTCCTGTACTTTTCATTTGTCTAAATGCAAGGATGTAATGGAACGGTTCTGTGCGACAATGCCAGGCCGAATGTGATGTTATGTTATCTCTTAAACTGTGTCTAAGTATCTCTTCCTTCTCTACTACATTCATTTTGATATCGTTTATTGTCTCCTGATTTCTTTCACTGATGCCAAACACGCCGTGGGTTAACAAGGGCTACATTAATATTTCCTCCATCCCCGAGGCTCTCTCAGTGGGTCGATTACATCGAATGTGCTGCGTACTCATCGTGGATTTCACCGCTGTAGACACTTATATATGCGTATCTTCGTTCACCCCCAGGATTGACTCCCCACCATCTCTCCATTCATAGTTATGAATTGGAGAGAACAGGGTCACCCCTACAATCTGGGTGTCGAGCCTTCTGGCATGGTCAATGTCCCACATACCACCTGCCAATTACTCAAGCATTTGCTTCTTACAATCTTAGTTGTTCACCGGCGCATGGCTAACTTCTAAATACTAACGAATTAACCTCCTGCCATGCTTAACCTATCATCAACGGTGTAGTGGATGAATAATGCATCGTCGCAATCCCTTTATCCCGATAAGGGTGGGGGAAGGTCTGCCTGATGTGGCCTATTCCCCATCACTGCTCCATGGGTAAGATTGACGTTCTTATGTGAATACCATGTTTTCTCTTGAAAGCAACGATTCACTGACTGGGGAGGGGGAACATCCCTATCAAACACCGACGCGGCCTTCTTCTTCTGAATCACCACAAGGCTGTAGGATCCCGTCCACATGTGGCGTGGAGCCCTTCAAGCCATCCAAGGTGAATAGAAACGGGTCTTTTGATCTGGCAATGAAACCCACATTCCCTAGGGGAATAGTGGTAGCCATGGGTAAGGAACCTCTTGTAGGCTAGTTCTCGAGGTTTCATCCCATTCTGGTTGTCCCTTTGAACAATTTCTTTGGCCCATGGAGCATTGGTGCCCCTCGTAGGCTAGCCGTCGAGGTTTCCATCCATCTGGGTCTACCAGTCACCATATTGGTCTCCCGACTTTAAGGAGCTTATCCCAATTTTTGTGGGAATGCCTCCACTTTCCCCCTGCAACCCTCTGGGTATGGGGAGATGCTGCCCAAATCTTGTCTGGTCATCTAGTTAAGCTTTATTACAACTCGAATTGTAATGACAGTGGATGCATTCCTGAATGAAAATGGACTGTGCTTGACTACGAACCTCGCACAAGCCTTGAAGCCCTGCTTGAAAGATAGTCAGGACTTGAATTCATTCAGTAATCAACACTAATTATCAATGCAAATAACTAGTGAATGAACTAAGATGCAACCTAACTCAAATGGTTTAAAACCCTGAAAAACCTAAAAAAATGGCAAAGACCTTATCCGGTGTGCCCTAATCCAGCATCCACCTCCCCACGCCAATTTAGCCCTACACTCAAAGCCACAAAAAATCCTAAATCCACCCACCCGACGTGCCCTGATTCGGTGCACCCCTCACACCCCGCGCCGTTTAAGCCCTACTCCTATGCTTCCTCGTGTCGAATTAGATTGCATTAACCCCTGGTGCCGTTTTAACCCATCACTAGCATCTTTACCAACCCATTCATTTCCCCATCTTCCCCACTACATTTAACTTATGAATGATCAATGGCAAGCCAATATAAAACAAATCATAATGGGTGATAATAATAATAAACATTGCGGGCACCATCCGCCGGTAGGCTCGAATTCACTTTTATTACACACTCATGCACACGTATACGCCTGTTTGCTAATTGTTGCATGATCATTATTACCGCAGACCTCGATATATCAAATGATGATTTGCTGAAGGTCAGATCAGGTCTGATAGAACGCTTTCATTATGCATGATGGTGGTCTTCAGACTTGTATTCTCCGCTACGTACCGAGGGCGTAGGGAATAAATACTATCGAACTATACATGTGAACTTATCTTCATTTCCTATATTACACAATATCATTTTGGCATCTGGCCTATGCTTGTGTACTTACACAGCCCCGACGGCTCATTATCTTGGCAATTAATCAAGGGTTTTTCTCCTTCTCGGAGGATGTAATTAACGTCATAGCCGTCGTGGTATGACGGACTGTCGGTCCCAACACGAACCTCACTGTCGTCTGACTAAGTCAGATCAAGCGCACAACAAAATGTTGTCACCTAGTGACTTGCATGCCTCCATAATAAACTTGATGATTATATATATATATATCAAATCAGAATAAAATAATAATAAGAAGCAAGATTTTTTTGCATTCTATGGATGAGGTGTTCCCATTAGGATACCCTGAGATTTCTGTAATAAAGGGGCATGCCCAAGTAAATAATGGTAATTTTTGTTTAGGAAGCTAGGTTGGGTTCTGTGCTTTCTCTAGGGTTTCCTAGAGAGAGAAGTCTAGAGAAACTTCCTCTTGGCGGCAGCCATGGCTGCCCCCTGGTTGGGGCGGGGATCGCCTCCCCTTCAGCGTCCACCCTCCCTCCCTGCTTCCTCCTCCACATCTGCTCACCCAACAACCCCTCCGCAGCCCTCCCTCCAGCCGCCTTCCCATCCCTCACCTTCCTCGCTCTGGCCTCCGCAAGCTTTCTCTGCAGGTCCGGCCCTTGCAAACGTCGCCGTGTGGCCTTCTGCTGCGTCTGATCTGGCCGCCTACATTTCAGAAAAGCATCCACAGACTACACTGGCTGCACTGCTACCTCGACTGGCATCACCCTCGGCCTCCACGTGACCTGTTCTGGAGATCCCGGTGATCCTTGCAACAACGTTAGATCTGACGAAGCAGTGTGGTGCTGCGGCTCCTCCAGCTGCACTGCACGTTTCAGGGGTGACCAGTGCTCGGTGGGCGCCTTCATCTCCGACTCCCGCTCCACTGGTGCAAACAGGCTGGACCTCAACAGTGACTTCTGGTGAAGCTGTCAAGCCCACTGCCACTGTGTCCTTGTCAGGGCGGCCTGCTACTGTGACGACCGGTGCAGGGGAGGCACCAGCAGGAGCATCCTCTACACTGGCTCCATACCCAGCAACGACAGCTCCAGCGCAGCTCCACCCGGGTGCTACACGTGCTGTTGCTGAGGCGAGCCCCTTCCCAGCGGTCACGCTTTCTGTTCACCCTCTGGCCTTCACGGATAGTGGTGAGCCAGCGGTGTTCTACATGGCTGAGGAGATACTTGCGACCTTGGATCCGTTCCTGTTCGCACTGGTCGCAGAAATGCCATTCGGCCGTCCCCGTTTCCTGAGATCAAGTCCCAGTTGGTCCAACGTCTGGGCATCAACGGTGATTTCGTTATAGGCCCCCTGGATAATCGGCACCTTTTGATCCGTTGCATGACAGAGGGCGACTGCCTGAAGCTCCTGCTCCGTCCTCAGCTGCATGTTAAGGGATACTTGTTCAAGTTCTTCCAGTGGCATCAGGAATTTGAATGCAGTGCAGAGCCACCGGCAGCCCCCATTTGGATCGAGCTCCTGGCGTTGAAGCCCAAACTGCTCCACGAACCATGCATCGGGTCCATTGCTGGGACCGTCGATGCTGTCTTCTAGGTGGCTTTGCAAACTTCCCAGCTCACCAACGCAGCGGCGCTTTATGCTTGTGTTGAGCTGGATGTTCTCCGGCCCCATCCGAGCCGCATTTGGATCGAGCTAGGTTCTGGATGCTATTGGCAGCAGGTTCGGTACCTATCCCTGCCAGAGTACTGCACCAGTTGCCATCTGCTGGGCCATGTGATTTCCTCTTTCCAACGTATTGTCAGATGCCCTCCAACCAGCTAGGAGCTGATGGCAGCACCAGTCAATTCTCCCCCAGCCCAGCAGAAATGCCAGCGTCGCTGTCAGGGAGGGACACCACTACCATCGGAAGGTTCTGCTGATGCGCTCCCTGAAGGGAGAGTTGCCCCATCGCCACCCACAGAGGACGTAACATTGTCGTCAATGGTGGCCGCAACGGCGCAGTCCATGGTGGTCGAAGTGCCGCAACTGGAGCGTGCCCCACTGCCGCAACTGATGGACCCTACAGCACCGTTAGACATGTGGCCTAGATTCTACTGTGCTGTTGATACAATCACAGCCGTTCCCGAGTCTACATCGGATGGCTTGAGCTCTCCCAATGACGAACCGGACTCGATATTCCCACCTTCTCCCTCGGTCCCAGCTGGGCCCCTCTGCTAATCCTGTGAAATCCCGGGTCCCTTTGTAACGGCTCCCCTTCAAAGGCAACCCTGCTTTCAGTTCAGGCAGGTCTCTCAGCTTCTCCAGCTACAGATGTGGCAATCTTGGGCAAGGCAATCCCAACCTAGGAAATGGCTCCCGGCCCATCCTCTCTGCCCTCCTTTCTAGGAGTGACAACGGCAGAGCCATCTCCAGCGGGCCCCTTAAACTCAGTTTTCCCGCCACAAGTGTCATCTCAAGCTGTGTCCCAATTGGAGCCTTCCTCGAGCCACGTAGCTGCGGACGGAGCTGGTGCAACCTATGAGGAAGATGAGCAGCCACTAGGATCGGACTTCCCCCGACAGGTCCTCACTCCACCAACCATGGGCACTGCTGGTGCAACCTAAGAGGAAGACGTTGGAGTGGACTCAGAAGGCGAGGAAGCCATCCTGGAGACACTGGGAATGGAAATGAGGTAGGCAGATGAAGAGACCAATGAGGGTGTTTTGACAGTGATGGGTAATCTGGCCAGGGAAGAGAAGTCCAATGGGGTGTTCTGACTGCTACGAGTAATCTTGCCAGGGAAGACATGGAGATAGCGGGGGTAGTCGAGCGACTAACAGAGGCACAAATGAAGGATCTTGTGGACAAGGTGGGAATCTCCTTTATAGGTATGGATAAGGACTTGAAAGTTCACCAAAGTTCAAAAGACATGGCTCATGGGTATGGCAAGGGAGATGAAGAGGGGGAAGTCCAGGAGGAGGGGAGCAAGGGAGAGAAATAAAGCGGGAGAAGAGAGCAACGAGCCACAAAAGGAGAGAGATCGGTTCGCCTAGGTCTCTTTGTGAAGGACAGTCAAGGCTGCTGTAGGACCACGGGACCATGGTAGATTACCAACTAGTGACAGAATCAACTTGATGATGCTATCTTTGTATATAACATAGTCTATTCTTCTTTTGATGTCACCAAGGGAACATGGGGGGATTACATCCTATGGATGCACGCTTTGTACGGGGATATTTTGAGCACTTACTTCTCACACTTGTAAATCTCCTTTTTTATTTCATATGTACAAGAAAAAAAAGGGGGTTAAAAATAGAGATACCTCGACGGCCTTAGTTAACTCCCTTCACGAGAATACTGAGGGCAAAAATTACCATCAACACAGCAGAGGTGAAAACCCGCAAGGGCATCTCAAGCAAAATCGGGTAACCCCTTGGTGTGAAAACTTACAAGGGCACACCGGAAAAAGTAAAAGAGGGCCAACTCTGGTAAAAACCCACAAGGGCGGTAGAGCTAGTAAAGAGAATCAACAAAAAATACCTCTTCCTCTCTACTGCTAACTGACAAAAGCTGTCGACCGTAACATCTCACTGACGGTGAGCTCGTCATCACTCCATAACAATGGTGACCATTGCATCCCCGAGGATCGGTCATCGCCAATTCCAGTTCTAGTCCCAGCCCTCCGGCTACTACACATCAATAGTTAGCTAGCCAGTTCCAGCTCTAGTTCTAGTTCTAGTACTAGGTCTAGTCTCTAGTTCCAATATTCAGCTACACACCTCAATGGTCAACCAACTAGTCCTAGCCCTTCAGCTACTACACATCAGCAGTTAGCCGGCCAATTCCAGTTCCAGCTCTAGTTCTAGTTCTAGTACCAGTTCCAGTCTCCAGTCCCAATATTTGGCTACACACCTCAATGGTCAGTCGACCAGTCCCAGCCCTCCGGCTACTACAAGTCAGCAGTTAGCTGGCCAGTTCTAGTTCCAGCTCTAGTTCCAGTTCTAGTACCAGTTCCAGACTCTAGTTCCAATATTCGGCTACACACCTCAATGGTCAGCCGACTAGTCCCAGCCCTCCGGCTACTACAAGTCAGCAGTTAGCTGGCCAGTTCTAGTTCCAGCTCCAGTTCCAGTTCTAGTACTAGTTCTAGTCTCCAGTTCTAATATTCGACTACACACCTCAATGGTCAGCCGACTAGTCCTAGCCCTCCGGCTACTACACGTCAGTAGTTAGCCGACCAGTTCCAGCTCCAGTTCTAGTTCTAGTACCAGTTCCAGTATTCGGCTACACACCTCAATGGTCAGCCGATTAGTCCTAGCCCTTCGACTACTACACGTTAGCAGTTAGCCGGCCAATTCCAATTACAGCTCCAGTTCCAGTTCTAGTACCGATTCCAGCCCCCAACCCTAATATTCAGCTATACACCTCAATGGTTAGTTGACCAGTCCCAGTCCTCCGGCTACTACACGTCAACAGTTAGCTGGCTGGTTCTAGTTCTAGCTCCAGTTCCAGCACTAGTTCTAGCTCCGATGTCAGTTCCTATTCCAAATTCGGTCTCCAGCCACAACATTCGGCTACCCACCTCAATGGTTAGCCATCCAGTCCCAGTCTTTTGGCTACTATACATTGGCAGTCAGCCGGCCAACGCCAGTTCCAGTCTTTACCTCTAGTGTTCGGCTACCCATCTCAATGGTCAGTCGACCAGTTCCAGCCTCCTGTTAATACACATCGGCAGTCATCCGGCCAGCACCAGTTCTAGTTCTAGCCTCAGTCCCTAGCCACGTCACTGTGATACTCAGTCGTCCAGCTTCAGCTCTCAGTTTCCCAGACCGATGGGAATTGCATTTTCGGCTAGCAACATGCCAGTAGCCGGTTCGCTAGTACTGAGCATATAACCAACATACTTCAGAATCAACCAACAACCCTTACAACACAGGTCGTTACACCCTTACAGGTTGACCCCAGCCCCAGTAACATGGGCCGACACCCCTTGAGGGTCGATAGAAGTAAACTTCGCTCGCGGGGTGTATTGACAGTGCTCACAACCCGTGGTAGATGTTGGCCAACACTGCAAGAGCCAACGCCAGCCTCCATCCCTCCGCCAGTAAGCATGTGAGCCACAGCAACTCGACCCTCAGAAGGCTGTCCTCTCCGTGGGGAACCATGAAGGTCACCAGCCAGCAAGCCAGATAGGTAGCCAGGTGGGTCACATCTGACAGCCCATGAGGATTCCACCCCTCTCGCGGTGCATAGATATACCTAGAGTAAGTACGAAACTGTAGCTCCACCTCTGTGTACTCCTCCCATGGGGTTTGATCTCGCGTGTACTCCTGGGGGAGGCAAAAAGACCCGTTGTAGAAATGACGGACCCACACTTTCAGAGGCATCCTAGGAGTTTGTGCGGCCTTTTCTCTCCTTGCCAAAGCCATATCTCTCCAAGTCCTCAGCATATACCAGTAATTGTGAGGAACTTGGTACCGTCCCTACCAGTCAGTGTGACTGCGATGGAGGTAGTCCAGCACCACCTCCTCGTATCCCTCGTTGCTAATTGACATGCCCAAAATCTTGAACAAAGACCACAAGTACAGAGAGGTCTCCCCCACTACCAGTGCCTAAATCAACCCTATATAGCAGGGGTACCCATATAGCACCACTGTCACTGCATATCTGATCCCTACTCGGTCCAAAAGCATCCTATAGTGATGTACTATGCCCATCAGCCACTCGGTCGCACCCTAGTGGTATCGATATGAGGATATCACTGACTAGCGACCGTACTAGCTCACGACTATCTACCAAAGGATCCTATCCTGAAGGCTGTGGTCGTCATATCCCTCGCCAGCAAACTGTAGCCCTGACGGCTCTAGCACCTGCCCCGTCACTCCCTTAGTCTCAACCTGGTGATGGCTGTGCAGGTCCCAAGAAGCTGGACCCAGTGCTCCGACACAGACCCCAAATTGGTCCGCCCTGTTGAAGAAGCCTAGACACTCTGTACTAGGAAACTATCGCTACCTCCAGAAATCTACAGAGAAGCTCAAGAAGCTGTTGAAAGCAACCCCAAGCAGGCTGTCCCTACCCAGCAAAATAGCCTACTCCAGCTGGTGGCGCTCTCTAGTAACAGAAGGGTTATCTTATGCTGTCAGTTGCCTTATCGTCTCATGTACTTTAGCTTTAACTTCTTACATCTATTAGAATCTTCCGAAGGCCGGTCTCATCAGTCAGTTGACTGGACAGTAGCTGGTATGGTTTAATCAACAATGCCGTCAGTTCTCCTTCTTCTTCATCTGCCTGTGATTCGCTCTGACCTTGAAGCTTTTGTACCTTGCAGACAAATGGCTGCCCCAAGTGGTTCTTCTGCCTCGACTACTGTCTCTAGTGCCAAGCCTGCTCCGTCGCTGGCCGTCCCTACTGTTACATGGCACAATGTGGAAGATCTCGACTGGGAACATGCTGAAGTGGCGAAATTGGCCGAGTCGTCAGATTGCGAGACCGACACTATAGACTTCAGCTGGGTTGCTCTGACCTATAGAGGTTTCACATTTGACCGGGCTAGCAATTACCGAAAGGATTAACCGAAGGACAAGCACCTCTACTATTTCCTGACGCACTTCCGCTCCCGGGATAGATGGGACCTTAGGGCTATATGGGGGGCTGAGCGGGCCATCTTGTAGCTTCGGGACAGCCTCATGTACAGCATCCATCGGAGTGTGCCAATATATTGGTGGGAGAATGGAGGGAATGGAAGCCTGTGTTAGGGCTGGAAGGACAATTGCCCATGGAGGATAAGCTAGTCCGGCACCCAAATTCACCCCTGCCTACTGGGACAATGCTGCCAGGAGGATTCAGAAGGAGCAACCCCGCTTTGGTTTATTCCTGGCTCCGTTGAAGTGGGAGTACCAGGAAGAGCCTTATATCTTGGATTGCTTGGCGATCTGCTTCAAGCATGAGCTAGCCTTGGGATGGTTTGCGGAACTCAAAGTCCAAGATGCTCACATCTTTCGAGAAGGGGTGGTAGAATTTACCGAGTACGTGCTTTTCAACTACGCTCCCCTACTCAGTCGGGCCGGCATGTATCACAGTGTCTATGCCTCCCGATACAGCTATCCAATTTTCAAAGGCCTTTGCTGTGGGATGATCGAGGTCTTCAATGCCGAGTTGAACACTTTCTACACTGCAGAGGGTGAGACCTCACTGGATCTGTGGAGTCTTCATCAGCTGAGCGGCTTGCCCATTGACGGGGAGCCATATGAAGAAGTATGCCTTCCTTATCTGATCAAAGATGAGACAGACGAGTATGGCATTTATGTGCTTGGCTATTCATATCGGTATCTTATGAAGGCGTACCGGGAATTATACCAGTTGTCACATGGCGGAAAGCAGCCTCCTCGTGGCGACCGCAAGAGGGTTCGCCTAAGCCTATGGCTAAAGTATTTCTTTGACGGGCCAAAGAAGTATGAAGACTTCCCTTGTGTCGGCGCTGCTGTAGTCAGGAAGAAACGTAGCAAAAGCTGGGCAGAGGTGAAGATCCCGGCATCCAAGAGACGCCGAAGCGGCGCCAACCCAACAGGAGTCGATCCAATGACTCATTGCTCGACCTTCTTGACCTAATGGCTCTATTCTTTTACCTTGCTGTATGGGGATGAGACTGACGTTCGACCAGATGTAGTTTATCCTGCCTGCCAAATGACGTGGGGGATCAAGCTGTCCCTGTATCCAACCGCACTATGTTTAATATACAAGAAAATCGGGGATGTCAGTGCACATCAGCTCCCGTGCCAGGCCCAGTTCATCGGCCCGATGCATTTCTTCAATGCGTGGGTCTGCTCTCTACTCCCTGAGTATGCTCCATGCACCATTCAGTCTTGGGGGTTATTCCCGCATATGTTGGAATTCGCTAATGCAGAGCTGGGCATGATGACGCTACAGTTATATAATCTACGGGGCAGGCTTACAACAATTCCTCAAGACTTGCCGGGCAGCATTCATTTTTGGACCCTAGCCGCCCACTCAAGCCCTCTGGTGAGCAACAAGAGGGATTGCCGAGATGACCAGGTGGAGAAGTACACCCACCCGATAAGCCAGCGAACTGTGGTACACCCATTATTAGAGCCAGAGCTGCGTGACTAGGCGCTGTCTATTCACCCAAGTGTACTTGTTTTCAGGAAAGGGGACACCCTGTTGTTGGAGCAGTACTATTCCTTCCTCTTCAGGTGAAACTTTAGTTACGACCAACACATTCCTATGTATAGTGCGTAGTTTGCCCTGTCGGTGCAGAGTCTTTGAGGTAGTTTGACTGCTAAGCACTCCCGGACTTGGTGGGACTTCTTTCACAGGATGGACAGCTCTTCATTCAGGGTGCCGATACTCGGGCGAGTTCCACGAGTGACGGCAGAGTACATAAAATGGTGGAATGCCCAGACGGACTTTTATTAGTTGTGTAAAATCGATTGCTGAGACGGCGCCGAACGGAAGTTCTTGAGTAAGCAATTGGCGGCTGTAGTAGATATTGACATGGAGCATCTGCTCCGATTGAAACACAACAAGGACAAAGAGGTAGTAGCGTACATGGCTGCTCGCAGGGAGGCTTGAGAAGCCAGGCCATCGCTGCAGATCAAGATGCCTCCTGTCGCCAAGGATAATTTCCATAAGACCCTTAAAGGCTTGTGCCGCGTTGGGGTAGATCTTTTGGACCTCATCAACTATCCCCTCCCAATAGAGGAAGAAGGTACCCCTGCCAGAAGCTGGCATCTGGAGATAGACCCGATATGTCTTTATCACACATTTGTAAGAAGGGAAGAGTGGAAGCCCAAGAATTACAAGGACACCACATGGCTATACGTTCTTCTCCGAGCACATGGGCTGAAGGTGGAGGACCCAACGCCTGTCATCCTAGATAAGCGCCTACAGGTCTCTTTTCATTATGTCGACGGGTGGGGCATGGACCACTTCAGCCTGTACTGCCACCTTGCCTTCAAGCAGCACGCGGACCTGGCGCACCTTGCAGACCGTTGCACGAAGGTTGGGGATGTTTGCTGGTTGGTTCGAGAGGCGGCCCGCCGAGACAAGGATCCGTCCCTGACTTACTAGTCATTGTCACTATGACTATACACCGCCCCCCCCCCCTGGTATAATGCTTCTTCATTTTTGCTTTCCATAGTTTCGGCCTTTTAGGACGCTAATCAATTTTTTTCTTCTTTCCTTTTTTTTTAAATAGAGCATCCCTCCAGCTCCCTGCTAGTGCACTAGCCACCGTGACTTCCCTCTCGGTGACGTGAAATCTTTCTCTAAATTTCTTTTGCATATCCGGCTAGTCGCTGATTGACCCGATCGGGAGGCTGGAATACCATTCAAATGCGAGCCCCGTCAGCGAGGACCCGAAAAACTTCAGCAAATATGACTCATCTGTGGCTAGGTCGCCCATGACGATCATGTAATATGTGACATGTTCCTTCGGGGATCCCTTCCCGTTGAACTGGTCGAACTTGGGCGGCTTGCTGATCCCTGGAGGGAGTCGCTTGGCTACATGGGGTGGCAGGTATGGCACCCGGTAGGCATCAAACATGACATAGTCACCTTCACTTTGCTCGGTGAGTTTCAGATCATTCATTCTTTCCACCATTAGCCTGTTGACAGCGGTCGGATCGACCGGCTCTGGGTAGAAGTGTGCCAGCTGCAAATAAGGGGTGACCAGGGTGGTTGCCTACAGAGGAGGTCACAGCAGTGGAGGTGTTTGGTGCACCTACGGTAGCACCAGTGGCATCAGCGACTGTTGTGGACGCTATTGGGTAGTCGCCAGGCTGGGCTCAGTCGGCTGGGGCAGAGTATACAATGGCGGGAAGTCACATGGGTTGATGCCTCCCCGCGATGACTCAGCCTGCATTTTAGGCTACTTGGAGGTCGAGGCTTGCTCCATCTTCTCCATCAGCTGCTTCTTCAGGAGTTCTATCCCCTGCTAGTACTTCTGGAGCAGCATCAGAACTGATGGGTCCATGGTTGCTGTGCTAGGGATGGCTTCTGCTGTCTCCCCTGAACCTCCTTCGGATGAGATGTTCAGCATCACCTCCTCCTCTTCAGCCGTCACCACATTTGCAGTGAGGGTGGTGACTTCTTTAGGCAATACTTGTTTTCCTTTTGTCGCTAGCATCACCTCCTCCTCTTCAGCCATCACCACATTTGCAGTGAGGGTGGTGACTTCTTTAGGCAATACTTGTTTTCCTTTTGTCGCTTTCAGCATTTCTGTTGCGGCTTCAGCTCTCCTGGTATTCGGCCCTGGCCTTTTAGCTAATCGAGCCAATTCTTGGGGGTGCTCAGGCAGACCTCCATATTTATTGGCTACCCCGGCCATGTTGCAGGTGAAAACCTGCATACATTTTCTTTGTCGATGAACCTTCCTCCTTGCATGGCCAGGGAAGGTTAGCCTCTTGAATACGGAGACCCTTCTTATCTCCCTCTGTCGGGGAGCAGCTTCATCAGCTTCAAGCTTCAAGCCATCTTCATATCCATTGTCGTCAACCGATGACATCATTCTTCTTTCTCCTTCTTCTTCAACTGTCATTGGTGGGCAGTCGTCTTCTTCTGCCATGGCTACTTGCAACAGCCATTGTTGGCCTAGTGAGTGGTTGCCCATACCCCTGAAGTAATTTCTGACCATGCTGGTCATCTCTTCTTGCCCTAGTCCCTGATGCTGGACTGGGGATAATTGTTGACCTCCCATTGGAGGGATATAAGCTAGCCGGACTCTTCCGGTAAGTTGCTTAAATCTCTTCCCCAGTGTGGGGATATCGGCTTGTCAGGTGCATGCCCTGAAGCTTACACGGCGTGGAGGGTCCATGGTCGTTTCTTCTCTTCTTTGGGCCAAGCCCCTCTCATTCTTCTCTCCCGCCTCAGTATGCTCGGGGCGGTGACAGATAGACGCCTCTTGGCAGGCAAGCTGGATCTTCTTAGGGACCCATACCTACTTGAGTATCTTCGGCCTTGGGGCCAGCTCTTTCTGGCCTCGGTGGCCTTCTTGTTTCCTTTCAGCTCTCCTCCCGGAAAGGGCCTAGAAGGAGTTGGGGGTTGGCACAGTAGCGACCACCCGGTCAGGGATAGCTTGGGCATCACGACCGTCCAAGAAGACCAGGACACCCCTAATAAGTATAGATTTCCTAGACGCAGAGAGACGCCTGGTAACAGTGGCGGTTGTGTTCCTCCGGAAGCTCCTTTGCTGACGGCCTCCGGGCTTCTTGTTATGGCTGGGGCGAGCCCCATGAGCGATGTGATGCACCAGGCAGCTAGCGACCTGGATTGGGCCTCTCAGCGGGCCTGCATGGTGTCGGGCCTCTAGGATCTTGGCCTTCTTGTTGGTCTTCTCCCCGCTAGGCTCCGGGGACTCCACTTGCAGCAAGTCAGTAAAGGCTAGCCCCAAAAAGTTAGGGAAGCCTACAGCAGGATGGAATGCGCCAAAGATAGTGGGTATCACTAGGTACCCGTGCGTAGCGTGGCCGACAACGACTGCGGGGCTGAAGGTAACAACAGCAAGTCCTGATGACATTATCGTTTCCTGTGATAAACAGGTAAACAATCAGTATTCTTGGGGAGGGCCCCAGGAGGCATCCCATCTTGGGAAAGAGATAAAGGGAGACTCGATCCCACCGAGCATGCCAAACTTGGTGGAATGATTTTTTTAAAAAAAATTATTTATTTATTCATGTAGGTGTGCCAGTCACATGTGTGACAAATTTATTTTGCGCTTGATTTGACTTTGTCAGACGAATCTGAAGTCCGTGTCAGGACCGAAAGTCCATCATATCATAAAGGCTATGACGTTAATTACTTCCTCCGAGATAGAGGAAGACCCTTGATTAATTGCCAAGATAGAACGCCAACCGGTGCTTGAGACAGCAAGAAAGAAATGCATACAAAGCAAAGTCGAAATAACAATGCGCGGGATTTTGTTTATTCATTTATTCATGCAAGCACCATTTATTATGTCTGGGCCTCGGTACGGGGTGGAGAACATAGGTCCGAAGACCACCATCATGCATAGCTAGAGCTTCCAGTCGGGCGTAACTCGACCTTTGCCAGACGCCATTTGATATACCGAAGGTTTAGTCATACAAGCGTGCTTTGAAGTGATGATATATATGTATATATGCATGTGTCCATGCTCAGCACATAATCTGATTGAGATTTGATAAACAATAATTCACCTAATTGATGATGATTTTTTTATTAGGCTCAATAAGGTGCCAAATATAAAGACTTGAAAGTCTTCAGAGGCATGATATTGATGGCCGCTCCAGCGTCAATCAAAATTCGATTTACATCATGCCCATTGATCGTCCCTCGCATATATAAGGGGCGATTGTTTCACGGAGAGGACAGCAACATGTCTTTGTCCGTAAAGGAAATGTTGGCTGCAAATGCCTCGTATGCCTGGACTTGCAACTCTGCAACATGGGCTTCATTGGTCTCTAGATCTTGGAGTATCTTGACTTGAGCCTCCCTGGGATCTTTGCTCCAAGCGTGGCTTCCCAAATGGTGACATTTGTTGGAAACCGCTTTATATGATGAATAATTTTGCTGTCCACTCGAGCATGGGTCTTGTCAAATGGCGGGATGATCTCTGCCAGAGTCTTTGGCACCCCGTGAGGCTTCTCCCCCTTAGAAGGGTGTTCCTCCTCATTCTGGTCATGTGCATTTTCTTGGAACAACGGTGCCAGAGATGCCTCTAGAGGTGACAATGGTTCATCCTGTTCGCCCTCATTAGAAGGACCTGCCTGGCCCGCGGGCTCAAACCTGCGTGAGGGACCAACTTACTCTGACGCCTCATCGTGCATTGGCGGCTTGGCTGGCTCTTCTTCCTCATCAGAGGAGGCGAGTATGAAAGGGACACCACCCGACCTTCTGGGTTTCGGGATAGGGCCCGAACACTCTGAAGAGTTAAGGATAAAAGGGATTTCCCGAACTTGGGTTTCCGGGACTGGACCCGGTTCTTCCCCTTTGAACAATATGGCCCGATCGAGAGTTAAGGGATCTTCACGCCCGCGTTCTCGTCCTCGGCCACGACCTCGGCTATTTTTCGTCGGGCTGCACTGATATGTCGCCATGGGAGCCTTGCCCCTGGTGCTATCAGCCATAGTGCTTTGTCCCGAAGGAGAGTTAATGTTGTCGGGCGGCGGGATCACCACCATGTTGCAGGAGAGCTCTTGCAACATTTTCTCGAGCATCTCGACGGTGAGTTCCTCATCCTTGTAAAATATGGAGAGTTCTTTCAGAATTGGGAACTCTTCACCCTCTTCAAGACGGTGGACCATCTTTCGGAGCCACTGAAGAAGTCGAGCTTTACGCCCAAACTTGTCCAAGGGAATATATTTGTCCAGAGTGATGACCCTGGTGGGTCGGGGAGTATACTCCTATAGCTCATCTATGAGTTTTTGTAACCGTTGCAAAGGAGTTGGCTCCTTGGAGGCTTCCATAGCTGATGCTTGCTCAACTTGTTTCTTCAACCTCCTCTTCAGGTTCTTCCTGCGATTCTTCTCTTCTTTCTTTTGGCGTGCCACCTCTTGAGACGCAAGTGGGCTTCATTTTGGAGGTGGGACTGGTTTGGACCTGGAACTTTGTTTTCTGCTTCGGGCAGGCTCCTTAGGAGCCTTTGTTCCACGGCTCCTTCAGGAGGTAACCGGAGTCCAGTTGGCCTCCTCCGGTTGCACCTGGAAAGTGGCATTGATCGCCTGAGCAATTATCTCGGGCGACAGCTCTTGGAACTTTGCCAGTCCATATTGGGGCCTTGGGGGTTTTGTAACTCCACTGATTTTGCTTTGATTGGCGATTTCGCCTGTTCAAGTTGTTGAGTTCTTTCGATAATTGATGACCTTGTTGGCTCAACATGAGATTTTACTTGAGGCTCCCCCACCTTGGCTTTGCCTTTATTATCTGGCTGTTGACTCAGCCTGGCAAATGACTTGGAACTTCCTCCCATGGCTTGACTTTTTGGGCCTTAGACCCCTCCCACGTAGCTTTGCCTTTAGGGTTTGGTTGAGGATTGTTGCTGCCTGTAGACTTGCCCGATTGGATCTGCTGAGAGGTGGGCTTAGTCTCCCGTGGCTTGGTTTGCTCCTGTTGAGCTTGCCGGAGAATCTTTTCAGCGACCTCTTTAAGATGCCGCATCGCCGTCGAATTCCCTTGCACATCGATCACCCATTTTTGGATGATGACTTCAATGCAATCTCGAACTTCCGGGCATTCCCCAGTGGGGTGAGACACCTTGGCATATTATTTACAATAGCGGGGATGGCTCTTGGCCGTTTCATTGTAGTAGGACGGTGGATCACGCGCCATCACTCGACCTTCTTCCAGGAGCTTGTCGAAAATTTTCACAGTGTCCTCTTTGGGGAAAGAGCACTGATGAGAAGGTCGTCACCCTGGACACCACATTGTGGACTGGGGCGGTTGGGAACTGACTCTTTCCTCTCTCGGCTCTGGGAGTTGGAAAGCAGCCGCGGCATGCATGACATTGATGGAGAAATTCAAGCTCTCCCGTCTATGTGGCTGCGAAGGGTTGACCATGACGTCACCCATATTGATCACCCCTCGATCAAGTCTTCGGCCAGGTCCTTGAAGGGCTGATAATCATGGATAATATGGCCTATGACCTCGTGGTATGGGCAATAGCCCTGGTGTAATACGACGCCTGGTGCCTACTGGCTGGGTGATGCCGTGAGGTTTAATAGGCCTTCTCGCCGACATGCGAAGAAGATGTACAGGGTCTTCTCGCGAGGGAAAGAATATAACTTCTTTGGCTCCTCGCCTTCAGATGAATCAGACTCAGAGAGCCAACCCTTGAGCGGAGTCCGGGCAGTGGGGGATACACCTGCCTCCCGTATATGGGTTGGAGCTAGCCCCCTGGCAAATGGGCCAAAGGGGAAGGTGGCCAACTGCTCATCAATACTTTCCATGAATTGTAGCAGACTCCTTTGTTCCAGTGGCAGCTGCTAGATCTCCCCTCGGATCTTCTAAATAGTCCTCTGCAGTGCCAGGCATTTAGGGAGTGAGGAAGGAGCAGCTTCGCGGCTGTCATTGGGCCGTTGGTTCGATGGCCCGACTTCAGAGGCATTGGAGCTCGAAGCGGTCGCCACCATGTAGACCACATTAGCCGACCGGTTCGGCCGACTCTAGACATGGGGCTGTAGCGGATCAACTGTATGCCCCAGCATGTTTAGCAAGCCTTTTTGAATAAGCTCTTCAGCTATGTTCTTGAAGATATAACAATCTCCGACAGTGTGACCCAACCTTCGATGATACACACAATAAGTAGGGTCATCTGTTTTATCCACCTCTGAGGGCTTCCGTAGATCCAGTAGGGTGATGAATCAAAGAGTATCGTGGTATGCTCTTTTCTGAAGGAGTAGGACGCCTTCATACGCTCTACTAACAGAGACACATTTGCCTTGGCATTAGGCTTTTTGCCACTACCCTTTGATTTTCCCTCCCCTTTGTCTCCATTTGTCGGGGAGAAGTCCACAACATTTACCTCCTTATCGCTAGCCTGGTGGTCCTTTGAGGATTTGCCTTTGGCAAAGTATGGGCCGGGTGATCAGCAAAGAACATCTCAATCTCTGCCACCACCGTATTTAGCTAGTCGAAGCTTCTGATGTTTGAGCCCAAAAGTTTTTCACTGACTTCCACCGACAGGCCCCTGCGGCATATGGTGATCGCGTCTTCGGGCACTGGAGGATTATCACAGCGCATGCTGACGTCCCTCCACCGCTTGATAAAATCCAACGTGGTCTCACCTTTTCTCTGTTTGAGGGCACAGAGTTCTGCAAGAGAGACTTTGCGTTCGGTCGTCTGAAAACGATCGATGAACTTTTTCTGCATGTCAGCTCATTCGGCCACGGAATTGGGCTTTAGCCTTGAATACTAGTGGTAGGCGGTGCCTGTTAGAGACGTGGCGAAGTACCGGCAAGATATGACTCTTCCAACGCCAGTTCACCTATGGCCGTCATGTAGTAGGCCAGGTGTTCATGTGGTGAGCCTTGCCCATTGAACTTCTGGAGTTTCGGGACCTTTAGGCAATCTGGCGGAAGTTTTTTAAACTGATGGTGGGGGGGATATGGTACGTTGTATAAATCAACTGTGGTTACACCCTCACCATGTTGAGCAAATTTTGCCTCCACAATTCGCTCGATCATCTACCTTTGAACCATGAGACTTTTTGCGGTAGGAGTGGCAGAGGACTGTGCATTAGCTTCATATTGCAACACTTCAAATTCCACCGCCACGGGTAACTTCGCAGCAGTGACAGAGGCGTTGGCTGTGACTAGAATGGGAGGAGGCTGTTGTTCCATCCCAGTGGGTGCCACTTGAGGTTGGATGTGAACCTCATTTTTACGCAATAAGGATTGCAAGAGGTTCTTAAGTTCCTGATTTTCACGTCGGAGCTCTTCCAACGTGAGAGTCTGCACCTCTCTTCCAAGATCTTCCTCGTGTCTGGGGTTACTGTCCCCATCGACACTATGGGCATCTTCTTGGTGTTCTTCTTGCCGCGCTGGCTCAGGCTGAGATGTTTCGGCAGCTGACGTCTGTTGCATCTGTGCAAGGACCTTGGAGACAGGCCTTGACCTCCTCAAAGTTTGGAGAGGCTGATTCATTTCTCCCAAGGTGTCCTCCGGCTACTTATCGGCAGAGGTTGTGTAATAGGTGAACACTTTGGCAACGTCATTGGTCACTTGAACCACCCGCTTTTTCTTGAGCGGTTGTCTTCCAGACTTGGGTGCCATTCCTAGTCTATCAAAAACAGACACTCTGGACGTGGAGGCCTGGATCGAGTAATCCTCATCTTTGTGCGTTGAACTGGCCCACGGAGAGGTCGACTGCACCTTTTTGCTAGCTCCTCTGCGCTTCTGCTCGCGTGGGGGCTGAGTTGCGGACCTCGGGGATGTCGACATCTCAATACTTGCCGGACGTTGCATTTGTTGCATATCCGACATGCAGAAGGGCTCTTTTGCCCTTGCTCGCTTGATTCAGGCCTCCTCCTTGGTGACCCATATTTTCTTCAGATGGAGTTGGCGCTCCTCAATTGGGTTGCCCCTTGACCTCGATCGGGGAGCTCGTGGTTTGGGCCGTTACACCAGACCTGGTTCGCCGCCGGTACTGCAGACTTATTCAATTTCGCTCCGTCTTCCCGGGCTTGCTGGAGAAGCTCAAAGCGGTTGGAGATAGAGATGGTTGGGACATGCCGGTCCCGAGGGATAATCGGCTCCCCCTCATCGAGCCGGATGTGGAGGTCCCTGACAATTATAGTTTTGTCAGAGCGGGATGTCGTCGCTGTAGGTTTTACGCCCTTGCGGCTATGACGTTGCCCCTGTTGAGCAGGAGTGGCACTGGAGATGCCTTTCGTAGACACGACGTCGTGGTGGTGGCGACGTTGCCCTCGTGCACAGGAGCAGTTCCTCTGAGGGTGGCTGCAGTCGAGTTGGCGCCGTTGCGGCGGCGGCGGCGTTGCCCCCGTTGAGCATGGGTGACACTAATAGTAACTTGATTGACCAAGAAAACTCGTCCATTTGCTGGGGCAGAAGGCCTGACACCTTCGGTTGTTGTCATAGCAGTCGAGCGAACTCGGTCGGTTGCTGAGACGAAGGGCCTGACGCCCTTGGTCAGTGAAGAGTGGTCCGCCGGTCGCTGGAGCAGAGGGCCTAACACCCTTGGCAGCTGATCTGTTGACCGAGCCAGCTCAGCCAATTGCTGGGGCCGAGGGCCTCATACCCTTGACGGTTGTCTTGTTGACCGAGCGGACTTGGCCGGTTGCTGAGCCGAAGGGCCTGACGCCCTTGGTCAGTGAAGAGTTGGTCGGGCGGACCTGGCCGGCCGCTGGAGCAGAGGGCCTAACACCCTCGTCAGCTGATCTATCGATCGAGCGGGCTCGACCAATTGTTGGGGCCGAGGGCCTGACACCCCCGACGGTTGTCTTGTTGACCAAGTAGACTCGGCCAGTTGCTGGGGCTGAGGGCCTGGCACCCCCGACGGTTGTCTTGTTGATTGAGCGGACTCAGCCAGTTACTGGGGCCGAGGGCCTGACACCCCCTGTAGTTGTAGCCGTAGCGTGGCTGATCTGGCTTCAGCCACGGATACGATGCCCAAAAAGAAGGGCAAGCCGACGACTAGCGAAAAGTCGCCGAACACCAACGGAGTCGCCAAGTATCTGAACTTGGCATGGTTAGCGACGACCTGGGGTCCGTACGTAACGGCGGCCATCGTCGTCTTGTTAGTGATGTTGGTGGTGGTGCGTAGCCCGAATGAAGTAGCGTGCAAATGCACACAGAGCTTTCAGGTGAGCAAAGGAAAGTGCCCTCCTCTTCCGGTCCTGTAAGAGGAAGAGGGGCAATCAGAACCTTGAAGAGGGTTTGGGGATCTCTTTGACAAAAAGAAGAAAGTAGGAAATGTCCCATTGGGCGTGTCAGTTTGTTGGCTACAGAATGTGTATTCAAGATTTGATCGTTCACGTGCTCAAGTCCCTGCAATGAGAAAACGGTTAGTCAATGCTATATGGTAATGCACAGATCTTATCTAGCATGAGATCATGTATGCACAGACTCAGGTTTCACACATTAGACATATGCACAGACTTGATACAGAGTCTAAGAAAATGTGCACGGACTCAAGTTTTACACATTAGACATATGCACGGACTTATGTTTTCAACAGAACTAAAACATGCATGGACTTATGTTTTCAACACGGCCAACACATGCCCGGACTTGTGTTTTCAACAAAACTAAAACATGCACGAACTTTATTTTCTGGCCTTAACACGAGATATGCATGGACATTGAAATGTGCACGGACCTTGCTTGTGTTTGCACGGACTTCAATTGTGCAAGATGCAGACTTGCACTGACCTTATATTGATATGCACGGATCTAACCTTTCAAAGACTGAGAAATGCACGGACTCTGAATTGCACGCACTTCAACCAAGCATAAATTATATGCCCAGACTTCATAGTTCAATCCGAAACATGCATGGACTTGATGTATGCTAAGTCTTGAAACAAGCACAGACTCTAAGCAATGCAACTGTGCATACGCACCTTATTTTTCATTTAACAAGGATATGCACGGACTTTGGTGTGCATTCCTCAGAAATGTGCACGGGCCTTATTTGCCATCTAACAAGAATGTGCACGGACTCTGTATGCCCAAGGGAAAGGACCTGCACGAACTTCATATGCAAGGTGCAATTAGCACCGACCTTATTTTAGCTCAAGACAAACATGCACACTGGATTTATGCAGATGCATTGACTATATGTTCACAAGGTTGACTTTCACAAGATTGACTTTATGGAGATGCATTGTCTTTACGTTTGACTTTATGCATGCATGTAAATGCACTGGCCTATATGCAATTGAGCAAAGGCATGATCATATACACCAGAAGAATGCATCAAAGCACATATTGAAAGCAGATATTGAATCATGCAGCAAACATCAAACGCATATTGACTTATGGTGTTTACTATCATCAAAACACAGAGACACAACAAGTGTTGTTGGAGACCACCCAGTAGAGGGAGGCGGCGGAGCGCTCGCGGGCGGAGGCAGAGCTAGCCCGGTGAGAGGTCCATGACCTCAGGATTGAGTTACAGACCCTGGATCGGGTGATTCAGATGATGGGCCGAGGTCCTGAGCGGAGTGCATCCTAGAGTGGTGTACACAGCAGCGCCTACAGGGACTACTTCACCGGCTCCTCCAGCCGTCAGAGGAATGAGGATGAGGAGCGACGTCGATGATAGCGTGAGGAGGGGAGCACAGTCATGGAGTAGTCGGGGAAGAGGCATGAGGGTACCAGCGACAGCAGGGGTCCCGGTGAGGGGCAGACTTGATGTATATGCATGTACATGATTTTGATGTAATGCAATGACATGACTTTTTTCCTTCTTAAAATGATGGATGCATGTGGACCGACACTGACTAACTGAATTTACGACCCCTATGACTGACACCGTGAGAGTACGAAGGAGAGTGAGAAGAACGGAGAGAAACTTAAGTAGGGCGAGACTTGAGAAAGCCACAACATAAATGATAGTAGAGAGAGGCGGTCGCAACATGGCCACTAAGGTGGTTCGGCAGTCGCTCAATAGGCCATTGAGGATTGAATGGACCACAGTTAGATGAGTGAAATAGACGGAACATTAAAGACCGCCAAGTTCTAGAAAACGGTCTCACCATGACCGTTTATAAAGAAAAATGGCCCATCCGAGACCGTTAATGACAGGAGGGGATATTAATCTAGAGGCACAGAGAAATGGTTCTGGAGTGACCACTTATGCGACTTAGTAGTCACTCGATAGACCGCCTAGCCGGAGCACTGCTGACTTCGATCGAGACTCTCTCAAAGAGTCCCAATCCGTGGATAAACTCACCCAATCCGCACTAAGGCCTATCCTGACCTCTATTCAGCCTATCCTACCTCAATCCTAGGAGGAAAAGTCTAGGAATTAAGGCTCTATAAGAAGGGAGGCATTCAAAATTCATAATTCATGTGAATCTCAAATTTCAAGCCTTGAAAACCTTAGCACAACCATTCAAATCATCATGAAGAGGGATCTTGAGGTCAACACCATGTTGTGGAGAGATTGTGTGGGATAATGTGTCTCATGTCATGTTTCTTTTGACTTAATTCTCTAAATTTAATTTTGTTAGGATTGATGATCCACGATGATAGCACAAATGAGATCCAGAGAGGCGGTGAATGGATCTCTATGAGAAATTTTTGTGAAATTAAAAATTTAAAACATCTCTAATTGATCTAATGAAAATATCAGAGATGTGCTCATAGAAAATGAATTAGCAAATACCACTCTGATGAACCGACAGCTTAATCAACCCAGTAAAGTACCTGGCGGAGGATCTCCTCATGTAAGAGGTGACATTCCAGATAGGCCTGACCTATCCTTCCTATCGCGCCTTTTGATATACTAATAGGTTGATGAAGCTCTCAGATCATAAGACTGTAATTGCAATCAGAGTTAAGCACTTAAACAAAGAAAATCCGAATCATGCATCTAGGGAAGTGAAGCATAGAACAAACAATCCCACAGAATGCAAGAGGATTTTTAGGTGGCTCAGTTTTCACCTACGTCCACCCCACACTCAGACCAGAGTGTGGCTTATGCCTAACAGCTTGAACCACTGTGCATCACAGCTTGCGTCCGTTGCGCCCCACAGCTTGCGTACAGACTACTGAGCATTATAGCTTACTGTCCAAGGTATCCACCTCGCCCCCTGAGCATTATAGCTTAGCTCTACTGACACACAGCTTGAAAGAGGTATAAAGAAAATAAGAAAGCAAAGGAGAAATAGAAAACAGATCTGACTCGAAATACAATGTAGCTCACAAAGGAGCAAACAATCCTAGATCTGATCTAGGGATCGTGACCACCAATCAGCTCTTAAACTCTCAAATTTCTTCTTTGCTCGGATCTCAATTCAGGCACCTTCCGATTGTTGTAGTTGGAAGGTGGTGTTGATTTCCTATTCAACGACCTCAAGTGGTAGTTCCTGGTAAGCTGGGAAGCTGAGATTGGCGTCCGGGGACGTTGGCGCAGTTTGATGCCTTAACTACGGTGGCTGTGAGAATCTACCACGAACCGGCTGACTTGTACTGGCGTCTAAGGATGTGCGCATAGTTTGATGCCTTAACCACGATGGCAAGGGAGGCTTCTCCGGTTGAGCTGATGTACCGATACTGCCGTCCAAAGACATATGCACGGTTTGATGCCTTAGCCGCGGTGGCAAGGGCTTTTGCTAAGAGGTGGCCCGAGGAGCATGAGCAAGATCCTGCTTCTTGGACGGACCTCTCTGGTCTGACTAAGGATAGGGTCGAGCGACACTCGATGAAGTCTTGGGGCCTTGCTGCCCCTGTTGGCTGTCTTGATCTTGCGTGCCGGATGGCCTTTGTGATGGCAGACCCGACTTGCGAACTGTTGGGGGGACCTAGTCTGGTCGAATCGAAATCTCGTCCAGCTTCTGTTTTCCCTTCCAATCCTCGAGCATCGGAGATAGGAGTGGAATAGGGGGAAGGTGAGAGGAGCTTGAGGAGCTCATCGTAGCCTCACCCACCAAGACATCCTCTCGGCCAAGAAGGACTCAGAGGAGTCTAGCAGTGTCTTCTCTGGAAAAGGGCAGAGACTCTAACTTCTGCCAGGGTCGCCATTGCACGACTGAAGTGGCAAGGGCCGGTTGACCGGCCTACAGTGTCGAGGAATCAGGGGAGACCGGGGGAGCAGGAGGATGAATGACGTTGGCCGAGAAGGTACTTGGCCCTGTCTCTTGGCTGGCATCTTGCTCCCTGCGCCTCCGCGGCTACTCGAGGGCTTCTCGATTATCGGTCCAGAACTTGAGCCATTCTGGAGTGTGCTGGTAAGGCAGCCCATGCCCATTTTCCTGGGGAGGATCAGGCTGCTCTGGCGTACTTCTGGCAGTGCTCAGAGTTTCTTCGACATCTTGCCGCAGCCGAACAAGTGTCATAGAATTCCCCTAGGCATCGATCTGCTCCCACTAGATCTATTCCTGGATGAGGTACTGATGTGACACCACCTTGTGGGTGATAGCCACTAGACCGATGCACCTTGGACCTAGCAAGCAAACACAATTCACCGGACCGGTGGCTTCACTCAAACGGACTCGCCCGTTAAGCGCACTCTCATGCCCGTCGGGAACCCGGTAGTGGTGGTGAGGGTCCGAGATGGGACCTTGCTACTCCGGGGATTGACTAGCCTAAGATTGAACCCATAAGGGTCCTAGGATGCCCACTTCTCGGGGGCGGCCAGCACGCCGAGGGCGTAGGAAGTAATGGTTCTCTCACAACTTGCCCGCAGTAGTCACTCACACAATAGTTATTCGGGATCGGGCACTCACTTACCGTCCGACGACACTAGCGGAAATACTAAACTAGCAAGGGAAAGAAACCAGCAAGGGGATAACCGAAGCTCACCTGACCGGTGTGAAGACACCAATCCCGGTCGGAGATGAGGGCGAGCGAGAAAGCGTGGGCTTACCCGCACGCCGCGTCGATGAAGCTTCAACCTGACAATTCAAGTACATGCACTACACCTCACGCAGGAGGGCTGGACTAGGGGTTGGCGAAGTCAGATTACAGTCAAAACTTCCTCCACGCAGGGAGGGGCGGTCAGCCGGCCAGGCGTGGGGTGGGGAATGATGACAATCAGGAGCCGATCAAATCTTATCGTCGCCTTCCAGTTGCTGTTTCTGTCCCCTGTAATCAGCAGCCTCTCCGGAGTCGTATCTCCTTGTTGGGATGTCCAAAGGTGACGGGACCTGAAGCATTGGAACGCTGGGTGTCCTGGCTCACTCCAGGAGGAAGAGTTAAAACGTTCTGAGCTTGGAAGTGCCGGGGGTGCTGAATCTTGTGGGACTGCGCCGAACATTGGTCCTGCAGGTCAGAGCGCTGTTGATCGGGGCCGCACTCCCAGCTGGAGAAACGGGTTGAGGCGGTACCAACTCTGGGTGAACGGTGGTCCCCCCTAGTATACCCCAGCCAAATATCTTCTCCTAATTCATCGAGACAGCTCACCGGCAGCCTCTGGACTTAGGCAGGGTCGTATGGGTCATTGGGATAGGAATTTGGGCCCGACTTGGCAGAGGTTCAGCGGTTCAACCCATGACAACAATGAGGCGGGGCTGGAGTCGTCATGAAGAGGGACGTCTCAGGGTTCTTCCAGAGCTGGAATGACCCCATTCTGAGGTTGGAGATGCTAGGACCGTTGATTCTTGTGAAGTCGCGCTGTCCAGGACGCCAACCAGACAAGGGAGGCTTGTTGGGGACGTAACTCCCAGTGGGAAAATCAGATCGAGGTGAGCCCAAGTTTTAATGGTAGCTGACTGACCTCTTATAAACTTCTCCAAAGGGCTTGGGCAGAAAATGACAGCAGAGATCGTGGTGCTCCCTGTGGTGGGCTGATGGTTCTGGCCACTGGTGAGTTGGATTGCAGGAGAGGCTTAGAATGTTGACGCCGGTGCTCTCGACTGGGGACTCCAAATGGGTCGGGACCACCTTTGGCTGAAAGCTGGACGACCCTAGTGGGGGTTCTCCATGGAGCTTGACCATAAGATGAGGAATGAGGCCGGAGGAGCATCTGAAAGTGCATAGGTCACTGGCCGGACCTATCATGCGCAGTTGGAGAAGAATGGATCTCCCCAAAAGCTGGGAGCTCGATTGGAGGCGAAACCACCTCGCCTGGAAAGCTCTTTGGATGGCCTTTCCATAGGTATATGACTTGTTACCAGAAGCTTCAGGGTGATGCTGGTCGTGATATTTCTTTTAGGACCTTGCTGGCTATCTGCAAACTGGGCAGAGCAGGTTGGTGATAGATGAAGATTGGGGTGGGGAAAGGCGGAGTTGCAGCAAGGGGGAGGGGTCTATGAAAGAGAGAGAGTGAAAGAGAGTTTATCTTCCTCAGATTCGTGAACTGAGGTTTGCTCGTGTTGAGCTATTTTCCTTATTTGGGATTTCCAGTTTTTGTTCTTCCAGTTTTTCCTTCGTTTCCTGTTTTCCTCAAGCTGTTAGTCAGCGGCTACAGAGATTGAATCTCTGGGGTCACGTCGTCGAAGACGGGCAACCGGACACTGAGGTTGCCGATCCTGGTCGAGGACGCGACTGGTTCGCGGGGCCGCGCCGAGGCTGGGGTGGCTCTCGATGTGGAGGCCAACAAGCCCTACAACACGGTCACGGTCTACCCGCACGACTACGGCCAGCCTGGGGCGGGTCCGGCGATGGTGCTGGAGTCGTTCGAGATGGCCTCGGAGGTCGACCCCGACGTCGGTGGGCGGCTCGAGCGGGTGGGGATTCGGCGCTACGTGCTGACCTGTCCGGCGTTGCCGGGGGTGCGGTCGGTGAACCCGGTGACGGTGAACTGGTCGGGACCGGGCGCGGTGCTGCGGGCGGTGAACTCGACGACGGGCTGGACTTCACGCTCGGGTGGCGGCACCTTGTCGGTGTCCTCGGGTGCGTTGACCCGCACGACCAGCGGCCCACTACTACTGCGAACCACCCCGACGAACCCGCTGCGGGAGTTCATCTACATCCGGTCCAACGCCTTTGGCTCGGTGACGCTGAGCATGGTGATCGGCGGGGCGGCGGTCACCGAGGCCGAGGTCTACAAGGGTCCGGCGGCGAACAACGCCGACGTGATGCTGGTGAAGGTGCCTGAGCAGTTCGTGGGCACCACCCCGCAGATCGACTTCGACATTCTTGTGAGCTCGGGCACCGCGATCCTGTACGGCTTCGGCACCACCCGTTACCCGAACATCCCGGTCGGCGCGGAACCGGGCGGCTCGGGGCTCAGTACCACGGCAACGTCGGCGAACTTCGGCATCGACTCGATCGAGGTCGTCGGCACGGCCCGCACGTTCTGCACCATCTCGTTCACCGCCCCGTCGGGTGGCGCGTTCGTGGTGACGGGCCGCGACCCGGTTCACGCGCTGCGCACCCGCGGGCTGGCGGAGATCGCGTTCGGGAAGTTCACCGTGGCGTCCTCGAGCGGCGCGACGGTGACGGTCGGCTCGGGGGTGACGTGGTTCCCACAGGGCACGCACTACACCCAGGTCGGCGTCACGAACCCGCAGCCGCCGCAGCTCAACCCGAACGGGATGTGGCCGCAGATCGGCATCGGCACCACCTCCCTCGGCGGTGACGCCTCGGCCCGCCAGTTCGCCTACCCGGCCGACGAGATGGCCGCCGCGTCGTTCTTCGCCACGACCGGCGACAAGACGCTGATCTCGGCGCAGCAGGACCTCCCCGACGGGTACACCGGCGGCGCGGAGGTGTTCGAGGACCACATCCTCCACCCCGGCCGCTCCATGTTCGCTGTGCTCGACGAGAACGGCGACCCGATCGCCACGACGGTCACCTACTACCCGCGCTGGCGACACTTCCCGACCCAGTGAGGCCGACGCGATGCAGGTGACGGTGTGGCCGCGTGCAGCGAGCCGGGTGGTGAGGTCGGGGCCGCTGGGGATCACCTGGGACGGTTCCGGTCCGGTCACCGGCACCCCGATCCACAACACTGCGATCGGGCGGATGACCGAGGTCAAGTTCTCCACCCGCTACGAGGACGGGTTCGGCGGGCACGACCTGGCCGAGTGGACGTTCCTCCCGGGCGGCGGCTACATCGGCGGCATGTTCCGCCCCGGCGACCATGTGCGGATCGTCAAGGGCGGCGGCACCGGGTTCGAGGGCGAGTTCTCCGAGGCTGTGCCGGCCGACGACGGCAAGGTGACGTTGAAGGCGAAGGGGTACGCCTACAACCTCAACGACTACGACTCGATCTTCTGGCGGCAGCGAACTGGGGACGACGTCTACTACCCGACGACCCGGCTGGTCGGCGGGAACCTGTCGACCTCCTGGTACGGCTGGGAGTACGCCCGGGACATCCTGGGGATGCCGATCAGCCAGGTCGTCGGCACGATCCCGACCGGCAACTACGGCGGCTCGGAGTCGACGTTCTCCGCGGAGCCGCTGAAGCTCGACGCGGTGATGACGGCCCGGTGTCGCGAGGTCGGTGAACGCTGGGCGGTGTGGGGGCGGACGCTGGTGATCGCAGCGGACCCGTCGACGCCGATGTGGAAATACAACGCGCCCAGGTCGGTCGTCGGCGTCGCGGACCCGGAGTACGCCTCGCACGTGATCGTCGGCTACATCTCCGACGGCCCGGCGCTGTGGAACTCGGGCACGACGTATGCGATCAACGCGCTCGTCGAGTACGACGGCGTGTGGTGGGCGTCGTTGCAGAACTCCAACACGAACCACCCGCCGAACGAGGACTCCTCGACGTGGTGGACGCGGACGGCGGTGCTGCGGAAGCCGAATGACTACTCGGCTGTGACGGCGGTCGACGACGCCGGGTTGGCGCGGTTCGACGCGAAGACAGCGTTCGTGCCGATGTACGGGCTGGGCAAGATGGCCTCCGCTGACGCGCAGACGATCGCCAACAACCTGCTCAGCCAGGTGAAGGGCCGGTTCATCCTGTCGGGCTCGTTCACCGTCACCCCCGAGTCGGGGTTCACCAGCATCAACGGCGGCGTCGCGGACATCGCGTTCGTGAGGGCCGGGACGATGCTGCGGCTCAACAACCTGCGCACCTCGCAGGGCAACCTCATGCCGGGTGGCACCGACGTGGTGATCGGGAAGACCGACTACACGTGGACGGCTCCCGACTCCCCTCGTGGCGACGCCACTGAGTCGCTGACCATCACGCCGATGGGTGCGGTGCCGCGCAACCTCGGCGACATCCTGCGCGGCGTTCCCGGGGCCGCGGCCGACGCCGTCGGTTCCTGAGCACCATCCACCCATCACCCTTGGAGGGCTGACCCTTGGCCGGTTTCCCTGATCTCGTGGCGCATCTCTAGAATGGACCCAATTCGCTATCTTTTAGAGAAGCATGTCCTCTCTAGTAGGTTGGCTCGCTGGCAGAGTTTTCTCTCCCAGTTAGATATCACCTTCATCGTCCAGAAGGCAATCAAAGGATACGCTTTCACTAAGCATCTTGCCCATTCACCTATTTCTTGTATAGATTCCATCCAGGATGAGTTCCCCGATGAACATCTTGTCGTGCTCACTCATCACCCTTTCTGGTCCTTGCACTTCGATGGCGCACTTAATTCTCAAGGCCTATGGATCGACACTATTCTCCTCACTCCGGAGGGAGTGACTATTCCCCTTGCATATCAGCTCTCTTTCCCTACTACCAATAATATAGCTGAGTATGAGGCTCTCCTTGCTGGGTTGAAGTACGCCAATGTCCTAGGCGTGGGTTATTTGAACATTATAGGAGATTCTCAGTTGGTGCTGCGCCAGATTCTCTCTACCTATCGCACCTGTGACCCCAAACTCAAGCCCTATCAAGATCAGGTCACTCTCTTGGCTAAGAAATTCCGCAAACTGATATACATTCACACTGCTCGACCTCAAAATATTTTGGCCGATGCACTTGCATCGCTTGCTTCTTCCCTCTCCTTTCCTCTTAATCGCTCCACTGAGACCGTTGTGATCCAGCGGTTAGATGCTCCTTTCCTTTAGGATCCCTGGTTTGATAACCTTAGGAAGTCCGTAGAGAAGAAGGTTGAGATGGAGGATTTGAAAGAGGTGTCTTTCACAGAGCTCGAGGAGATCTTAGAGGAAGAGGAATTGCATTGGTACTACGAAATTGAACAATATTGCAGGGATGGTTCGTTCCCATAATCGGCTGACGTCGAGCAACATAAGGCCATTAGAAGAGTCACCTCAAGATACACAATCATTACTAGAGAATTGTATAGGCGTGCTCTTAATGGGGTTCTTATGAGGTGTTTGGACGATGATGAGGCCTGGAAGGTCATTGAAGTAGCTCATTCCAGTGAATGAGGGGGGGCATGTTAATGGTCAGGCCCTAGCGAAGAAGATTCTTAGGCAAGGCTATTACTGGCCAACCTTAGAAGAACATTGTTCCACCTATGTTCGTAGGTGTATTCAATGCCAACTCCATGCTAACAAAATTCATGCTCCTGCTTCATCTCTCCATCCACTTTCTTCTCCTTGGCCATTCTCTATGTGGGCTTTTGACATTGTAGGCCCACTAGGTGATCCTAATTCTCTGACCAAGCAAAAATCCTTCATCCTTATCGCTACTGAGTACTTCACCAAGTGGGCTGAAGCCGAAGCATATGTAGAAATCAAAGCTACCACGATTTGCCGCTTCATCCTGAAGAACATCATCTCATGGTTCGGAGTGCCAAGCGGCATCGTCACCGACAATGGACCTCAGTTCGTGTCACAAGAGCTCCAGGACCCCTGTAAGAAGTATCATATCTCACTGCATCATTCATCTCCATATTATTTCCAAGGTAACGGTCAGGCTGAGGCCACCAACAAAACATTTCTCAAAATTATCAAGAAAACGTGCGAGTCGCATAAATTTTTTGATTGGGCTGAAAGATTAGTAGAAGCTCTATGGACTTACCGCACCTCTGTCCGTACTCCCACAGGGCAAACTCCTTTTGCTCTCACTTATGAGATGGAGGTGGTACTTCCATATGAGATCTTGATCCCTTCCCTAAGAGTGTAACTTGATAAGGAACTCAATCTCGATGAGCGTCGGGAGGCGTTGTAAGTCCAGCTGGAACTCTTGGATGAGAAGAGGCTTAACGTGGCCAATCATGTTTCTATTTATCAAAAATGTGTCTCGCGACATTTTCAAAAGAAGGTCATCGAAAGAAAATTTCAAGTGGGTAACATGGGTTTGAAACGAGAATTCATTCGAGCAGGAGGTCCTAGGTCTAAGCTGCAACCTAATTGGGAGGGTCCATTTGTAGTTAAAAGAGGTGTGTCCTAGGAACGCCTATCGTTTAGTCAATGCTGAGGGAGAAGAGTTGTCTCATGCGTAGAATGGACTTTACCTTAAGCATTTCTACCCCTAAAAAAGAAGCTGGCTAACAATAGCTGGGTAGCGAGGTAACCTATGCCTTCGTCATTAGGGAAGGATTCCTTAATACAGTGACCACACACTACATGACACCCCTTGGTTAGGGTCCCCTTCTTTGCATAACACCGTTTCTCCTTCGATCATGCTCGGGGGAGGTGATAGTCTTTTGCTCTCCTCTTCGGCCAAGCGTAGGGAAAAGAGGTTGATAGATTACACAACCAATCTAGGCACTCCCCAATATGGGAGAGGTCTCAAATAGGGACAGTCTTGACCCTCAAAAGAATAAGCTTTCATGCTATATCTGGCTGATAAAGGACCTCGAAAATCATAGAAATCAATAGCAAAATTATGAAAAGAAAGGCATGACAAGAGTGGCAAAGCCCCGCGGAACGTTATGAGCCTGATTGTATGCGTGCCTAAGGGTCCTAAAAATCAAAGGCATAAAGCCCTAGCGCAACAGACCTACTCTTTGAGGGGTAGTGCCCTGGGAGGGAGTCCGATCCCGATGCCCCGCATCCCTGTGTTAGGCTTATCTCCATCGTTCCTCAACTTCCCCCTTAAAGGCTAGATGCTGCCATAGGTATGGCCCTGAGAGAAGCAACGTAATGCAAAGTAGACCCCTGGCCAGGGGGATGTCACCTTAAGCACGCGTTGTGTTTCAGAAGGCCCTGTGACATGGGTTAAGGTCCTCGCTACTAGGCTTGAGTTAGCCTCAAAAACCCACCAAAAATCAAAAATTATCAAAATACAAAAAAATTAAATACTTTCAAAATACAAAAAATCAAACATTTTCAAAATCTAAAAAAAATCAAATCAAATATTGTCAAAACCAACCAAAAATCAAATATTCTAACAAACCCACAAAAAATCAAAAATTGTCAAAATCTAAAAAAATCAAATATTTTCAAAATCTCTAAATTCAATCTAAACATTCGTGCCCAAAATAAACACTCTCGCAACAATGGTTCAATCAATCCTTTTATTACACTCATTCAACATTCACAATACATCATTTTTTTAATAAAATTTAGTACATAATCATGGAAATTCAAATTACATTCAATTTCACATCTGCGCGGGGTCGAACCTTGCGTAATGCTTTCACGTAAGCTCGGTAGTCCTCCTCATCCTCTGTCACTTCTACTCGCAAGGTACGAACTCGGCTGATCTCCCACATGGTCAGAGCGCTCTGAACCACCTGCTCGTCCTCCTCAATCCCGATCTTCCTAGCTTGAAGGGAAAGTCTAACTTGTAAGAAGCACCGGTGGGGGTTGTAGAGCGCCAAGGTGGTGTTTCCCACTAGCTGAAGGTCCAGGCCCAATCACTGGGGTAGTCTAAGAGTGGTGCCTTGAAGAGCCCATGGTCGTATCACGAACTTATCAAGTGGCAAGGTGTTAAGGAAGATGCGACAATCGTCCCTTGTCTTCTTATCTGCGGTCTGGAATTCAACCTGCTTAGAAAACTCTGATGCTCCTCCAATGAAGAAGAGTGGGTGGCTCCCAAATATGTGGCTCGCTGATGGCACATCCTCCTTGGGTAGAAACTTCCATCTAACCCCCATCCAACACTCTAGGACAATCATAGACCCAAAGAGGGGACCCCCAAGAGAAGCTAAACTAAGGCCCTCATAAAGGTATGAAAGGATGGCTTGGGAGATAGATGAACCCCGCCATAACCCACTGATGATACTGAGGTTTGGAATATCCAAGAGGTGGTTGGTGGTAGAAAAGAGCAAAACCCAACATAGGTAAATAGAAGTGGCTTTGGCTATGGCTTCATACCTCCCACACTTGTTTTTGCAATAGGCGGTGATCCATTGGGCCATTGGTATCAAGGGAATATGGCGGGAGCTAATCATGATTCTAACATCCTTTGGGTTATGTATGAAGTCCCCCAAAATGAGTGAAGGGTCTATAGGGTCAATCGTATGATACACTAGGTCTTCATCTCCCACCTTAGTCCTAAGAAGGGCTAGGTAGGTCTCAACCTCTTCTATAAGGACAATAGCTTCAAAGGTTTGGAACACAAAAGTGTGTGTTTGAGGATGCCACAAGTCCACTAAAGCTGAAATGCTATGTCAATCAATGGAGATTTTCTGGAAATTCTTGGCTAAGACTAACAGTGGATAAAGGTGCCATGCCCTTAAGATTGAGATGACTTCTAAAGGGAGCTCCTTTATCATGGGAGCCACCAACTTTAGGTTGGAATAGTATCGTGGGCGAGGAAGGAGCTGAAGAAAAGGGAAAAGAAAAGGAAGAAAAGAAGAAGAGAAGGGAAGTGATATAAGAAATTTAAGGGAATTAATTAAACTTTGAATATCATTGATTTAGCTTACCTCTCTTGAAGGGTTTATGCTCAGATGCTTGGGGATGGAGGTCAGTCACTGCAGCTCCCCGTGCTCCTTCCTAGCCACTCTTGGCCCATTGTAGATGCCCTCACCCATGGTGCCAGCATCCCAGGTCCTCTTCATGGTGATTTGGGTGATTTTAATGGAGGTTTCAAGGCTTAGAGAGGGGTTTTTGTGAGCTACGAGTTCTGCATGTATTCCTAGTTATAGAGCTTGAGTTTCTAGTCCTATTGCATTGGGATTAAGGGTAGGAAGCCTCAATTTGAGTTAGGATGAGTCTTAGTGCAGTTGGGCACTACCACCCATGGGTTAGGACTCTCCCGAAGAGTCCCGCTCAGATTTAACTGAGTTTTTTCCCTTGCAGTCTATCACGCGACCACTAGGCTACTCTAGTGGTCGTCAGATGACCATTTGTCCCCTCCCTTCACCGCCTTCTCTCTCTCTCCTAATGGTCACGATACGACCATTTGTCTCCTTTAGCGGTCTTACGCAGATCATTTGCCTACTATCCTCAGTTTCTCATTGACCACCCTTAGCCACCTTTTGCATCACTGCTGCCCAGAGGGTAGCGGTCGAGTTAAGACTTTTTTCCCACCGGACCCAAGTGTTCTCTCACGTTCTCTCTCTCTTTCTCTTCCCTATCGTCGTGCCCTCAAACTCACTCTCTCTCTCTCTCTCTCTTTGTCAGTCTTAGGGGACGTCATTGAGTTAATAGAGTTAGGGTTAGCATCCACGCATTTGCATTTCTAGAAAATCAAAAATCATGTTTTCACCAAGTCAAAAAGTCATGTACATACATATGTTCATAAGAAAAGAAAGAAGAATAGGGAAAGGGTGTAAGGTGGCTCTCAGGCCGGTCCCTCTCCAGGGCCACCGTTGTCTCCGGTGCCCTCATGCTTCTTCTCTAGCAGGCCCATGGCGGTCCTCCCCTCCTCTCGTCGTCGTCGTCTCTCTGCCTCCTTATTCCTTCGATGACCAGAGGAGCTGGTAAGGTAGTCGGGGAATGCGCTGCTCTGCGTGCCACTCTGCGACGCACTCCGCTCAGGCCCTCAGCCCATCATCCGGACCATCCGCTCCACGGCCCATAGCTCGATCTTCATCTCATAAGCCTGGTGCTAAGTCTCCTGCGCCTCCGCGCGGTAGTGCTCCACATCCGCTGCCCCCGTACTCAGTCGCTCCACCTCCGCACGGAGGGGGGCCACCTCACCTACCTCTGCCCGGAGTCACTCTGCCTCGCTCAACGTGGTTGCTAACTCCCTCATCTGCAAGAGCATCATTCATGGTCAGTCAATTACATTCATAAGCATTAAAGTCAAAGGAAAGTTTGGTTGGTTTGCTTACCCTCTCCGCGAGTGAGGCCTCGGCCTCCTCGACTTGAGCAACTGCCCGTGCGAAGTCAGTGTCCCACTCCGCCCTATCCGCCGCGGGTTAGGTAGAGGAGGATGGAGTATCCGGACCCTATCCCTGTGCTCCCTCTGCCCGTTGCATTTAGAAATCAAGTCAGTCAGTCAAGTTTATAAGCATAAGCATTCTAAGTCTAAGGGTAAGGTGCCTTCGGGGTCTCCAGTGAAAAATTCCTATGTTTGTCATCAGATACAAAGGAATTGAAATAGACCTAGACAAGATAAGAGCAATACAGGAGCTCCCTCCACTAAGAAGTCTCACCGAGCTCCGATCGTTACAAGGCCAGTTGGCTTACATCCGCTAGTTCATCTCTAACTTATCGAGTCGATGTCATCTCTTTCATAAGTTGATGATGAAAGATGCTCCCTTCTACTGGGATGAAGAATGCCAAGAAGCTTTTGATAAGCTGAAGGACTATCTGAAGACTCATGTACTAGGTGCACCGGTGAAAGGAAGGCCGCTTATTCTATATATAACTGTTACAGATTACTCCCTTGGGGCAATGTTGGCCCAAAATAATGAAGAAGGAAGAGAACAAACCCTGTACTAGCTGAGCAGTTGGCTGGTAAGGACAGAGAAGAGATACGCTCCTATTAAGAAAGTCTGCTTAGCCTTGGTCTTTGCCGTCAAGAAGCTCCGGTACTACATGCTATCTCATGAAATAAAGCTGATATCCAAAGCAGATCCGCTCAAATACATATTATCCCAACTGGCACTCAAAGGTCGATTGGGCAAATGGGCAGTAATCCTAATGGAATTTGATATCTCCTATGTGCCGCAGAAGGCCGTTAAGGGGTAGGCTATTGCAGATTTCTTTGCTGCACATCCGGTCCCAGAAGATTCTCCTCTAGCAGTGGAGCTTCCTAATGATGAGACCCTAGACGCATGTCAAAATCAGCAAATTATGTGGCAAGTCTACTTTGTTGGAGCATCAAGAATTGAAACCTCTTTGTCCAGCTAGGTCAAGGTTAGAGCGGGGGCAAGCATCGTCCTGAAATCACCCGAAGAAGAAGTTCTACACACCTCCTGCTCAATAAATAAGCCATGCACCAATAATAAAGCTGAATATGAAGCATTAATAATTGGCCTCCAGGTTGCCCTCAACATGGAGATTCGGATGCTGTAAGTATTTGATGACGATATGTTAGTTGTCAAGCAAATACAAGGGGAGTTTGATGTCCGAAAGTCAGAGCTCACCCCTTATTATCGAAAACCACTGTGCCTCATGGCAAAATTCTATTTCATCGAGCTCCATCATGTGTGCTGAGGGCAGAATGCCTAGGCTGATGCCCTGGCAAAGGTAGCCAGCTCTCTAGCAGTCCCACTAGATGAGACCTTGAATATCATAGTGATCTGATAGCACGCAAAACGAGAGCTAGAAGGGGGGATGAATAGATCAAGTCCAATTCAAAGTAATTTGAAAAACAAGAGATGTAATCTCAGTCGCAGTAAGGAAACTTTCCTAGTCTGGCCACGGAGCAAATGGATGGACAAAAGCTTAACGAGAGAGAGTTATGATGAAAACTGTAATCAAACAGCTGGCGAGCTAGAACCAAAACATGAGAACGGCCAGACAAACCACACAGATAGGAGAGAGAGTTTTTAAGGAGGTTCAATTGCGATTTGCAATCTACGTCCACCCCTTACTCCGCTGGAGTAGGTTTCCTTGCACTAAGCAATTAAGAACCATAGACTCAGTCTGCTAACATTCGCTGCCTTACAGCTTGCCCCGAGGGTGACAAATCCCTCAACACTGATCCTGGAACTCACAGGATCTAAACCCTAACCTTGCCCCAGTAAGTTCAGAATCAGAGGACCAGTCCTCCCTTCCTCCAAATCGGAGGGGAAATCAGAGATAAAACTCCCTTCTTCTGCTACAGCAGAAGGGACGTGAGCAGCAGCCCACTGCTCACCAGAACCCAGAGGATTAGATCCTCTCTTCCTCTAATTCCACAGAGGGAAGCCTATGAGTGATGCCTAGTCACTCACAACCGGAGAGATAGTCTCCCTTCTCCTATTTGCACAGGAGGAACCCCGAACTCAAAATAGAGTATCAGAAAGCTCACTAAGCAAGTGAAGAGAATAACTAAATAGGCAAAAGCAGAAAGGAAAAACAAATGTAGCTCCAAGGAGCACAAGAACTCTGGATTTGATCCATGAGTTGGTACATGAACAGATAAGCAATTTGATGCTTCTGCTGGAGGCTTTCCCTCGCCCTCTGGCTCCTCCTCTCTTCTTCTTCTTTTTCTTCTTCTCTCACTCTGGCTCTTGACTCTTCTTTCTGGCTACTGTAATTCTCTATCTAGCTAATCATCTCTCCCCTCTTCTATTCAGCTCTGCTCTTTCTTCTCTCTCTCTTCTTTCGATCACAGAAAAAAAAGGTTTTATAGAGCTTCAACCTTGGGGTCCCACGGGCTCACGCTTCGGGGGTGTTGAGGGAACACTCCCGCCAAGAGGATTCTAGAATTCCTTAGCCACGTGTCAGAATCTCGGCACTGCAGCTGTCCACGTGGCAGGTTCATTCGTTCTGTTCCTTGCCTCGAATCACGTGCCCTTAACCCCGTACTTTGACTTCCACGTGGGATAAGTTCGCAGGTTGAAGATTCGTCCACCACATGATCGACCATGTGACTGACCTAGCAAACAAATGGGAGTGTTAACTGTTTATTGTTATGTGCTGACTACATTTCTCAAGGTTCATTTATGTGCATAAGCAAATCAACGTACAAACATGCACAGACCTTAGGTAACATAAAACAAGACATGCACAGATCTTGGGTATGCACAAGAAGAGATATGTACTGACCTTGTATCGTACAGGGATGAAGTGTGCACCGACCTTGTATCACACAAGGAAGTTATGCACGGACCTTGTGTCGCATGAATGCAATTTAGTGCACAGACCTTATATGCACAGTGCAGAACCTACACTGATCTTATATGAAAACAAAAAGAGTATGCACCGACATTATATGCTGAACAAGAGAGTGTGCACTGACCCTAGTAAGCAGACAAACCAAATGTGCACCGACCTTAGACGCTGATCAACAAAATGTGCACCGACGTTAGATGTGCACCAACTATATGCAGACTGTCTAAGTATGCACCGACCTTCTATCGAAGTAAAGTCTGTGCATCTTCATCAAAACATAGTCCGTGCACTTTGAAGTCCTTACACTTTTTGTTTTCTCATTTAAAGTCTGAGCATTTTTTCTATTAAAAGGAAAACAAAGTCCGTGCACTTTCTTTGAAGTCCTTGCACGTTCTGTTTTCTCATTTAAAGTCCCTGCATATCTCATCTCTGCATGCACTGTAGCAGAGTCCATGTAAATTTTCATGTTGATAACAAAGTCCGTGCACTTTGTTCGAACAAAGTCCGTGCACTTTGTTACACAATGTCTGTGCACAAACAAGTTCGTGCATCTTTTCTTCCTGGTAGAAATCGAAGTCTGTGCACATTATTTACTCTTTCGCATGTAAGTCAGTGCATGTTTTATCCTTGCACGTTTTATCTGCTATTAAGTCTGTACAATGCTTGTGAGCATCAGGAATGGATGCATCTCGATTGAGTCGGTGCAATATTCTGCACCATGCATTTAGCTAAGTGCATTCTCTTACACTAGCACATACACGAAATCTTTGCACACCCATGCATTCATGTTTATATTAAGTCGGTGCAATTTCTATGCTCGCATCACTGTCATGTCTGTGCACATCTCCATATGCACGCAGTGAGTTCGTGCATCTTTCTCATTCTTGCACACACGCACGGAGTCCATGCTGCCTGCTCACGTCTCGAGCAGGTATGTGCAATGTCTGCCTTAACTACATTAAGTCCGAGCACACATGGTAGAAGTCTGTGCTACGTCTGCCTTAACTGCATTAAGTCCGAGCACACATTGTAGAAGTCTGTGCACATGTGACTGAATAAACTCCGTGCAGTTCTTCTTATACTTAGTATATTTCTAACAGACCTGAAATGTTATTTGCTTCTATTATGACAGAAATGCTTTCGTGGAGAATAAGGTTGGCACGTGATCCAAAGCTAGAGGAAGTGCCAGGATCGTGCCACGTGCTCAAGGCTCTAGGGCAGGAACTTGTGGAGGACACACGCCCTATGATGACCCAGATCCCGGATACCAGATATACCCGATAGGACTATCAAATACACCTGGTACCACTTGGAATCCACGAGGCCTCCCAAGAGCGGTAAAGGTCCTAATGGGATAAAAGGATTGTCGTGTAGTACATTGAACTGACAGATATAGTAGTGAGCATTTAAATTTCATTAGATCAGGTTGCTAAAATAGCAGAAATAAAATTACTTTTCAATTAACAGATTAAATTCAACAATTAAAGCCCAGAGTCAAGTCCAGAGGAAAGACAACAAGTGCCAAGTATAGTCGATAGAAAAGTAAATATGTACTAGAAAGTCGGGGGAAGCCCGACGAAGGTACCTACTGGCCACGACAACACGCTAACTACCTTAGGATCCATGGAAGTAGAACGAATAACAACGACAGCGACCACCTAAAAAGTAGGGGTGAGCCTCGTGTCACTGGCTCAGTAGGGGTCACACAGATCCCCACTGAAAAACACGCAGTAATATGCTAAAATAGCAAGTAATAGCAGGTAAGCAACATGCAGTAGTAAAGCAGGAAAGCTATAGACAAAGGGTAGTAGGAGTAGGGAACAAGCTAAGAGCTAGGGGAGCTAAAAGGAAAGGGAAGAAGCCATACCATACTAGCTCGACTGCCAAACTAACCTCGGCCCCCGAAACTTCTCCAAGCAGACACTACACCAAACAAAGACAGAAGGGTGAACTCTAAACTGGGAAATTTCAGAAGCATACCGAACTGTAGACAAGATGCCAGGCTCCAAACGAAGCCCTGCGAGGAGAACAACAAAGCCTAGGAAATACCTAGACAGACAACACGACTAGAACGTCATGTACACTGCCCCATACACAACTGAGATGTCGTGCAGGTGACAGACACTGACCTCGAGTATAGCCACGAGAGGGCTAACCCAAGAGGTCACAATACACAAGAAACATGAAGAGAACCACGAAGAGCCACGTGCCACGTGACTGGAGTGCCTCACCACCAGAAGAACAGCCAGCTGTGTCCACTAACGTCTTATGCTGCACCTAATAGTGTCTTGTCTACGTCACCTACCGTAAGGACTAGGCCGAGATGAAGACACTGTTAGAACTAGAACAGTACCATAATGCGAGCGACTAGTCAGGGTCACGTCTAATGACGCAAGTCCAAAGCCCCTGACCACGTATGTACACACTAGCTATCGTCTAAGCTAGGCCTCTAGCTAGTATTCCCCCTCTAAAGGACGCTACGGTTGACGAGGGGCCCATGAAACTAGCCTAAGAACCGTAAACAGGGAAAGTGCCTCGCTACAAGAGCCGTCACGCCGAAGCGTGCCGTATGGCTATGACTAGTGGAGGCTCACAAGACATAGAGACTCAAAACGTGAGTGTAGAAGTACAGAAAGAAAAGAAAGCACTGTCGCACGTACTTCAAAGCCCCAATGGAAGCACAAGAAACTGTCGGCCACTCAGGACAAGGTAGCTAGACCTACTCACGTAACGATCCTTGAGTCAGATGACTCAGAGGCAAGATCATCACAGACAGTGGAATACGCTGCCAATCGATCTAAATCTAAGCTAGAGGAAACAATGATCCGTAGGAAACGACTCACGGAGACCTGAGGGAACACCGAGGACCCTCAACACATCTGGATACGTAAATTGAGGTAGAACGATGCCTCAACGCATCCAAAAATACGGTCTCGAATTGGACAAAGTCACCGAGACATACACAAGGTCACATGTCAACCCCTGGTCTCACTGGGTTGACCGAAACCTGACACGACACAAACACACAGAGACACACACAGCACGCATAAGCACTCTTAGCCGTCCCATCATGGTCACTGCCTTCATAGAATGTCAACAGACACCCATGGGTCATGGAAAAACCATGAGATCGAGCCAAGACAAGTAGAAACTGGAGTGGTGGACAACGACTACACTCTGGGCAGAGTGAACTATTACTCAACTGCTAGGTGAACCCAACAGTCAACTTCATTTCATTAATTAGCGCCTTATCAAGGGGCGTTAATTACTTCTTTTATTCCGAGAAGGATTCTTACCATTGTTTGAAAATAATTGACGCCTTAATAAGAGTCGTTAGTTGGTTAAGGGACGCCTGTTGAAAGGGGTGTTATTTTAATAAAATGGCGACTTGAAGTAGGTCGCTATTTATAATTTTATCTAGACTTTATTTCTTTTAGGGTTGCTACACTAATCAAACTCAAACTCAAACTTCCCCAGAGTTTCCTCATATAAACAATGACCCAAAGAGTCTCCTAGCATCAAATGAGAGTTCAAAAATCTCTACTGCAACTCAACGTAAGCTCTGTGACTACAGAAAGCAACAGATGGATCACCTCCTTCAACGCCTAGTGAAGAAGTCGAAGATGAGCTTACCAAGGATCATAGAAATCGACGGGCCTATCAGTAGGAGAATAATGCTGAATCAAGTGAGGTTAGTTTTCATTTTCTATCTCTCTTCTGTCGCTTCCTGTTCTTCTCTTTTTTCTCTTTACTATTTTTTACGTTCTTCTTTTCTTGTTGTAATTCTTCCTTACTACTTTCTACTCTCTGTTCTAATCAATCTTTGCCTGTTATTTCTCTGTAACTCACTGGACTATCCGACTATCCCAGGCACCAGAAGATATACCCATAACAAATGGCTTCCCCTCCTCCTCTCTAAAATTACATTGGACATGAGATCCTTCCTCTCTCGATGGCATCTTCTCGGCTTAATCACACATGCCAAACACTACCAAGACATCCATCTAGATTGGGTTGCCACAGTAGCCTTGCTTAAAATCTGGCACCCACATACACACACCTTTCTATTCCCTACCTTTGAGGCCACTATACTTCTGGAAGAAGCAGAGATGTTATTGGGATTAAAGAAATTAAAGCAAGGTGAAGAAGAGAGGATGACAACCATGCCCAACCCAATAAATCCAATAGAAATATTAGCTGACCTAATTCCAAGTTTGAAGATAGTGGATCAGATTCGGGTGAACACAGGGATCAACTTGATGAAGTTGGCAGCATGGGTGTACAAGCAATTGGGCCAAGCTAAGGAAGAAGAGATGGAAAATATCATGAAGGTCTTTGTAATATGTCAGGTAGGAGCCTTACTCTTCCCTATGGCAAATGATTTCCTAGAGGAAGAATAGTTGAGTGCAATATGTGAGATTTGGGAAGGAAAGAGAATCGGGCTGGCGGTCTTAGCCTATCTCTATAGTGGGCTTACCTTGGCATCTATGGGAAGGCCCTTATATGGGTCAATCCTTCACCTTACTAGTTGGGTGGACCTTCACCTAAAATTTGACCCATGTGAGGATGCCCAAGGGGCGTCGAGAATATTCCATAAGAGCCCACTCTACTACATGACGGGTGTGATTGGGTTGAGTAAGAGGGTTACAAATAGGGTGCCCAAGCATAAGAAGAGAGTAGAATGGAGGGAACACTTCAAAACCATGCCCTAGACCATGTTCACAAGTGCACCAGGAATCCTCAAAACTCAAGATCTTCGCGCTTGGCTTTCTCCTGGAGTAGAATCACGACTCATCAGCGCTACAGAATTCATTCTTTATAATTCACACCGATGTCTACCTCAGCTTGACTTACCTCGCCACCTCATGGAGGATGCATCTTAGCTACCACTATTGACATCCAAAATATGATTGGGTGATAATGATGTGCCCAAAGGAGTCAACTGAAAGTCAAAGATGGGTCTACTTGGACCGCTGAAGCCCCAGGTCACCTTATAAGAAGTCCCGGGGAATCTACATTTCATTATCTTGGGGTAAAAACATCCACCATAGCTCACTAAGGCTGGATAACGGTCAGAGCCAATGAACTGCCAACGAAGCAATCGTGTCAGATATATCTCCACACCCTATCCAGTTAGGACGACAAAGTACCAGGTGATCCCCCACTTGATAAAGAAACCCTCCCGAGATGAAGAAATGCCCCTGGTTCCTCAAAATAGGGAGTTGAAGGCTAAATCAGTGGAAAACCCAGATGACCAGGTCAGGGCACCCAGAATATCAAAGTTGTCCGTAAGTGACCGAAAAGCTATCCCGTAGGGATGAAAGCATTCACAGTGGTTGCCCACTCAATGAAGACACTTCATATAAGCGCAAAGCAAGCCCAAAAGCACGATATCTAGTGCCGGAGGTAATATCAGTGAAAAACTCGAGAAATCTACTAAACACACGTGGAATGTTAGAGTCCGTAAGTGGCCATAAACACATCCAGTCAAGACGAAAATGCTTCGAGGGATAGACCACTCAGTGAAGAAGCCCCACGTGGCTCTAAAGTAAGCCTGGCAGCACAAATCACGGTGCCCAAGGTGGAATCAGGGCAAAATATGAGAAAATCAGTATGGATTCAGCACGTGCCAAAAATCACCGGAAACCCCAAATCAGGGCTTTGAAGCACATTCCAAAGTCGCTAAATCAACTCCAGGGCTACTCTAGACTACAAGCTCTCACCAGGTCAAATTCGGCGTAAAATGTCAAAATTATGAAAATACCCCCTCATTGAATCGGTGGCTCCTTGAAGGACGATTCAGTGGCGCTTAAACCCCTTTGAATCGGTGGCATTCAAGGTATCCTTGTGCTTGAGTCAGTAGCGTCCTTCGCATATGATTCGATGGTGCATGTAGTAAAAGGCGGGCCGACGATCCAGTGGCGCCCCTTGCGCAACGAGCCGACGAATCGGTGACGACGTCACCGACTCCCTGCTCCCAATTTGTCTATAAAAATGGGCATTCGCCCTCAATCGAACAGAAGAATAGAGGATAGAAGAGAGAAGAACAGAAGACGAGGTAGAAAAAAAGAGAGAGGAAAGGAGAAACAAAGAGCAAGTAGTCAAGGAGAGCTTCTAAGAGGTAGAGAAACCCATAGGAAAAAGAAAGATCATGAAGAAGGAGAAGGCACGGTAGAAGGCGAGGGATTCCATTTTCTTTGTTCTCGCGCGGCAACGGGCGGGCCCCGCTCGCCTGCATGCGGCCCCGCACGGGTCCCTCCGACCCCGAATGGGTCTCTCCCTTGTCCGATTTCAATAAATAAGGGCCTCGGGGGGCTTTGAAGTCTCGTTTACTCGCCAGAGAAGGGAAGACGCGCTCCTTGTTCGTTTGTCGTTTTCTTCGTGCCGTAGGCCGCGAGGGGAAGATTCGTTATTGTCCGTGCCGTGTGGTACACGTGCGAGGGACTTCGATCTTGGTGCGTAGACCCCTTTTTGTGTCCCCTTTGCTCTTGTAGAAGCTTTCATCGTCCGTAGATATACATTCAAAGGAGGGAGACCTCATCCCTTAGGGATTTTACCGAAACTACACAATCCTGACAATCGTCGTAGATTGAGTCTGGCTTCCGACCACCCCGTTTGCTACGAGGGGTCTATAACTTGTAGTAGCATGCGGGCTATGAAACCCTAAGCATGGGAATATTCCACGGAGCAGCGATACGCCGTATAGAACCCCGCATGGGAACATTCCACGAAGTGGTGATACACCGAATATAGGCCTCGTCCAATGTGAGGGTAATATCCTGAAATTTTTGAGATACATTACGGGTGCAACAAATGCCCCCCACGGGACGTTCGTCAAAGCCAGAGGTGGAGGCAGACGGTCCGTGCCCTCCGTCGTTGCTTCTTTTTTTGCTAATCCCCGAGCTCATACGCATAACGGAGTCTTGTAAGACTGCTCAATAACCTTACTGTTGTCCATATGTTGATTTAATTTGCGACTAAGTCTACCCCCTTTTTGGTTCTGGCTTTGCAGTTCTTGCAGACATGGCTCGTCCCGGCCGGAGTAGAGAGACCTCCCAAAGGTCTAGAGTTGGAGGTTCTGATGACTATTACATGCGAAGGACGGATAGGCCTATACTACCATTCCCTCCTCGCAGTATTACCTCTGAGGGCTTTGACGCGGTTGACCGCGGAGTTACTTGGGCCGCTGAGGGCCCGATAGGGGAGACCATTACCGCTGAGGGTTCTGTTGATGTCTCCCGTATCATGAGGAGGCAGGGAGTCTATGTTTATGACCGCTCTGGAGGATATCCACCGTATTTCCCACTAGATCGGGCTCTCTTGGCTTTCTTCCAGAGTTTTGTGCCCCCTGGTATGGAGGCTAATGATTCCCGACTCCGAGCAGAAAGGCGCCGTCTTGAGCGGGCAATATTGCTCGGAAGAGACAGCATGCGAGGCATCTGTACTTTCTCATATCCGAGCTTCCCTGAGGGCTTTATTCGGCAGAGGCAGTATCCTGATCAGAAGAATCTGGGCTTCTTCAGGGACTTTGACAGCTTCAGAGTTCGGCTGGGGCCATCTTCACCAGCTATCTGGCACTTATCCGGGCACCATAAGGCCGCAGATGTTGTTGTTGATGGGATGTTTCTGAGTCCCTCAGGCGCAGCTTATACTCATGATGATTATGATCATGACTGCTTTCTGGAGAGGATCCTAGCGCAGAAGGCCCCCAGCTGGTATGGGAGGTGGGCCGTTGTTCCTTCTCACTGTTACCGTCGAGGTGCAACGGAGTGGTTGTGGGGAATCCTGACTGTGTACAGAGCAGCACTTGACAGAGCAGGGATCCGCCACGCAGTGACTGCGGCTTTGTATTCCTACCCATGCCACACAGGGTTACTCCAGGCCTTAGTTGAGAGATTCAATCGGTGCTGGAATACGTTCATGACCGCTGAGGGAGAGACATCATTAGACCTGTGGGCTTTCCACAGGATTTTTGGTTTGCCGATTTGCGGGCAGCCTTATGAAGAGCTGTCCCTGGATGATCTACACCTCAGCGCTTCAGACGGAGCCGGCCGGTATCTCCTCCCCTACTGCTTCCGATATTTGATGAAGACTTGGAGGGACTTAGCCCTTGTGGGCAAAGAGAAGGCTGCACGGACGCCAAGGGTGACTCTGAATGCTTGGGTCACACACTTTTACAGTGGTTCGTATTGCTTTTACGAGGAATTTGCTTCTTCTGGTATGACATGGGAGCAGTGTAGAGAGGTCGAGCTACGGTTTGCTTCACATCCGCGCCACTTGCCCGCCCCCGCGCGGGGGTGGAACTCGAGAGAGCTGCCGCTGCTGACATATCTAGCGGCTTACTTGGCCTACTGGCTAGCCAGCTTTGTGATCCCCCATGACGAGGAGGGAATCCTTTGGGCCGAAGTGATATATCCGGCTTGTTTGATGGCGTGCGGACGCAGGATTGCGATTGCTCCGGCCACGCTGGCGAGTATATATCCGGCGCCCTGAGTACACATTCGTCGCCCAGGGACAAACATATTCTGGTGCCCACTCATTATTTGAGTGCGTGGGCTGGTTTGCTATTGCCGGAGCTTTCACAGAGGACGCCAGTCGACAATCCAGCTGCCCCACTTATTTTCAACTTTGCTGGTCACCCAGACCAAGATGCAGTCTCGCAGCTCGCTATCGCCCGTCCTGCTTTGTCTTTCCTCCATACTAAGAGGGGTGAGAGCCTGGACTTCGATCACAGCTCCTACCAGTACCGTCCTTACTTGGAGCGACGGGGTGACACAGTCACCTGCAGGATATCTTCGCAGGCTTCCCCTTCTTCTCATGCATTGGTAGAGTGGGCCATTTGTATCCGGCCTGGGGTTCTAGTCTATTGCCGCTCTAGCACGGTAGTCTTAGAGCCATATTATCCCCATCGGTTCGCGAGGAATTTCGGGTACGACCAGGCGATTCCCTCGAATGCGGATTTTCCTTTAGCTCTCCGACAGTACAAGCAGAAGGATGTCCACCTGACAGCGGCCGCTTGGCACTCTTTCCTCTTTCGTGATATCAAAGAGGATTACCCCATCCCAGAGCAGACGCGTAAGGGCCACTTTGGTGTGCACTATGCGCACTGGTGGTTCAAAATCAGCAGTGTCTTCAGACAACGAGCTGACACCATCCGGGCTGCAAAGGAGCAGCGTCTGAGGAAGGAGGATCTGCCTCCATTATCTCTTGACCCCGAGTTTATTAGGTCTCACTTTTCCGGGGCTGCCCGAGTCATTCGTGACATTGAAGTCCGTTGGAGGGAGGGGGGGCTTCCCATACCTGTTGACATGAGCCAGTATACTGGGGCTTTGAAGCCTTTGAGGAGTGTGCCGACGACAGGTTCCACTTCTGGGTCTACTCGTCAGAGGACGGCTACCGCACCCTTAGCGCCTTATTCCTGGTGGGAAGACTTGAAGGCTTCTTGTGAATTGTGGACCAAGGCTCAATTGCCAGAGCCAGTCCCTGAGGGAGCCTTTGCAGGTAGCACTTTCACCGAGTGGAGGACCCACATTATCAATGCCGTAGGGTGTGCTGGCCCGGTGGAATACATCTCAGATTTTGAGGCGGCTACCACCCCCAATGCCATCTTGGCCATCGTCATTAAGGTGGCGCAGGTTCTCCGACAGAAGCCCGAGCAAATCATCCTGAAGCCCGAGGGAATTATAGGGGCACCAGGTATGTGCTGAATTAATCAGTCCTGTCTCTTTTTAGTCTGCGATTTAAGATGCTTGCTTCATGCAATCTTTTATCATTCGCAGAGTATACCAGTGGCTCAGAGGTTCAGGCTTGTGGGAAGAGGCCTCGGACTGAAGGCCAAGGGGATGATCCGCGGCCCACTGCCCGCCCGCGTCCTGAGGAGGCATCTCCTATCCCGGCGGAAATTTCCAGTAAGGGCGAGGGAGTTTCATTTCAAATAAGCACTACAACCTGTTTATGTAATGTTGTAGTCCGACTGTTTTCCCCTCCTTTTTTTTGTGCAGCTCGTCTTGAGACTCGGGCTGCTGCGAGCTTTTCTCCTCGCCCTGGGGATGTGTTCACAGAGGCGGGGTTGGAGGTGGACGAGTCCGTCCCCGATATCAGTGTGGACATTGAAGGGTTGGACTCTCTCGTCGATGACTATACGCCTGTGAGCGGCGATTCTCCCGCACTTGACACGGGAGGGACCTCCATTGCTCAGGATTTGGGTAAGTGCTTTTTATACTTAACCCTTCTTTCACTCTCTTTCAAATAGAGGAAATATGTGCTTTGGCTAATATAGCATTGCCTGTTATAGAGACTCCCAGAGTTTAGCCTACTCTCCCCGTCGTTGAAGAAATGGGAAAGTCTCCTGGCAGTGAGGAGACTTCTTTGCCATCGGATTCTTCCAGCGGAAGAAGCTCTGACACTTCGTCGGGCACGGGGACTTCCAGTGCCTCCTCTAGTGGGGGCTCTTCTTCCTCTTCCTCGAGCTCCTCCGAAGAAGGAGAGATCAGGATGAGCCCAGGTAATTTACAACTAGATTTTTTTCATACATGAAGTTCTGAGCCCTTTTGACTCATTTTATTGCTCATTATGTAGTCGCCCAGATGGCTTCCTCTTTGGACGAGCTTTCCAGGCTCATGGAAACAGGGTCCTCCGCTGACTTGCCAGCTTATGACGAGGATGTGGGGGCTTCGATCGCCGGGGTCGGAGTCCCTGATGGGGGAGTCGCCTCCCTAGCCATGGGGCTATCGGCAGGCACTGCCGATGTTGTAGAGTCCAGTGAGGTACCGGCTTCAAGTATGCACAAAAATATTCTGTACATTCTTTCCACCATATCTTGTTGCATATTGACATTGTGTGATGCCTCTGCCTTGAACAGTTGATGATCACCCAAAGGAGAGACATTCCCCCCAGCCCACGGGGGTTAACATGGCGGCAGGCTCGTCCCAGGTGCCCTCAGAGGAGCGGGGCACTGTTGACTAGGCCGTGGCCTCTATTGAGCCAGCAGCTCGTGGTATGTTGTTGTCGAATTAGGAACTTATGCCATTCATCCGACAAAACTCCTTTCTTTTGTGGTATCGATCACCATTTTATATGTTGGTGTCTTCTTTCAGCCGTTTCTCCTTCCATGGAGCCCACGATAGGGGTCGACACTGCTAAGACTGAGGAGGAGCTGCTTGTAGAGACTGGTATGTCTCCATCGCTATAAAGCGCCCATTTTGATTATTAGTGTCGCTGGAGTGTTGAGACCTTCCATTCTTTGCCTCACTTGCAGAGAGATCGGCTTCACCGATACCGCCCACAGAATAGGGACCGGCACTTGTGGATAACTCTTCTGCAGTCCTAGAGGAGGGGCCTTCTCACAGGTCTGACCCGGCGGACCCGACTGGCTCAGGTAAAAGCCATTGCGATCTGCACTTTTGGACCTTTACCAAGGTGGTTTTATTGTGGTGATACACACGAATTTGTGTTTCCTCTTCTTTTCCCCAATTCAGGATCAGCAGCAGGAGCGACAGCGGTGCCGGTGGACTTTCTTGCCCTTGGAGTTGAGTGGCCCGACACTCCTGCACTTGGTGTGGCGTTGAATCCCACCATGGCTGACCAGCTTCTCCAGAGTCTTGACCAGTTGATCCAGGTTGGCCCTTTGCCTGCTGTAGAGGCTTTGAGGGGTAGCCTGGAGGCATTCACTAGGAGCTACCACATGTTGGGTCTTCCCCCAGAGGCATGGGCGGCGAGGTTGACCGAGCTGTGGGGCGAGTTCGCTTGCCTTCACCTTGCACAGGTGCGGAGACAGAGGGCCCAGTTGCGGATCCAGTAGGAGGAGGAGGAGCTCCGCGGGCTTCGGGCCACCCAAATTGAAGTAAGCCTTCAACTTCGGACCGATGAGGAGCATGGTTAAGGGGCCTTCCTCTGAGTAGAGGAGCTACGAAAGGAGCTTCAGGAGGCCGAGGCAGAGCGCCAAAGTGTGCAGACCGCGATAGAGACGTCTCGTCGCCAGTTGGAGGAGCTTCAGGAGGAGGTGTCCCAGAGGGAGACTCGCCTTGCTGACCTGAGGAGGAGCGCGTCTGGCGCTTGACGAGTTTCGACACCTTCTTGTACATAGGGCCCTCGCGTCCCGTTTTTATCTGAGTTACCCCCGAGGGCTTGTCTTGGGCTCCATTGATGACATTGTTGAATAAATGGTAGAAGTCAACAGCTTTTGATTCCATCCTCTTGCATGTATGTTTTTTTTTGTCACTTTACCAGCCTTACCGCCCTTTTGGGTTTTCGCCAGGACTAGCCCCCTTTAGCTTTTTCCAGTGCGCCCTTGTGGGTTTTCACATTGAGGGGTACCCATTTTTGCCTAAGGTGTCCTTTCGGGGTTTCACTTTAGCCAGGTTAAAGCCTTTTTGCCCTTGATTGCTCCCCTAATAGAAACAACCAAGTCCGCTGGGGCCTCAATATTTTCAACCCCGTTTTTTTTTGAAGTACCCTTTAGCATCGGTGGGACCATTGATTATATGATCCCCATTGGGATATTTAGTGACAACTGTGCATCAGATTAACAACTATCTTTTTTTTATTGATTTCTTTAGGAGATGCTCCGAGCAGCTTCGGCTCGAGCCTCTGGTGCTTATGCCAAGTGTTATCCCCTTGGCCCATTTTTCTTAAAAGTTGCGGTTGCAGGGTCTTCCTACCTCCGCAAATGGCATAGTCATTTTATTTTCCCTTGGGCATTCACCATACAATGCTAGCAGGGAGTCTTCTGCCCTTGGGGAAGATGGGGAGACCTTGCTGAACTCATAATCTTTATTCATCCCCTTTTTTTTGAACGGACAGCTCGGATGGCGCTGATTGTGCAGTGTAGTGCAGAGCCATTACCCTTCATCCATTTATTTTTAAACAGACCAAGGTGGGTGCATAGGAGAGCGCTTACCCTCTCAGAAAGGGGATGAGTGGTTTGCTCCACCATACCAATCCCACAATGGTAGTTTCTTATTTAGCACGGACCAAGACATGAGGGGAGTGACATCTCCCCTGGTAGATGCAGCCATCAAGGCCTCCTTTATTGTATTTTATGTTTTCTTCTTCTTTTTTTTTTTGAATGACCCAACCTCTGAGAGATGGCATCTCAGATTTAGTAGGCAGAGCCTTATGTCTATATATGTTTTTTTTTGGTGTCTACCCCTAGAATAGGCCCTTTCATTTCTTCTTTTTTTTTGCATATCTCATGGTGTTCGCCATTCTTCTTTTTGTTGGCAACCATCCGCATTCAAGCTATGCGGGCCTACTAGACATTGGCTTCAGCCAGATTTGTGAGGAGCAGTTGAGGCAGTGACGCCGCGCAGGCCAGCTCTCTTCCAAACTGGCATTTGGTGAGGGCACGGTGGGTCCACCTTGTACTCGTCCATCTACAGTTCTCCCTTTTTGATCAGGCCTTCAATAATGTCCTTGAACACATAGCAATCCTCAATGTGGTGCCCCAACATTTGGTGATAAGGATAGAAGCGTGGATTGCCTTTTCTTTTGGCATCGCCTGGTTTCTTCGGCTCTAGAAGCAACACCTTGCTGTATTCACGAGCCCACTTAAAAAGATCCCTAGTCTTGTCCTTCGGGAAGGAGTACAGTTTCATCATTTTGCCTCTTAGTGAGGGCCCTTGTTTTGCATGTTCGGCGGCAGATGCCTCTTTCATTTTTTTCTTCTGTTGCTCGAATGCTTCAAAATTTGAGGCGCAAATTTCTTCTTGGGCCCTGTGTTTACCGGTTGGCTCATTCTTTTAGATCGGGGCTACCGAAGCCGAGCCTAGCCTTGAAAGAACTACTTCGGCATTGGCTGCGATGCCACCTAATTGTTCAAAGGTCGTGACTTCAATGTCAATGACCTATCGCAGAATTTTCATTCTCAAATTCTCTTTGCAACTTCGAACAGAATCCCCATAGCTTGGCAGATGTCGACACTTTTCACGGAGATTCCTCCACCTTCTTATGTAGTCCATGATGGACTCATTATCCTTTTGTTTGGCTACTTGTAATTCAGCCTCGATGACTTCCCCTTTGGCCATCTTTGTATTTATTATTTATTCTGCCTTTAGCCTGTCCATTGTTGTCAGACCTGTTGAGCTCGGGTATAGGACAGTTGGTTGCATATGCGGCCTTATTGGCATCATCGTCTGAGATGCTTCGATTGCCCCCTGACATGCCCAAGGGACTGGATATTGGAGTGGCTGAGGGGGAATGCTCCCTGTGTGTTCAAACATCATTCGGAGCATGGCTGGCCGCGTTGAAGCTTCAGGCGAGCTAGCACTAGCTTGTGTCGTCTCATGTAGATGTCCTGCCGATTGCGGTGTAGGTGGAATTAGATTCATTTCATTTAGCCACCTTTGCAGTATTTCAATCTCCTGCTACTTCTGGTATAGCAGTGCAACCATGGCTTGGTCTTGCCAGGAGGGACCGAGAGTGCTATCTTTCGCCTCCAGATTGACTGGGATGAGTGGCATCCCATCATTGTTGCTGGACGTGTCTAGTTTCTTTGAGATGAACTCCCTAGGTTTTATGCCTTCAAGCCGAGGAGGAACGTAGTATTGTGTCCCCTTGCTGGCTGGCGGGTGTCTTGATATTCTCCCGAATCTGATAACATGGTGGGAGGCAGAAGCTTTAGCCTGATTTGCTTCTTTCAGCACAAAGCAGATTTTGTCATCTTCCTCCTCAGTAGCTTGAGCCACACTAGATGGTGCTGACAGCATGTTACAGGAGCGAGCAACATATTTTATTTTGGCCTTTGTATTCTTCTTTTTCTTCCCCCTTATGGTTGGCATCTGCCCCCACAGTGGGTTACTTGGTGCATTGATCACCCTTGCCTTTTCTTTAATTCTTTTTATTAGCCGGTGGGACTCATTGAGTCTTTGAGGGGCTTTCTACACAGGCTGGATCTTGAGCTGCTCATGCTCATATAGTCTGTCTGTAACAGTTTGTAGCCATTCCACAGCTGATCTGATTTCTTCACACACCCGCGTCAGGGCCTGTTGCTTTTTGTTGTCCTTTAGCCTTTTGATAGACGCTGGAGGGGTTGTTTGAAGGTAGACAGGAGCTATAGGGGGCGGAGCGGGCCGACCCGTGGCTCCACAAATATGGACCTCCGGAGTCAGGAGGGATGCTGGTCTTGCTATTTTCTTCATTGATGATGCTTGACAATTTCCTTATTTTTCTTCAGGTGCTAAGACACAGTCTTAATTGGTGTGCCGGCTGCAAGCCTCTGACACTCCTTCGGGTAGTTGTTGATATATGGATATCATATTAATTGATGCCCCTAGAGTAGGCATTTCATGAGGGTGTGGAGGATCAACTCGGTGTTCCCCAATTCGTAATTCCCCCCTTTTGATTAGGCCTTGGGCAATGTCCTTGAATATTTGGCAATCCTCAATAGGATGCCCAAGGATTTGATGATAAGGGCAGAAGCAAGGGTCATCTCTGTGAGTTGTGAGTGCGAGACCCGTCCCGTGACTCATTCCGAGCACGAGAGTGAGCTGACCACCCGAGACTCAATGTCGATTTCTCAACCGTGCAGATCGACATGTTTCCCTCGCTGGGGACGATCGTGAGGGAGTATTTCTTGTTTGGGGCACGTTCGCCTCTTCAGGAACCCGATTAGGTGCCGAGTCATTAATGTTGATTGCTTGTCGCATCATCATTTTAGTCATGCCATCTCATAGAGTCCAAGGTTCGCATCTAATTGGCCTAAGCCCGCATGTCGTCCCGCATCATGTCATGTCCCCAAAAGGAGTGGATCTGCAATACGCTCTGAAGTTCAATTCTTAGCGTCCAACAACGCCTCCGAATATGAGGCCCTTATTTCATGGGCCAGAATGGCAAGGCATCTGGGAGTTGAACGAGTAAGAATCTACACTGACTCCCAGTTAGTCGCCAGTCAGATCAATGGGGACTACGAGGCTCCAGAACCATAAATGGTGAAATACCTTCAGCTAGAAAAAGAGATAGCCCGACTTTTTGAGAGTTTTCAGGTGATCCAAATAACTCAGGAAGAGAATTCTCGAGCAGATGCCCTCTCTCACTTGGCCTCTTGTATTAGCCCAGAAGGGACCCGGTCGGTCCTACTTGAGGAGTTAGAATGACCTAGCATGGAAACCAAGATCGTAGCCACCATACAAGCATTGCCCGATGACTGGAGGACTCCATACATAGCCTCGCTTTGTGACTCCTGGGAGCCCATTGATCCTCGGGAAATGAGAAGACTAAAGTATTAGGCTCGACGGTTCATCCTCCTCGATGGAACCCTTTATAGATGATCCTTTGCCGATCCCCTCCTCAAGCATCTTGACATCCCAGAAGCCCATCAAGTGAAAGAGGAAGTGCACAAAGGCATTTGTGGTGCACACCAGGGAGGACGGTCGATCGTAAAGATTCTGTTACGACGAGGCTATTGGTGGCCCACTCTCTAACGCGACTGCTCGGCATAGGCTAAAAAATGCGACCGATGTCAGCGGTTTGACCACTTAATACACCAACTAGCCTTGGAGCTCATGACCTTGACTGAGCCTTACCCCTTCGCTCGGTGGGGAATCAATATCCTGGGTCCATTTCCTATGACCCAGGCTCAGAAAAAGTTCTTTATTGTTGCCATCGGCTATTTCTCCAAGTGGATCGAGGCTGAAACTATTGCCAAAATAACGGAGGCCATAATCTGGAGCTTTGTATAGAAGTCGATCATTTGTCACTTTTGCATCCCCTGAGTAATCGTGAGCGATAATGGTCGACAATTTAACTGCACTTATTTTAAGAATTGGTGCGCCGACCTACATATTCGCAACCACTTTACCTTGGTAGCCTACCCTTAGGCTAACGGGCTAGTCGAAAATGCAAAAAAAAAACTATCACCCAAGGCATCAAAACCAGGCTCGAGAAAGCTAAGGGTAATTGGTTTGAAGAATTTCCTAGTGTACTATGGTCGTACCGAACCACTCCAAGAGCCACCATAGTTGGAACTCCATTTCAACTGGTGCACGCTACGGAGGCAGTAATGCCACTAGAGATCGGTAGCCCCTCTCTTCGGGTTATCAACTTCTTGCCCAAGCCTAATGAGCAGAAGTTACTGGAAAACTTGGATCTGGCAGATGAAATATGCGAGATTGTGAGAATTCGAGCTACAGAGTTCGCATGACTCTCTACTACAACAGTCGGGTCCGAGATAGACAGTTCCAACTAGGAGACATTGTTTTGAGAATGGCTGAAGTCTCTTGACCACTGGAGGCGGTGGGGAAGCTGGCCCCTAATTGTGAGAGGCCCTACCGAGTGGTCGAGACGCTTGAAAAAGGAGCTTACCAGCTATCTACTATGGAAGAGAAATCGATCCCTCAGACTTAGAATGCCATGGCATTATGCAAATTCTATTTCTGAGCCCCTTCCATACATGTAAGAAGTCAATTGAAGAAGTAGTCCTCATTTTCATTACATCAACATTTTTTGTACATCAGATAGGCCATAGCCAATACAACATGTATATATATACAAACAAAATTGATACAACATGAGCTAATAGCTCAGTGCGGACAAAGTTAGTAGCTTCAAACCAAGCCACTGACTCCACCCAGTGTGAAAACTGGCTCGGGTAGTAAGGCGGTCAACTTAATCTGCTCGGGTACTTAGGAAGAGATGGCATTAATAAACAAAGACCAGAGAAGGCACCCTCAAGAGGAGGCAGTGCCGACGAGAAAAAGGCCCATCAAGAATTGATGGTGCCTGCAAGAAGAAGCAATAAAAGAAAAAAGAGGAGAAGAATAGAAGAGAGAGAGAAAAAATGAACACTCCCTTGGCATATATGGAGTGGGAGGGGAGGAAGAGAAGTGGATAAGAGAGCGACATGGATAAGTAGGAGGTCTCTCCCGAACCATCCTCTCATGCATTATCCCCTCTCCCCTCTTAGAAAAACACCCCATCACGCATCTTATATTCTTCCACGCCATCCACCATGTCATCTTCCATTCTTCTACGCTGAAGTAGCCCAAATGCCCCAGTAGCTGTAAAGGCCTTTATCCTCATCATCGGCCTCCATGCTTCACTAGAGAAAGGCAACAAAGAAGGTTATGTGGGGGAAACAATGAAGACCCTTAGGCAGCGTGAAGAGGAGGAGACACCCTTTAGAGCCTTTTATATGCCAAAGGGGAAGGCATTCTGCCACAATTAAAATACCCCTCAAGAAAGAGCAAAAGGAATTCCAAGGCAGACGATCTCCCCTAAGAGCAACTACGTCGCCTTCCCCACATAACCGTTCAGAATTCTTCAACTGGAATACATGAAAAGGCAGCCCATCCAAAGCATCAGAAGACGAAAAGGTGCCAGATCAGCACTCGCAAATCGACCGATCGGCGTGTAACCTAACTTTTTGGCAAGAAAATCATATGAGATTTTTGATTTGCTAAAGTCCGCAGATATGTGTCAAAGAGTCAAGTCGATGATTGATGTAAACTTTTACGATTATTATTCAATAAAGCTGGATTTTTGAGTATAATCTTGTGCATTCCTCTTTTATATGGATGTATTATTGCGCTCTGATTATATTACTAGCTTGAGGCATATTGCCGACTGTCCACGTTCCTGATATTCTTCCGCTGAACACATATCTCGGGGCGTGACAGCAAATGTTGAAAAGTCTTTTGGTATGCTCCTTAAAGGAATAAGGAGTCTTCATACGCTCAGACAATCTTACAGATGCCTTCCCTTCGGGCTTTTTGCCGGAGTTGCTTGGAGTCATCGCCTCCCCAGAACCATTTATGGGAGAGAAATCGGCAGCATTTACCTCTTTCCCTGTGGCGCTACGCTCCTTGTGTGCCTTAACCTTAGAGGACGTGAATGTTGGGTTATCAGCGAAGAACATTTCTATCTATGCAACGATTGAATTTAGCTGCTCGAAACCTTTGATATTTCCCCCCAGGAGCTTTTAGCTAACTTCTGTCGATAAGCCCCTTCGGCATATCGTTATTGCATCATCTTGGGAAGGAGGGTTGCCACATCTCATACTGAAATCCTCCAGCGCTTGATGAAGTCTAGCGCGGTCTCTCCTCCTTTTTGTTTGAGTGACCATAGCTCTGCCAGAGAGACTTTCCTCTTGGTTGCTTAGAATCGATCAATGAACTTCATCAGCAGATCGGCCTAGTCAGGGATAGAGTTGGGCTTCAGCTTTGAGTACCATTGGAAGGCACTGCCCGTGAGAGAGGTTGCAAAGTAGCGAAGGAGATATGACTCTTCAAGTGCCAGGTCACCCATGGCCGTTATGTAATAGGCCAAATGTTCATGTGGGGACCTTTGCTCGTTGAACTTCTGCAACTTTGGTGCCTTAGGGCAATCCAACGGAAGCTTCTTAAATTGATGATGGATGGGATATAGGACACTGTATAGATCCACAGTGGCAATACCCTTGCCGCGTTGGGCGAACTTATCTTCAACTATTTTCTCTATCACATGCCGCTGGGCGATGACATCTTCAGTTGTCGGTGTCTGGGAAGACTGGACATTGAGTGGAGCACGAAACGGCTCAGTCCCTGCTTTAACGGCTACATTGTGGGGCGCCGTTATTTGTCGGTTGACAATGGCGGGGCTACCCAACCGTTTGTCTCACCAAAGATTTTGATTGTGGACCGGTGTTGGAGGTCTTTGGGCATTCACACTTATTTGCCGTTTCATCTCGAGCATGAGATTCGTCATCTCTATGTGCTAACGCTGCATGGTCTCGAACTTGGCATCGTCAGACATTGCCTAGAATGCGGCCCTTGTAAGCGGTTCAAAACATATCCACCCATGGGTTAAGCTCCCCCTTCTCCATGGATGCTTACAATTTCATCAGGATCATTTTCTTCTTGGGGCATATTCTCATCTTGGTTCAGCACTTGCTCTTAGACTTGACCCTGATGTTGACCCTGGCTGGAAGTCCCTGCCTGGCCACTAAACTGGGCTTGCAGGCTTCTTCTGGCAACATTTTGGGTGTTAAGATATACTGCATCCAAGGTAGGATTTTTAGCTGGTTCATTGGGGTTGGCTGGGATGCCGGTAGCCTCCATCGGCTCTCGGTCGGAGACATAGCAAGTGTAGACCTTCATGCTGTCCCCGGCTCCAGACATTTGAATCACCCTTTTCTTTCTTGGTGGTTGGGCCATTGGGCGGGATGGTTCCCCGAGCCTGTCGAACACTGAAATGCGTGTTGTGGGAGTTTCAGCACGGGCAATTTGTTCTGCTCGGACTAGGGCCGAGCCTTGGGTAAAATTAGGTTTTCGATAGGCCCCTTTTCTTTTTTGTCCCCGGAGGCACAGGGGCTTGATATTCTGGGAAGATGAACAAGGAGCTTGCTACCACTCTTAAGCTTGATCGGGCTTAGTCGCCTTGGCTCGCTTGATGGCACGAGTCTCTTGCTTAGTGACCCATATCTGCTTCATCTTTTGGGGACATTGCTTGGCAATGTTGCCCTTGTTGTTGATTTTGGACTTCTTCTTGAAGTCAGGCTTAGCGTCGCATAGCTTATGAAGGAGCGCAAAACGATTTGAGGTTGGAATGGTCGGGACATAGTTATCCTGTAGGAGTATTGGCTCGCCGTCGTCGAGCCGAACGCGCAAACCTCCAATGAGAATTGATTTCTCGGACAGAGAAATTGCTGCTGCGGACTTCTTATTTTGGCGGGCCCAGCGGCAACCCCATTTAGTAGGGGCGGAGATGTAGGAGACTGTGTTGACCAAGAAAACTCGGTCTTGTTAGAGATAGGGCTCAACCCCCTCAGCTAGAACAATTTCAGCTAGAATGGCTGATTCTTTTGGGATGGCGGGGATGACCCCTAGGAAGAAGGGGACCCACCACTGCCGAGAAATCGCCAAATACAATTGGCGTTTGCAGATAACCATGTCGGGCATGAGCAGTGACGACGAGTGATCCATACGTCATCGCGGCCATTGAGGATTGAAGCAGATTGTTTTCTTTTGCAATTGATGTCGAAGCCGAAAGCCTCTTTACTCCTACCTGCAAGGGCAAATGAGGGGAATGAGAACCTTCACAAAGGCATTTAAAGATCTTTTGGCAAAAAGATGAAAGGCAGGAAAGGTCCCACCGGGCGTGCCAGTCTGTTTACACGCGCAAAATAATTCGGGAGAACATGCACATACATTTAGGCTTTTGAGCTTGCATATTATAATTTTTGCGCGTATGATTTATCAGACGATTTTGGATTCATGTACGGGATCTTTCCCTACCGATGGAAGTCGATGTTAATTTATATCGGAACGAGTCTGAACACCTTTGATTAACTCTCTAGGATTTGTTCTTCGCCTTTACGGTACTAGCTACGTTGGAGAATTTACCGCTAGGGAAGAGTTCCCTTGCCGTAAGGCAGGGACATCATTGCAATTGTCCCTTCACATGAGGGCTTATTCCATATGACATCATCATTGTATGCCCATCTTGATCATTCTTTTGGAGTTCATTGGACTTATTAAGAGCATTTTGGACATTTAAACCATTTGAGCATTTCCATGACGAAAATGGGTCTTATTTTCATCCTTGTGTTTCGCTCTTGCAAGTATGCACGACACAGGATGGAAAACACGTCTGGGATTTTGTTATCATCAAAATCACCTAGAGAAACTCAACAAGCTCTCCCTTTTTGATGATGATAAAATTCTAGAACAGTAAATACTGGCATGCCATTGAAACCAATTTGAATCTTGAAATCAATGCATTACATCCTTGTAAGCTCCCACATGGTCCTTGTACATGGCAGAGTTTACACTCACGCATAGTGAAGGATTTCAGACGGGTGGACCGATCTTTCATCGACCACCATTTGATATACATAGAACCAATTGAGGGTCAATAATCAAAATAGTCTACAAGGCAATCCATTCACAATAAACCATCCATCAAGCCAATGCCAAATGAAGCCATTCATTCATATGTGCCAAATTCACATGAAAGGAAATGAAAGTGAAGAAACTAATATTTATGTCCAATACCAAAGATTTTCCATTCATTCCAAGGTCATTACATATTACATTGACATTGACTGACACAAGATGACTCTGGGACACATGGATGCAAATTACACAAAATGCAAATGTAAAAGACTCATGCATAAAATGCAATGACTCACAAATGCCAAATGGCAAACAAGCATAGGGACACGCATGCATAAGTTATATAAAGCCTACTTAACTACTTCTCCTCCCCCTTTGGCATCATCAAAAGAGGGGAGAGATACACGAAAATTAGATCAAAAGTGAACTACAAGACCCAGAAACAGACACTAAGGTGATGAACTAGAAGGTCCTTAGTTGTCGTCTTCAGGAGGCCCCTGATCGCCAAGGCGGCGCCTGATGTCAGCAAGAGTGTGATCTTAGAACTAAAGTCGGTGCTAAACATTGGCAAGGGTGTTTTCATGAGCCTGGCCATGGTGCTGGATGTCTACAAGAGTGCGGTTCATGAGGTGAAAAGCCTGGTGGGAGTCTTCATGGCTAGTGGTGAGGGTGGTCATATGAGTGGATAGGTTTGTCATCTGAGTGGACAGGGTATTCAAGACTGTGGAGAAGGAATCGATCTAGCTAGACATGGATTCAAGCATAGTGCCAATGGTGGCAAAAGATGTGTCAATATTACTCCCAAAGGCAGGAAGTTGCTCCCCAAAAGTATCCACCGTAGTCTCTATTCTAGCTAGTCGCCTATCAACTCCCTCGAAATCAGCCCAAGGGGGCTATCCAGCTCCTTGGGAAGATGACTCCCCATGATGGAACTGTGGTGGCATCTCCGGGTCTGCATGCTGTGGAGGAGGAGGAGGAGGAGGCTGCTCCTCTGCCTGAACTGGAGGTGGGGCTTGCCCTTGAGCATCCTATTGTCCTTCCTCTTCGTCTTCCTCATCTTCTGTCTCTTCGCCATAAACTCTCACATCTCTATATAATTCACCATCTGGACCCCAATAATAGACAAAGTCTGTGAATAGCTTGTGTTTGTTGTATATATCATCTTGTCGTACTTGAATTGACACTTCTCCTACCAAGCTTATCCCAGCATAAATGAATACCCTAGTCAATTATGATGCATATGGCAGAGATCTCCTTCTTTGGGTGTGACACGACCCAACTAAGTCAGTCATGAGATGGCCCATGTTGATGGTCATCCCATTCATAACACAATAAAACAACAACTTGTGCACTTTCGTAACTGCATCTCTACTACCCCCCTTAGCATAGATGAGGGTGGTAAACATATGGTGCAAGATGCGCTACAGTGGAGGAAAGTAATTACCATTCAAGGTGATCAAATTGCTGACTCCATACACAAATTCACTGCATATCATTAGGATGAAGGTCTCCGCAACATGACCATGACCAAAGACCATATCTGTGCCCCTAGCTGACACTCCTAGGGCGTTTTGACATAATGTTAGATTGAGTGTGATTTCAACTCCATTAACAACAGTGTATAGACATTCATTTCTTATATTTAGGTTCCCATAAAACTCTTGGACAAGACTAGGGTAATACTTGTTGTATCTTGTTACAAAATCAAGCGACCCATCTTGACCTCAAAAAAAGCACTTAAATCTGACAATAGTTCATTCATCACACCAAAATCAACCACTCGAGGGTTGAGTATTAGCTGTGGGCACCTCGGCGGTGCACGTGGAGTTGCGGCTCCCTGTCGAGGTGGAGGAACCCATTCCTCATCTCTCCCAGCAATGGATTGCCCCTGGGTAGACCGCCGAGGGTTTCTTCTAGGCGCCATCAGACAGAAATCGTAGTGGAAGACCTAAAGAGAACAAGTCTCCATCCTCGGGGTGGAATGGGAACAAGAGATACACCAAAGAACCTTGGAATGCGAAGCTCCAGACAATGTATCCCAAAGAAGGGGCTACGAGGTCGCACACGTCGTCGGTGGGATTTCATCCCGAAAGACAACGAACAGGCTGGATTTTGTGTGCAGAGGTGAGAGATGGAGTTCTAGGGCTTGAGAAGAGGTGGTTTAGGGTTTCTAGGGCTGGAGGGGTGCTGTGAGGGTGAATGGGGGTCGAATGGGTGAAAAGTGGGGTGAAAACCCCTTTAAAAAGGTAGTTCGGACATGGTTAGGGCAGCCCAGTTCACTGGTTTCGATCGACCGATGGAAGTCAGTCAGCCGACTGATGAGTGTCCATTTTTCATGATAATTCATTGCATACACACTATTTTATGTGCATATAATTAAACAATTATGCATATTTCATAGTTACTCTCAACTTCGCATATAAATTGAGCCTTTTCACATAAATTCATTAATTTGGTGATTTCATTTAATAAAATGGAGTTGAGGGTCATGAACATTAATTCTCCATTGCATAATTATGAGCATTTATGATTTATGTGTTCATCGTGATAATTTTTACCCTCTAAGCAGGGTTTGTTGACTCCGACACCCCGTCGGGTCAACGTCCATATCTTACCATTAATTTGGACCTTCCATCCAATTAGAGAACAAAAAGACTCTTCTTCTACATTTGGCTCCGACTTTTCGTCTAGCCAGTTAACAAAAAGACCCTTTTCACCTTTGGTTCGGACCTTCTGTCTGACCCCACAACAAAAAGACCCTCTCCTTTTTGGGCTTAGACCTTTCATCTAGCCAGTTAGTGAGAAGATCCTTTTATCTCTAGCTCAGACCTCTCATCTGGCTAGTTAAAAAAAGACCCTTTCATCTCTGGCTCAGACATTTCATCTAGCTAGTTAACAAAAAGCCCCTTTTACCTTTGGTTCGGACTTCCTATCCGACCAGTCAACAAAAAGACGCTTTTACCTTTGGCTTGGACCTTCCGTTCGACTAGTGAACAAAAAGACGCTTTTATTTCTGGCTCGGACCTTTCGTCTAGTCAGGCAATAAAAAGACCTTTTCACCTCTAGTTCGGACCGTTCGTCCATCCAGTTAACAAAAGGACCCCTTCACCTTTGGCCCGGGCCTTTCGCCGGGTCAGGAAATAAAAAGATCTTTTTTACTTATGGCTCTACCTTTCCATCTAGATTGGTGAACGAAAAGATCACTTCTACTGCCAGCATCATGACCTTTCGTTTAGGTTGGCACGTAAATAAAAAAATATCCTTGTCCGGTGTTATGGCCTTCTGCCTAAGCCGGTAAATATTCTACCTTGGCGTCATGACCTTCCGCCTAAGCCAAGTTGTATGACGTCATGACTTTATGTCTAAGCCATTAAATATCCTTATCCGGCGTCATGGCCTTCTACCTAAGCCGGTAAATTTTATAGCCTGGCATCATGGCCTTTCGCCTAATCCAAGTTGTACAGCGTCATGACTCCATGTCTAAGCCGATAAATATCATTGCCCGGTGCCATGGCTCTATGTCTAAGTCGGCAAAAATTCTGCATTGGCAACATGACTTACCGTCTAGGTCAAGTTGTCTGGCGTCGTGGCTCTATGCCTAAGCTGATAAATATTTTACCTTGGCAACATGACTTACCGTCTGGGTCAAGTTGTCTGGCATCATGGCTCTATGCCTAAGCTGATAAATATTTTACCTTGGCAACATGACATACCGTCTAGGCCAAGTTGTTCGGCGCCATGGCCCTATGCCTAAGCTGGCAAAAATTCTGCCTTGGCATCATGACATTATGTTTAGGCCAAGTTGTCTGGAACTATGGCTCTCTACCTAAGTCGATTAATAGTCTACCTTGGCGTCATGACCTTCTGCCTAAGTCAAGTTCTTCGGCATCATGGCTTTCCGCCTAGGCCGGTTAAGATTCTTCATTGGCATCATGACCTTCCCTCTAGGGTAAGTGGTCTGGCGTCATGGCTCCTTTCCTAAGCCAGCAAATACTCTCCCTTGGCATCATGGCTTTATGCCTAAACCAAGTCTTTCAGTGTCACAACCTTCAGTCGGGGCTGACCATCACCCTGCTATTGGCCCAGAACTGTTGTTCGAACCAATGAATGAAAAGACCCCTCTCTTGGTTCCATACCAACTCTCGATCCCTCTGGGGATTCATAGCAACATATGGCACCTTCTCTCCATTGTCGCGGCATCAGCCACTTACCTCTCAAACTGTCGACTTACGGGTGTGCCTATTAAGCCCCATAAAAAAGGAGAGAGAAAGAAAAGAAAAAAATAGAGAAAAAAAAGAAGAAAAAAAAGAAGAAAAGAAGAAAGAAAGAAAAGGCATAAACATAGTCTACTTGCTTGCCTATTTTGCATGCATGTTTGCTTGTAATATAGCATTAATACACTTTCTTCAAAGTTTCTAAGACTGCATGCTTCCTTGCTAAATAACGCTACCTAGATTCTAAGTCTGTGTGCGTCACGACACACACTAAGGGGTAAAAAGATAATTCTCGGTGAGTACATATACCTAGGGGAAGAGTCGTAGCTATGTTGCTAGCACAACTCGCATGATATACCCTAGACAAAACTCTCACACCTCGCACATAATATGAGCAATGGCCCCTAGCCATATGGACGTCATAAATTCTTCTTGACATTTCATGGAAGCCTAAATCTCTACACTCACAGGAAGGGTGATTGTGAGAAAAAAACTATCTACCCCCCTAAAAAAAGAAATAAAAAAAGAGAAAATATATATGAATAAAAGGATGAATCTTAGTAACTGAAATTTTCCACTGAGATACATGAGGAGACTCACGCCGAACGGTGAAGTCTATTATAGCACAATAAATAAAAGGATGAACCCTAATAGCCGGAAGAGACATGTGAGGAGACTCGCGCTGAACGGTGAAGTCTATAATAACACCATGAATTAAAGGATGAATCCTAGTAGCCGGAAATCTTCATTGAGACACATGAGGAGACTCACGTCGAACGGTAAAATCCATAATAACACCGCGAATAAAGGGATGAATGTTAGTAGCCGGGAATCCCCATTGAAACACATGAGGAACGTCGGACGGTAAAATTTCAAATTAAGAATAAACAAGGGGTATGTGCGAAGCTACCAAAAGTCGAGAACCCCAAATACTTGTGTAGACGATAAAGTAATCCTAGAGTGTTACTTAGAACATCTGCATGTCCTTATGTTTAAGGCTTACTACCCATATAATTGTACTTCCACTCTATGGAGGAATAGTCTTAGGTGTGGATCATGGCTTATGCTATGCACATACTCTACGCGGTTTCCTCTTCACGTATGCACGTCTCCCTTAGTTGTGCTTCGTGAGTTGCACTCCGTCAGCGAATCTTGGGCACTATCTTTATCCTTACCCTGATAGAGGGGAACTATACTATATATGCTCTATGCCTGCTGCTGATGAGTGCCTGTATGCTTGCATGAGAATAAAATGATGACGATAAAGAAATAAAAAATAAATAAAATAAAAAATGATAAACAAAAGAAGTAAAATGAATCACCTTCATCACATTCTCCTTCCAATCCCTCACGGGTGGCCCATCACCCACCTACTTCTATACATACTCCCATTCGGTGGCTCATCACCCGCCTCCCCCTTCCATTCACACTCCCATTCAGGGAGTTCATCCACCTTCTTCTACACATACTTCCGTTCGGGTGATCCATCATAGGCCTCCTATTCCCCCTTCTTCACGGCCCCAAAGCCCTTATGTATCATGTAACCCGGCCTGTCTGGGTCCTTCTATGGGTCAGCCCATTAACTCCCCTCCACGGCCTTCTTATGTGGCACCTACTTCAAGGCCATCATGCCAACCCTCCGTGATTCAAGTTACACCCCTCCAACGAAGTCTTCTTGATAAAATCGCTTCATTGGAGGAACAATTGAAGAGGGTCACATGCCCGCGGCCCACTCCTCCTCCTTCTCCAGTCAATCCTCTTCATGCCGTTATGAATAAGATCATTAAGATGGAACAGGATTGGAAGGAGCAGAGAGATAATGGCATTATAGATACAAGTGAGCAAGATGAGCTAACAATTTTCAATGATCAAGTGGACGCCGTCCGCCCTCCACCACCTATATATTCCACTCATTCATATGGCCCTCTGCCTCTACCTCCGCTTTCACATAATCCTCCACATTACATTCCTCCATCACCTATTATTACGCCTCCACCACGGTATCCATTTGAGTTTAATGACGATGAAGAATCGGGTGTTCTTTATGAAGAGTTGGAGCTGATACAAGATGAAGTTCCTCAAGAGGCACACATTCCGAGTTTCATTCGCTTTCCTCTCCCTCCATTACCCGACGAACCCCCTGCTCAGGACGAAGCCACCATCCTTAACCCTAACCCTATCTATGAAATCTCTTGGTGTTACGATGATGGGTCGATACTCCAATCACCCACACCGGCACACCATGACCCTTCTCCTATCCCTAATACCTCTCGCCCCATCCGGCACTTCCTACGCACCAAACATTCTCCTTTTACACCTCCAGTTACCACACCATTAACCCTCACAGCACCGGCCTCCGCCGAACCTTCCACTAAGCCTCCACCCATTATACCATTAACCTCCATAACACCGGTCTCTGCCAAACCTTCCACTAAACCTCCACCCATTATACCATTAGCTTCCACTCTATCGGCCTCCGCCAAGCCCACCACCCAACCTTCTCCAGTTAACCTCCCTTTGTCGCCACCTCGGCCCTCCATTATCCCTTTAACACCAAAATCAACTTTAATTATCCCTCCACCTATCCCTTTACCCGAGCCCATGGCTAATCCGGAGCAGGGTCCATCTCTTTTTGCACTCGAGCCAACCTCGTCCGCTTTCGAGCAAGGGAGAAGCTTGAAGTGTTCCCTCTAACACATTCCATTACACCATCACCATCCATGGAGCCTCCCGCCTCCGCCTCACCTGCTTCCATCTCTCAGAGTGGGTGCGTTTCTACAAGTACTTGTGCCGAAGATGATTGAGAGCCGAGCAAGAAGGATTTGGCTGCGGCTATGCCGTTCAAGATTCAAGAGTTTATTTACCGGATGTCAATCCATGTCATTGTACCGGCATATTTGAGAAGTCTCCATAGAAGCTCACCAATGAAAATTCTTATGAGTTGATGCCGTGTTGGCCAAGTGCCATTATCAAAATCACTTTGCTCATTGGTCGGCATTCTTTCAATGCTCTCACTACCCTTCGCTCAGTCACCATGACACACTCCTTTAATGAGAGCTTACTATTTCAATCCTTTGAGCCATCTGACCGGGCACCTTGTTTACTATGGAGAGGCGGGCATTCTTCTCCTAGGGGTCCTTCCGCTACCATATCCATCTTCTTGTCGATCACCGACTTCATCTTATGGGCCACTCCATGGGTGAGGAGGGAGTTCTTGTCCTCTCACCCCTCGTATCCTTTGCATTTTATGCATTCCATGCATCTATCACATCCATTGCACTGCATTCGCATGTATTTGCATTCCTTCTTCCCTAGGTTTCCAAACCCGTATCTTCCCCACCTTCCGGAAGCTCCGAACCTTCCAAGGTACCGCACCCTTCTCTATTTCTTTCCTCTGGAACCTCCGGAACTCTCTCTTCGGGCATCACGCCCATCTACACCTCCATATCCGGATCCTCTAGATTTTTCTCGCCTTCTAGGGCATCGTGCCCTTTTACACCTTCTCCCTCTGGAACCTCCAGATTCTTCTTACCCTCTTTCTCCCAACTCTCTATCTCTTCACCAGGGGCGTCGCGCCCCTACTCACATCATTCCTTCAGAACCTCTGGACCCTTCTTCCTCTTCTAATCCACTCTCCCCAGGGCATCGTGTCACTCCACACTACAAGAAAATTGGTCTACAACGACCTAAACAATTGGTCGTAAAATAATAAAATTTGGTCACTACATGAATTTGCGACCACAAATTGGTCGCTGACCAGTGGTCGCAATATCATCGTCGCTGATACTCGTAGCGACCAATATCTATGCTTGGTCACTAAAACTTGAATTATTAGCTACAAAAATAAGTTTGGTCACTATAGATGACCCCAATAGCGACCAAAATATCTGTCGATATCATCCAAGTCCCACAGTATTTGCACATTTTTACTCAGTTCCCTCATGCTTGGTGCTTCAACATCTCTCCCTGTATACATTCCTACTATATGTTATCTACCCTATTAGATTATATCAAGGACCTTATGGCTTTGGTAAATATGGAATTTGAGTTCTCCTTCATCAAAAATAATGATGATTTCAGAGGAATCACAGTCATACGGATAGGCCGTTGAGCCATCCAAGACTGGGGATGATAGTTTCATTTTGCGAGTTGTGTTGGGTTGATAGACCTGGATTCAGAGGGGGGGTGAATGAATCCCCTTCAAAAACTTATAGCGGAATAAAAGTTTTGCTTAGACTCACTGAAGACAAGTAAGATCAAGGAACTCTAACACTCAGAAAGCTAGAAGTGCTGACGAACTAAGGTGAAAACCCACAAGGGCGTCTCAGGCAAAATTGGGTGACCCCTCGGTTTGAAAATCTGAAAGGGCTCACCGAAAAAAGTAAAAGGGGGCCAGCTCTAGTGAAAACATGTAAGGGTGGTAGAGCTGGTAAAGAGAAAAATAAACTCTCTCCCTCTCTACTCCTCGCTGATGAAGGCCATTAACTATGACATCCTGCCGATGGCGACCGTAGCGTCACTACACAACAACGGTGACCACTATGCCCCCGAGGGCCGGCCACAGCCAATGCCAACTCTAGTGTTCGGCCACCACACCTCAACGGTCAGTCGACCAGTCCCGGGATTTCGACTACACTGCCTGCACAAGCCAGCTACCTAGCTCCAGTTCCAATTTTCAACCCTAGTATTCTGGCTATAATGCCTTCACAGGCGAGTCGCCTAGCTCCAGTTCTAGTTTCTAGCCCTAATATTCTAGCTATAATGCCTCCACAAGCCAGTCGCCCAGCTTAAGTTCCAGGTCCCAGCTCTTGGATTCTGGCTACAACACCTTTATAGGCCAGCCACCCCGCTCTAGTCCCAACTTCCAGTCCCAACACCCCAGCTACAATGCCTTCATAGGCCAGCCACCTACCTCTAGTCCCAGCTTTCCGGCTACAACGCCGTCACAGGCCAGCCACCCAACCCCAGTCCCAGCTTCCAGTCCCAGTACCCCGACTACAATGCCTTCACAGGCCAGCCGTCCAGCTCTAGCCCTAGTATCCCGGCTACAACCCCTCCAACGGCCAACAAGTTGGCTCAGGTTCCAGTCTCCATTATCGGCTGCAATCCTAGTCCCAATGATAAGTTCCCGTCCCAAACCCAGTTCCAACCTCCAGTCCCTATCCTTGTCCCGATTTCTGGCCGCAATGCCTTCCCCGGCCAGTTCAGCCTCAGGCTTCCCAAGCCAATGTAAATTACATTTTCGGCTAACAACATGGCACTAGCCGATACCCTATCGCTCAGTCTCTAATCGGCATGCTCGAAAATCTCCTCAGTAGCCCTAACCACATAGACCATTACTTCCCGAAGGGTCTACGCCGGCCTTATGTAACATGGGCTTCTATCCCTCAAAGAACTAGCCCCCACACCTAGTCATTTTTCCTACCTTCCAGTACTCAGTCCCTAGTTCCCAGTACCTCGGTTCCAGTACCCAGCACCCAGTGCCCAGTCACACCATTTTCACATTCAGTCTTCTATGCTTACACCTGGAATCGGGTGAGCCCAACCCTCTACCCCCTATACCAACACATGATAAAAGAATCAAGCATGACTAACAATAAGTGGTCACCAGTCCACACATACAACACTAGTCCACAAGATGAAAAGTGGAACAACTCAGCAAATAACAAAAGTCCAACAAATTGTCATTAGTAGTCTATAAAGGAGCCCAAGACATGCCTTTGGGGTAACAAACTGCAGACAACCTAGATGGCACAACAAAAGAGGGGAAAGGGGGTGATATAATCAAATCCTGGGTTCGCCCTTCTCTAGTGCTGCCAGATGAGACTCAGCAACTGCATGCTCCGCCTCCAAGGTCAACAGGAGCCGAACACTAGCCTCGACCGTGGTCTCAGCAGCCTGCCACTCAGCTCTAGCGAGCTCCATAGCTCGCTACTGCTCCTCCAAGGACTTCCTCAATACCTCAACCCAGCTCTCCGCCTCGCTTAGTTGCACGACGCAACTTTGGGAAAGTGACACAGCTACCTCTGCATGTCCCCTCTACTGGGCCATGGCTAACACAAGCTGGTCCCACTGCCCCTGTGTCGCTCCGATGGCTGCTCTCCTCCGAGCCCTCTGCTACTTAACCTCACAAAGTTGCAAGTACTCCGCTCAAATCTCAACCAGCCCGGACATCCAGAAATCACGAGGGAACCCAAGGGCGTGGAAGCCCTGGGTGCACTCCCTCAGTCGTTGTCAAAGGTACTCTGTAGAAGGGAGACGATTGCCCTACAGGTATCCTCGAGCTTGCTGAAGCAAGGCGATGCCCGTGCTCGCATCCAGTAACGGCTCCAGCGGCGAGGCAGACGTAGGCCACTTAATCCCTAGGCTCAGGGAAGGGTCGTCCACCTTTACCAGCACAATAGTGAAGCCTCAGCAATTCCACCAAACATAAAGAGAAGCAAGCAATTCATCCAAAATTTTTCATGACAAAATGAGGTTGAAAACCTGACAAAAAGTCCCAATCCTCACCCAGTCTGGCTCCCGCCACGCTTATGGCATCTCCCGCTGGGGTCAGTGAGGGCAATCTCTCCTCCACGACCCAGTCATCCTCGGTAACCATCAGCGAGACGAAAGGCTCCCCCCGGTCGCTCTCGCCAAGAGCTGACGTGCAATCCTCTCTAGACTCCAGCCTTGTTCATAACACGGTAACATCAATATCCGGGGATGAAACTCAAACAAGGGATAAATGGGAAGGGGAGAACCCTTACACACCTTCCAAAGTAGCCTCCATCTCCACTTCCTCAGCAAAAGAGGCCTCAGAGGAGGAAGAGCTTGAGCTCTAACTCTCATCTGTCTCCATCGCCACGTAACTACTGCTCAAAGAGCCGGGTGAGGCCACCGACAAGCCCCCAGACACGGGAGAGCCAGTGACACCTGCAGATCAATGAACCAAGCCAGGTCACTATGCAATCTGACCTAATGTGAAGGCAACTTCTCGGTCAGGGGTTTCAGATGACAAACTCACCAATGGGGGTGCCCCCTTCAAAAACCCCCTCGATGTCGACGATCTCCTCATCACCCCTAGTCAAAGTCGCGATAGCGGGCTCATCCCCTACTCCCCCGATCGTGTCACGGGGAAGCTCACCCTCCTCCAGAGGGGAAGAAGCACCTACAACCAACACCAAAGGGAGCTTAGTATCAATGGGCAAACCAGAAAAACCCACTACAAATGGCTAAGTACTTAGTTGCATACCTGAGGGCCCCACACTAGAGGACTCGACCAATCCCATAGACCGTCGGGCTGAGACCCGACATTCCTTTATAATTCCAAGCAAAGCAGTCTCAAAATTCTTACAACAGCTGTATACATGGCTTCTATTCTTTTAGGGAGAGCATGGCATTGAGAAATGTGGGCCTAAGATCATCCTCATTTCCCAAGTTTATTTCCATCAATTCATCAACGTTGGCCTGGCCACCGTCTTTGATTTCTAGAGGTGCTGGCTGTAGGTTGCTGAAGTCTTCATCATCATCTTCGGCTTCCAGAACTTCCAAGTTTTTACTGTATTGCCATCGGCCCTCCGGGGGAGTCTTTGATTCAACTTACTATAGAAGTGCAAGACGCTCAGTTGACAAATAATCTAGGCTTTTGACTTCAGTTAATGTGCTTAAGGCGGGCCCAAGGGTAGGAGGACTCAGCTCTAAATCTTTGGCGGGAGTGGCATGCTCCTTTTCAGATATAGCTTGTATAGGGGATATAACCTGGTCACATTCACCAAGCATTTTCGTGATCAGCTCTGGTTGCATTGGTGGCATAATAGACGATGAGCAACAACTGGAGTAGCTCCCTCCCTGTTCGAAATTTTCAGCTTCGCTGTTGCTGGCTGTATCAAATTTGGCTTGCAATGCCACTTCTTCAGGAAGGAGCTCTTCCCAGCACCTACACACAGTCGAGGCTTTTGACCCATATAATGGCAGTAATAGCTTTGAGGGTTGTTATGGTGACTCAGTACATTCATTAATTTTCTACCAGGTATTCATCATAGTCTGCCCACGGTAGGCCTTTAGTTGGTGGGACAAAGGTGGAAATTACATCCACCTCATAGTGCCCCCCATAGTAGTATTCTTCAAGAGTGAACCCTAACTCGGGGTTCGGAGAGATGTATTTCAACTCCTTATCTAGATTGGCAGGATACCAAAACTTCTTGAAGGACTCCTTTTCTTCACGGGCCTGAAAAGAAGGAATATGCATTTTCTTGAATAGCTTGGTTACTCTTCCCACTGTGAACTCCAAGCCCTGAATCGGGACCATTGAATTATCTAGGTCCTTGGGAATATAGTAGTCTCCATCTTGTTATGCAGGATGCTCTCCCGCTTCATAAAATATGATAGTGGGGCCTGTTGGATGAACCACCTCCAATGTTTTGCAAGCTTCGACTGTTGAACTGTCAAGACTCGCTATTGGTTTAATAAGTCTGTTAGGGACCTCGGTGTGTCCATAAATCTCCTGAACCCTGGCTTCATTCCTCATGGTGTAGATGACAAGTGGTGCAGCTCTGCTAATATCACCTGTGCTGGCAATGTGTGACACAGCTAGAGGGCTTGTATATCTAGGCAGTGGCGGTGGAAACCAACTATCACCCGAGGCTTCTTTTATTGTTTTAGCAGGAGCTTTCGGCTTGGTGGGCTTCCGAGGCTGCTCCATGTAGAGAGAAGCATCTAGTAGATGGCATTCAAATACTTCAAACGGGTGGAGGTCATCAAATATCCTCTCCTCTTTTCCATCTTGACTGTACTTGATGCACTGGTGCAACGTAGATGGTACCACAAGGTTTTCATGCAGCCATGGGCAGCCAAGCAGTGCCTTGTACGAGGTGTTGAAGTTAATAACATGAAATTGTACCCTCGTGGTGATACCGGCCATTGTGAGGGTGAAGTTAGCCACTCCGAGCGGGACTTCAAATTTTTGATTGAAGCTGGCGATATACATATCTCTGACTTTAGTGAGTTGAACATCGAAGTAGTATTTCTGATAAATTTGGTAAGAGAGTATATTGATAGTTGCACCCGGATCTACCAAAATTCTATTTATTGACTGGCCATTCAACTCTCCTCTCATGTACAGTGGCCTGCCGTGGCTGACAGAATGAAGCAGCATGTCTTCCTCAGTGAATGTCACATTTGTTAGCAGTGCCTCAGCCAGACAATTCTCATACTGAGTGGGAGTCTGCAAGGCTGTAATGATAGCCTACCGGGTCTCTTCACTCAAGGAGAGAATTTCCCAAATAGTGAACCTTGTTGGAAGCTTCTTCAATAGTTTCATTATTCGGGTCCCAACCCGGACATTAGACAACTTCATCTCCTCCACCCACCTTGGCTTTGGAGGGTCTCGTGCCGCAGTCTCTGGCGATCCTGCTTCATCGAGCTTTAGCTCTGCATTATTCTATTGTACTGAATGGTCACTTTGTAGGCTCTTGGTGCATGGAGCGGGGCTGGTCCCATCTTCATTCTAAGAGTTTACTGGCTGGGGAAGGCGCTGCTGATTGCCTTGAGTTGTAAAGCTGGCCTCTTGGCAAGGGTGTTTCTCCTTAGCTGCCTTGAGGAATTTAGCAAAAGGAGGGATGACATTGCCCTCATTGCTTTGTGGATATAGCCCTAGCAGAGGAGGAATTTGAATTCCCTTGACTTCCAGAGGGGGTATTTGGTAGGGCTACTCCCCTCTGAAAATGATATTGTAGTTGGCTGGTGGTGGGCGCCCCCATTTTTGATCCGACCGAGTTGCATGAGCAAAGGTTGTGGCTTCAACCTGGCTTGCTTTAGTGGCTGGTGCAAAATAGATATCTTCTTCCTCGTCCACCCCAGGCAAAATGAATAGAGCGGACAGGGTGTTACATGAAAGGGTTGTCACTCTTTTGGCACTTCGAACTTTTCTTTCCTTTTTTTGCTCTTTCTTGGGTGGCGCCTACCCCCAGAACAAGCTGTTGCCTTCCTTAGACTCTTCTTGCCTTTCTTCTTGATGCTCGAGGGTGAGTTGCTCAAGCTGTTTCCATGGCACATGATCTTTCATTAATAAAGGCTGTAGTTTGGGTTGTTCATAGTCATCTAGCCCGTTGATATAAGCCTGTAGTCTCCAGACTTCTAGGCTTATTTCTTTATTTATCAACATCGGAGTTTGTCTCCTTTGATTGTGGGTCAGTATTCTGATTGCAGCAGGCTGGTTAACCCAAACAGTGTCGGAGCTGGCGGAGCTGGCCATACTGTCGCACCACGGACATGTCCCCCCATTGCAGAATGGGGTGCGGGCTTCTTCTTATCCTTCACAGGGACCTTTTGTCATCCTTGTTGCTCCTTCAAAGGTGTCAAAAAACACGCCTCATAGGTGCGTTGGGTACTGGCCTCTGCAACTTCTTTTGGCAATGCTTGGTATAGAGATACCATGTTGGCAGCTGCCTTATTCGTTGGTGCTTCATGGGACTATGGAGGATCAACTTCCCATCTGAAGTTCGCCCTTCTTTATTAAGCCTTCAATTACATCCTTGAATACATAGCAGTTTTCAATTGGATGTCCCAGCATTTGATGATAGGAGCAAAGTCTTGGGCTATCCTTTCTCGTCAAATCTTCCAGCCACTTTGGCTCAGGCAGAGTAATCTTGTTGTACTGGGTGGCCTAGTCGAAGAGGACACTGATCTTATCTCTTGGGAATGAGTATGCCTTTTTCATTTTGTCCCTGAGGGACGAGCCGTCCTTCTTTTCATCCACCATGATGGGAGAAGGGTCAGCTATCTTCTAGCCTTTATCTCTCTGTTGTTCAAAAGCCTTCAAGTCGATGGTGTTTGCTTCTTTCGATGCTGGCCGCCGATCTACTGATTTTGCCTTCTGGGTGATGGCATTTGTTGCTCGCGAGGCATGCTTTGCCAGGAAGGCTTCAATTTCAACCAGTACATTATTGAGACGGTCAAAAGACCTTATCTCCATTCCTATCATCTTTTCTAGAACCTCCATCTTGAGGTTCTGTTTACAGATCGATACAGCATCCTCCTGGTGCGAGGACCACTTGCATCTCATTCCAAGATTCCTCTACCTCTTAATATAATCGAGAGTAGTTTCATCAGGTCTTTGCCTGGTTGAATAGAATTCAGCCATAGTGACCTCCCTTTCAGTGACATGGAACCTCTTACTGAACTTCTTCTACATATCAGTCCAGTCGCTGATCGACCCAGCCGATAGGCTGGAGTGCCATTCAAATGCGAGCCCCATCAGCGAGGACCCAAAAAATTTTAGCAGGTACGACTCGTCTGTAGCCAAATCACCCATAACAGTCATATAATAGGCAATGTGCTCTCTAGGGGAACCCTACCCATTAAATTTGTCAAATTTGGGTGGCTTACTAATTCCCGAAGGGAGCTACTCGGTTGCATGATGTGGCAAGTAGGGTACCCGATATGCATCAAAGATAGGATATTCTCCTTCACCCCGCTCGGCTAACTTCATTTCACTCATTCTTTCAGCCATAAGACTGTTCATAGCAGTCGGGTCGGCTGGCTCAAGATAAAAGTGTGCCTGCTATAGATATGGGGTGACCAAAGTGGTCGCCTGCGATGTGGGGCGTAGCAGCGATGCCAGATGCAGCGTGACAACACTGGTGGCAGTAGCGGCTAAGGTGGACACTATTGAGTAGCAGCCTGACTATGCTCTGCAGGCTCAAAAAGATTACATGATGGTGGATGATCGCCCAGGTTGGGACCTCCTTGTGATGATTCTGCTTGCATTTCTGGCAGCTTGAATGACGGAGTCTGCTTCGTCCCCTCATTCAATTGTCTCTTCAGGATCTCTATCTCCTACTGATATTTTTATAGCAGCATCTGTACCGATGGATCTAGGGCCACTGCACCAGGGACCCCTTCCACTATTTCACCTGAGGCGCCCTTGGGCGAGGCAATCAATTAAACTTCTTCTTCTTTCGAGGTCACTACATTGGCAGTCAATATAGTGACGGCTCCAGCAATGACTTGCTTTCTTTTCGCCGCTTTTAGCATTTCTTCTGTGGCCTTGCTTCTTCTAGTATTCGGCCCTGGCCTTTCGGCTAGTCAGGCCAATTCTTCCGGCTCCTCAGGTAGAGCCCCATATTTGCTAGCCACTCCGGCCATATTACAAGTAAAAATTTGCATTCCTTTTCTCTATCTCCAGATTGTTCTCCTTGTCTGACCAGGGAAGGTCAATATTTCAAATACTAATATTCTTCTTTCTTCCCTCTACTGTGGAAGAACTTCGTCAGATCTATCTTACGAGCATCTTCATACCCATTATCATCTATAGAAGATGCCCTTCTTCTTCTTCTTCCTTTTCTTCTTCTCTGGCGTCAATGACACGGAGCAGCCTTTGTTGGCCTAGGGAGGAGCACCCCAAGCCATGGAAGTAGTTCTTGACTATCTTGGTCATCTCATCTCAGCCGCACCTCAGAGAGAGGGTAAGAGGCAGTCTCTGATCTTGCACTAATGACATATAGGAGAGCCGTGTCAGCCTAGCAATTTCTCCCACTCTTCTGGGATGTAATAAAATATCTGCCAGTCTGGCACAAGCCCTAGAAACAGGTAGAGGATTCACCACCACCTCTTCTCTTGGTGTAGTCTTCTCCCCCCTCCTCCTGGGGACTTCAGCAACTAGAACAGATCTCTACAGGGCCGGAGCCAGACCTCGAGCCCTTTTTGGGACCCAAATTTGTTTAAATTTCGTTGGCTTAGGGGCCAACCTCCTCTATCTATCATCATCAGGATTCGCCCTCTGGCTTGCCAGTACCTGGAAGGCATTATGAGTAGGCACCATTGGGACGACACGGTCCAGTGGCACCTCAGCATCACGGCCATTCAAAAAGACTTGAATGCTGTCGATCATTATCAACTTCCCAGAAGTAGACAGTCTGGCTTGGGGGACAGCACTTGTTCCTCTTCTCCGACGGTCCCTCCTGTTGCCTACGGGTAGCCTCCTGCCGGTGGGTGGAACTCCATAGTGAGCGTGGTGGACCAGGCGAGAAATGACAATGAAGTCAGTAGCCTTCTGATGGAGGTTCCTCTTTGGACATGCAACGGCATTGTCAGTAGCAGCTTGCGTAGCTTCATTGTTCTCCACATCGAGTAGGGTGGTGAAAGCAATGCCCAAGAAGTTGGGAAAGCCAACTACTAGGGAAAAGGAACCAAACACAGTGGGCACCGCCAGGTACCCATTCGCTACGTGGGACACCATGACTTGAGTCCCGAACATGAGTCTAGCAAGTCCAGCTGCCATTACTTTTCCTGCAAGATATAGGCAAACAATCAGCATTCTTAAGGAGGGCCCCGGGGCCCTTTACCTTGGCCTGAAGATGAAGGGGGACTGTGTCCCACCGGGAGTGCCAACTTGTGGGAATAGATTATTTACTTTATTTTCGTTTCAGGTTATTTATTAGGAGTTTTATTTCAACATGGGGCATGCCAGTCACATCCGTGACAAGTTTTATTATGTGCTCTGTCTGACTGATCAGACAAAGATGAGTGATCACGTTGGGACCCTTTACTGTTAACCCTTCCACCCTCTCTCTCCTCCCTCACATTTTACTCATTTCTCTCCCTCCGTTCTCTCACCTCTCTTCTCCTCTCCCTCGGGCGTGCAACCATGGTAGAGCTGGGTGAGGTGGCGATAGCGTGGGACTAATTTGGAGTGTGATGGCGTGAGTACTGGGGTGTGGCGTTGGCGCGATCCCATTCGTGGATTCAAAGCCGGCGTGGGTTGCTTGTGTGATTGTTTTCGACGAGGATTGGTCATTTCAGCTCGCAAGATCTTCGGTGGAGGTAGGGGGATGGATACCGTACTCTTTTCCTACATTTTCTCATGATTTGGAGCCGAATGGAAAGAGTTTGAGTGGGTTTTGCTTTGGTTTGGGTGAAATCCATGATCGGGGGTGTCAGCCGAGTTCGCCATTTCGGGCGACGATTTTCGGTAGAATTGGTATCATTTGAACACCTGGCATGTCTAGATGCCATTCCTGCTGGTTTCATTGCATTTGGTCATGGTTTGGGGCTAGTAAGAGTCTGGTTACCCTTGTGACTCAGTTTCGGTTATTTTATGGAAATCGCCCATTTTGTGTTATTTTTGTGTGTGGTTTGATCCCTTCTAGCGTGTGGAAGGATGAAATTATCATTAGGGATGTTTCCCCATCGTTCTGGAGACAATTGGGGCGTGGAACGGCATTTTCCACTGATTTTAGTATTTTTTGGGTTCGGTCTGGGAGCGCGGAGCTCCCAGGGGGCACATCTATTAACGCGCTATATCATGTTAACACATTCATCTAAGAAGATTAACAGTAGGGTGGTAAGGAACGTGGTCCTAGTGTTGGACGCGATCCTTGAGAACGTGACCCAACTAACGGTCGTGATTTTGATGAACACGCTCGAGGTTGAAACCGCGTTCTTGTATTAACGCGCAGGAGGCTATGGCCGCTTCTATTAACGCGACCCTAGCATATGCCGTGTCAACGCATTGACGTGCTATAGGGGTTGGACGCATTCTAGTGTTAACGTGACCCACCCTATGGACGCGTTCACTATCGCAACACAGGCGTGCACCGCATTCATGTCTTTGGTTTTCTGCGTGTTATTTGAGCTATCTCGGGCTCCGATGGACCCTGGATTTAGTACCTTGTTGGCCTTTGACTCAACGGATGCCTTGGGTGTTCCGTGAGAGTCATTTACATGTGTAAGGGATCCCAGAAGAGTGGCTTATCCCAAGCTTTGTCTAGAGTTTCTTTTGTGTTATTTGGCTTGGCTTCGACCCGTTGGTTAGCCCATTGTACGTGGATGTCTCGGATGTCCTATGAGGGTTGTGACCGTGTTATAGGTTGTTCGGAAGTGCCATTATACCGAATAGTGTTTTGTGTTATTTTCGAGGGTCATTATGGTTTATGGTCAACCCAGTTGTGACCTAGTGGTTGACACGTGACCTCGTGAGTGCCTCGGTTATCCTGTGAGGATTGAGACACTAATTTTGGATGCTTAGAGATATCATCTTACCTCAGTTTACGTGCCTATGTGGTCTGAGGGCTTTGATCTTCCCTCACATTTTGTGGTTTGTGTTATATAGAGTCGAGAGTCCTATGTGCAGCCTTGGGGCTGAGGACTTGTGTTTTATCATGGTTTTGGCTTGGGGACTAGGCTGATTAACAGTATATTATTGTGATGTGCAACAATCTTGACCCGAGTTGTGTGACTCAAGGATCGTTCTGTGTTGGCCTAGTTGACTATCTTGAGTCTGGCGGCAGTTCTGGGTACTGCCTTGTGTTTTGTAGTACGTGCGATAGGTGAGTGTTTACCCTGTCTGTACTTCGATGTTTCTGTGTTGAGTCTCTGTGTCTAGTAAGCCTCCACTAGTCGTAGCCTGACGACACTTCAGTGTGTCGGCCCACTTAGGAGAGGTGACAGGATAGTTCCCGAGAGATAGTTTTTAGCCTAGTTTTCATGGGCTCCCTTGCTTTGCAGTAGCATCCTACTGGGGGGGAAAACAAGCTAGAGGCCTGGCTCAAGACATTGGACTTGTGTGTGAACATGTGGTCAGGGGCGTTTGGATGAGCGTCGATGGGCGTGACCTTGACTAGTCACTCGTTACTGTTGTTCCTTACACTTGGTACAGTGTCTCGGTCACCGTGTTCGAGACAAGTGTGAGACGCTTGAGGCGCAGTGTAAGATGTCAATGGATGCATCTAGCTTTGCTTCTACTAAGGAGGTGCTTCTATCACATGACACATGACTTGTGGTTTTGTGACTGGTTCTCCCTCATGGTTGACATAGTGCTTCGGCTAGCTTATGTCTGGCTTCTCCATGGCTTGTGTAGGGTACACGACAGTAAGGTCGTGTGTGTGTCAGTGTTTTGAGTAGAGTTTTCTACGTCTGAAAGGTCGTGATGTGAAGCCTACACGTCTGTTGTTGCACGATGTATTCTGGCAATGTAATCGAGTCTTCTCGAGTTTAGTTTGGCAACTCCCTACTAAGTGTTTGGGTAGTTGTGCCTTTCCCGATTAAGAGTAGTCTAGAGGGCTGAGATTTTATCGGCTGTCGTGGTTTATCATGTATGGCTTTCCTCTTTACTTTCGTTGTTGTTACTCTTGTTCCTGCTGTTACTCTTGTTGTTCTTACTACAGTTTACCGCTTTGGTTTCTTGGTGGGGATCTGCGGGACCCCTACTAAGCTAGTGACACGAGGCTCACCCCTGACTTTTTAGGTGTTGCTGCTCTTCTTCCTCGTGGTCTGGAGGTGCGGTTCGTGATTCTTAGTTTCCAGCTTTGCCAGTGTCAGGCTTCCCCCGACTTGAGGATACGTTCCCTTTTCTGTTGGACTGTACTTGTCTTTGGTTGGACTGGACTCTGTTAGCTGTTGTAGCTATTAGTTTTAAATTGTTGTAGAAAATGTAATTTTATTTCTATTATTTTAGCAACCCTGATCAAATATAGTAATTGTTTACTACCTTATCTGGAAGTTCAAGTACTCTCATGCACCTCTATTTATCCCTTCTATTTTTCATCTAAATCTCCTTATGGCGGAGTTGCTCTCTCTCGGTCCTCTCACGGTGACGTTTAACTCCAAAATGGGGCGACAATCAAAGACTCGGCATGGCGTGGCGGTGTCAATCTTCCGATTCCTTGACTCATTTCTTCCTTTATTCTTTTAGCTAAATTTAATTACATGAATTTTACTTTCTTTTAATTTAGGCTCACTCAAACTCAACTTTTCTCAAATACAAGAATATTTTCCAACTAAGCTTAATTGAAAGTATTTCCTCCTCATGGGATCGACCCGTTCTTACCACTTTACTTGAATCTTCAAATCCATTTAAATGAGTGAGTGCGATTTTATAAATTTTGAAATTCTGTGGCATGGTATTTTTAAATGACTGGTGCCGAGCGCATCAATGGGGCACTTCCATGACCCTCTGCGGCTCCACAATATGGCATTCAAGGTCCATTACAGGTTTGAAAAGCCCAGGCGGCACCTTGACGTACTCAAATAATTCCTCCACCTTTGCTTCCTCTGACCTGGGATAAGCAACTGGTGACGCATCCCTGGAGACATCACCCACCTTTGAGATATGAGAGACTTCTGGAGAAGCGACATAGCCAGGTGCTGGTGGCGAAAACCAGTCATCTGACAAAGCCTTATTTTCTTTCTTCTTAGCAGATGGTTCTTTTTTTGCTGGCTCTCAGACAGCTTCCATGTAGAGAGATGCATCAAGCAGATGGCACTCGAAAATTTCAAAAGGGTGCAAATCGGCAAACACTCTTTCTTCCTTCCCATTCCAGCAATATTTGATACATTGATGTAAGGTGGAAGGCACTATCAAGTGTTCGTGCAGCCACGGTCGGCCGAGTAGAGCCTTATATGATGTGTTGGAATTGATCACATGGAATTGCACTATTGCGGTGAGATCTCCCAATGTGAGGTTGAATTCCACCACTCCGAGTGGGACTTCAAATTTCTGATTGAAACCTACAATCCTTATATCCCTTACTTTTGTAAGGTGTACATTAAAGTAATATTTTTGATATATGCGGTAAGGGAGGATATTAACTGCAGCACCTGGGTCTACCAGGATCTGGCTTAGTGGTTGGCCATTGAGCTACCCCCCCCCATATAGAGCGGCCTGTTGTGGTTTAGGTGCGGGACTAACGTATCATCCTCTATGAATGTAACGGTTGGCCCAGGTTGAGCTTCTGCCAAATATGCTTCACACTGACCTGGTGTCTGCAAGGCTTCAATCATCGCTTGCCGCGCTTCTTTGCTCAGGGACAAGATCTCCCATATAGTGAATCTAGTTGGAGGTTTCTTCAATAGTTTCATTATTCGACTGCCAACCCTGACATTGGACAGCCACATCTCTTCCACCCATCGGTTCTTCGGAGGCTCTTGAGGGGTCGTTGGCGAGGGCTGCTCCCTCTCAGTTTCATTCTCCTGATGGAGTGGTTGAGGGGACTTCTCATACTGAGAAGCTTTCTCAGTCGAGGAGGGACTAGCACCCACCCCATTCTTCATGAAAGATGTAGGAGGAGGTGGAGAAAAAGGGTCTTCAGCTCTATGGCCACTCGCCAGACTTGGCTACTTTCCTTTTAGTATAGATAAGAATTTGACAAAAGTAGGTATGCCATCATCTTCTTTCTCTTATGTGTATAGACCTGGTGGAGGCGGAATCATGTTGCCCCTAACCACAGGCTCAGGTATCTGGTAGGCCGTTCGCCCCTGAAAATAATATTGTGATTTGCAGGGGGGGATGCCTCCATCTTTTCCCCAAGCGGGTAGTGTGGGCTGCGATCGAAGCTTCTGCATGGTTTGCTTCATGCAATGAGGTGCATGTTTCACTTTCTTCACCGTTTTCAGGCAAACTGAACAAGGCAGATAAAGTATTGCATGCCACGATAGTTATCTTCTTCTTGCCCTTGGCTTTCTTCTTGCGTCGATTCTACTTGACCAGCTCCTGCCCCCAGAAGAGGTCGTCATCGGCCTCTTGCGCCTTTGCTTCATCTTCTTCTTCAAGGCTAAAAGTTTCTAGCTGCTCCCACAATATATGATCTATCACCAGTAATGGTGCCAATTTGGGCTGTTCATATTCATCAAGCCCGTTTATGTCAGCCTGCAGGCATCACACCTTGGGGCTTATCTCCTTATAGTTAGGTAGTGGAGTGATGGGAATCAACACCATGCATCTAACATTTTTTTAATTTGCATTTGTATCCTTGAGTCAATTGGGTTTTATAATTGTAACGCATTATAAGCCAATGGGTTAGTCATTAGGAATTAGTGAGTTTCTTTGTAAAAGGCCGTGAAGGATCGGTGGGACCCCACCCTCTCTCTCATTGGGCCACTTGGTTTCTAGGGCCCATAGGGCTGGTCTTTGATCCATGGGAGAATGTTGACCAAGTGGAGAATTCCAACTTGGCCACAAGAGGAGGGCGCCCCCCATTCTCCCCCTTTTTTATTTTTTTTATTTCATTTGACCACATGGGAGAGAAATTATATTTCTCATCCCCTAATTGCCCCTCCCTAACCCTAGATCTGAGGGTAATAATGGTCATTTAGCTAAGGCTATAAAACTCATATATTTTCATTATTGTGATAGAATTATTGAAGAGAAAGTCAGAATTTGTCTTGAGAGACCAAGGGCACCCCCTCTCTCTCCTCTCTCCCTCCCCCATGCAGCTGAGAAGGTAGCCATTCTGAGGTGAGAAGTCTTCTTATCAGATCCATTTCTGAGTGTGAAGCTGAGCACCACCGCCACCGTCGAGCCACCATCACACCACCACCGCCTTACCGTCTCTGTTCTGTCCACCGCCATCCAAAAGTCTGAAGCTCGAATTTTTCCTCCCAATCTACAGATTTGATCGAGCTGAAATTTTGAGGGTTTGTTCCTCGTGCTTCCCTCTTCTTCTAGTTTAATTTTCACCTCAATCAACCCCCATTTGCCCCTCCTCCCAGTTAATTCTCTCAAAGCCTTAGTTTTATGCAATAAACTAAGATCACTACTGGCAAGCAAGATATCATCATCCTTTCTTCCCTTCTGAGTCTTCGGACTCGTGGGAGATGGACCAAGATTCGAGTCGCGCCGGTTCCTTTCCGGTACTCGGATCCCGGGTCGTCACATGCACACCGTTGCGGAGCTGGCCGAGGCGAGGACACGATGGAGTGATCGGGACGCCTGATGGGGCGACGGATTGAGCGTGACGTGGCGTGATACCTCGGTGGATTCTGAGAAGGCGCGGTTCGCGATTCGGTGATTTTTGGCGTGGTTTAGTCATTTCGGCGCACGGTTTCTTTGGTGGAGGTAGGGAGACGGATCACCTACTTCTTCTGCACATTCCATCGCAAGTTTCATGTCGAACGGTGCTAAAATGAGCGAGTTTGGGCTCGTTTAGGTAAAATCTTGATTTTGTGGAGTTCGTAGGGTTCGCCAAAAAATGGCAACGATTTTTAGATCAGTTGGTGTCAAACGACTCCCTGGAACGTCAGCGTTCCATAATCGCTGATTTCGTGTCGATTGGCGGTCATTCGGGACCGTTAGGAGCCCGGGAAGTCCGGTGGTTCCATTTAGGTCGATTTGAAGAAATCGCTTGTTTCTCGTCATTTGTCAGCCGATCTGACCCCTGTTAGAGTCTAAATGATCGGTAGTGTGATTGTGGTTGTATCCTCTTCGTTTCGGAAGAAACGAGGCGTGGAAAGGCCAAGATCCGATCGATCCCATGTTTCTCCTACCATGTCGCTTGAACGGCTTAACGGTAGCCGCTCAATGCCCTACGCGGTCCGACGTTTGACCATTTAGAGGCTTGTCGGTTTGAGTCTGTGTGGTCACGCGATAGATCGCTTTGTGGGGTCCACGACCCAATGAGGACCGTTCATCTCCACGGCACGGCCTTGGCCTGACCGTGCTATTTCCCCAATGTTTTGAATGGCTCCAGCCTAGCCGTTCTGGTCGTTGGACGGCCGGTCGATAGACCGTTAGGTTGGCTTCGGGCGGTTCGTGGAGCGGTTTCCTCCTAACCGTCCCGTCCCTTGAGTGGTTTGGTCAAAACTGTTCTGACCATTGACCGGGTTTACTATAGTAGGTCGGTTCGACTGAGCGGCATGTCCCAGACCGTTCAGTCCCCTTCGAGCGACCTCATGTAGACCATTCATCTCTCTGAGCAGCCCCTTGGTGACCGCTCTGTATGTTGTGTCTGTTGTTGTGTCTGTTGGCCGTGATGGCCTTCCTTTTGTCCGTCCGTCCGTGTGTGTGTCCCATTTGACTTGGGTCAAACATTTAGGTTGATTAGGGTGGTGTCTCTAGCGGTTCTGGCTTGGACTGCTAGTGTCTGTGAGTCCGTCGGGTGGTCTGACTAGATAGGTCGATTCAGGGTTGACTGAGTGCGGCCTACTCCTTGACAGCTACAGTTCCCTAACGACCCAATCTAGGACTGCCAGTGTTCTTGTCTCTGCGTGCGTGGCAGCTTCCTCCTTGACTGCTTGGGTTGCCTAGCGGCCGAGTGATGGATCGCTTATGCCCAAAGTGTCGTTTCCCGTGGTTTCGGTTTCTGCCTGTTTTGGCTTGACCTTATGATTTGCATGTGACCCGTGGATGTCTGTTGGCATCCTATGAGGGCTATGACCATAATGGGATGGCCAGGAATGCTTGTGTATGGTGTCGGGTCTGTGTGTCGTTGTCAGGTTCTAGTCAACCCGGTGTGACCCAGTGGTTGACAGGCGACCTTGTGTGTGTCTCGACTATTCTGGATAGATCGAGACAGTGGTTCTGGATACCTCGAGATATCGTCTTACCTCAGTTTGTGTGTCTGGGTGTGCTGAGGGTTCTTGGTGTTCCCTCAGGTCCCCGTAAGTCATTTCCTATGGTTGTGTCGTTTCCTTTGACTTAGGATTAGACCGATTAGCGGCGTGTCTTCGCCGTTGCGCGACGATCTTGACTCCGAGTCGTGAGACTCAAGGATCGTTACGTTAGTAGGTCTAGTTGCCCTGTCCTGGGTCTATTGGCGGTTGCTGTACTACCTTGGTGCTTTGTAGTACGTGTGACAGTGCGTGTTTAGCCTATTTGTACTCTAGCACTCGCATTTTGGAGTCTGTGTCTTGTGAGCCTCCACTAGTCGTAGCCTGACGATGCGTTTCGGCGTGTCGACCCACCGGGGAGTGGTGGTGTGGCAGTTCCCGAGATACGATTTTTAAGCTAGTTCTGTGGGCCCCGGTCCAATCGTAGCATCCTACGGAGGGGAATACTAGCTACAGGCCTAGCTCTAGGCAACGAGCCAGTGTGTGCGCACGTGGTCAGGGGCGTAGGACCTGCGTCGACGGGTGTGACCCTGTCTAGTCACTCGTTACTGTAGTTCCTGGTTCGGTTCTGACAGTGTCTCAGTCTTTGTCGTGTTTCAGACATCGTAGACGGACACTCGAGGCGCAGCATAAGACGTCAGTGGATGCAACTAGCTGTTCTTCTAGTGAGGAGGTGCTTCGGTCACGTGACGCGTGACTCTCGTGTTTCTCTCACATCGTGACCTTCCCGGGTTAGCCCTCTCGTGGTCTTGCCCGAGCTCAATGTTGTGTCGTGTGCACGACGTTCTAGTCGTATGTATGTAGTTGTGTTTACGGAAGCGTGCACGACGATCCAGTCGTGCGAGCTGTAGAGTCTGTCTTGTTTGTCTAGGGCTTTTACCATTTTTCTTGTAGGTCTTTGCCTGCCTGGTGTCTCGTCGACAGATCGGTGACTCCTGACTTCGTCAGCTCAGAGTTGCCGCCTGGAGTAGTCTAGGGAGCCGAGGTTAGTTCGGCAGCCGTGTTTGTTCGGTGCGGCTTCTTTTCCTTTTCCTTCTAGCTGTTATACTCCTTCCGTTTCCGGCTTACTTTTACAGCTTTGTAGTTTAGTTTTCCTGCTTTACTACTACCTGCTGTTTTAGTGTGTTACTGTGTTATTTTTTAGTGGGGATGCGTAAGCTCTGCTGGGGATTGCAGGGCGGCCACTTGTTCGGCCTGTTTCTTGAGCCATCTCTTGAGATTCTTCCTTCTATTCCTCTCATGTTTCTTGGCGATGGCCGCCTCCAGGGGAGTAGGAGGAGGAGGCACTGGGGTTGAGGCCGACAGATCTCTATGGGGATACCGTCGAGCCAATGCATTTGCAGGGCGAGGTCAGTGACTCTTCTTTGCCCGGATCTCGATCCAGGCACCTTTCGATTGTTGTAGTTGGAAGGTGGCATTGATCACCTGTTCAATGACCTTAAGTGGTAGTTCCTGGTAAGCTGGGATGTTGAGACTGGCGTCCGAGGATGTAGGCGCGGTTTGATGCCTTAACCGCGGTGGCTGCGGGAATCTACCACGAATCGACTGACTTGTACTGGTGTCCAAGGAGGTGTGCACGGCTTGATGCCTTAGCCGTGGTGGTAAGGGAGGCTTCTCCTGTTGAGCCGACGTATTGGTACTGACATCTGAAGACGTATGCATGGTTTGATGCCTTAGCCGCGGTGGCGAGGGCTTTTACTGAGAAGTGGCCCGAGGAGCATGAGCGACGTCCTGCTTCCTGGCCTGACCTCGGTGGTCTGGCTGAGGGCAGAGTCGAGCGACACTCGACGAAGTCTTGAGGCCTTGCTGCCCCCGTTGGCTGTCTTGATCCCGCGCGCCAGATGGCCTTTGTGATGGGAGACCCGGCTTGTGAATTGTTGGGAGGACCTAGTCCAGTCGAGCCGAAATCTCACCCAGCTTCTGTTTTCCCTTCCTATCCTCGAGCATTGGAGTCAGAAGTGGAACGGGGGGAAAGTGAGAAGAGCTTGAGGAGATCATGGTAGATCCTCTCGGCCAAGAAGGACTTGTAGGAGTCTAGCAGTGTCTTCGTTGGAAAAGGTCAGAGACTCTAACTCCTGCCAGGGTCGCCACTGCGCGGCTGGAGTGGCAAGGGCTGGCTGACCGACCTACGGCGTCGAGGAATCAGGGGAGATTGGGGGAGCAGGAGGATGAATGACGTTGGCTGAGAAGGTGCTTGACCCTGTCTCTTGGCTGGCATCTTGCTCCCTGCGCCTCCGTAGTCACTCGAGGGCTCCTCGATTGTTGGTTCGAAACTTGAGCCATTCTGGAGTGTGCTAGTAAGGCAGCCCGTGCCCATTTTTCTGGGGAGGATCAGGCTGCTCTGGCATACTTCTGGCAGTGCTCAGAGTTTCTTCGACAGCTTGTCGTAGTCGAATAAGTGCCATGGAATTTCCCTCAGCATCGATCTGCTCCCACCAGATCTGTTTCTGGATGAGGTACTGGACTTCCTCACAGGACTCGATCGCATGGCAGATTCGCACATGGAAGGGACAGTACTAGGGGTGGCTAAAGTCCCAATGTGTGTAGTCTGTCGGCGGGTCGCAGGGCAAGATTTGTGCCCTCTCAACGAGAATGTTGAAGAGCCACCGGGTTCTTTCTCTGGGGAAGGAGAGGGGTCTGCAATCGTACCAGGGCCTCCACCCTGGATACTAGATTGATCGCTCTCTTTGGTTAGCACTGGGCTCCTCTGATTCATCATTAGAGAGAGAAATTACCGCCATCATGTGGATCACATTAGTCGAATGGTGAACCACACGTGCTGCTTTGGCTGGTCTGGACCACGTATGTCACTACAGAGGATCGATGAGACCACTCTTCATCTGAATAAGGTCGTCTCGGATCATCTTCTGTGCCTGGGTCTTGAAGACGTAGCAATCTTTGAGGGAGTGACCCAGCATGCGGTGGTATGAGCAGTAGTTAGGATCGTCAATTTTCTGGGCTTCGTCCGGCTCACGGACTTTAGGTAGCTCGATGATTCTCTGGGCCATGCAGAGGTCGAAGAGCATCTTCGTATATTCCTTCTTGAAAGAGAAGGCCGTCTTCATACGCTTTGAGAAGGAGAGAGCAGCGGGCTTGTCCGCTGGCCTTTTGTTGAAACTACTCATCTCGGCTCCCTTGATGGTTTTAATAGTGGGGGTGAATTCGACAGTGTTCACCTCCTTACCGGGCTGGCGTTCCCGCGCTTGTTTACCCTTAGCTGAGATGTAGCTTGGGTTATCGGTGAAGAACATCTCTATTTCAGAGACCACCGAATTGAGCTGGTCAAAGCCATTAACATTGGTGCCGAGGAGCTTTTTGCTAACCTCGGCCGCCAAGCCTCGGTGACAGATAGTGATGGCATCCTCCTAGACTGGTGGATTGACACACCTCATGCTGAGGTCTCGCCATTTCTTGATGAAGTCGAGGGCGCTCTCGCCCTTCTTCTGTCAGAGGGAGCAGAGCTCGGCTAAGGAAACCTTCCGCTCGGTCGTTTGGAAATGGTCGAGGAACTTCTTCTGGAGATCCGCCCAATCGATGACCAAGTTGGGCTTCAGGTGGGAATACCATTGGAAGGCCATTCCCGTAAGTGAGGTGGCGAAATAGCGGAGGAGATAAGACTCATCCAACGCGAGTTCACCCATGGCTGTAATGTAGTAGGCCAAGTGTTCATGCGGAGACCCGTGACCATCAAATTTCTGCAACTGCAGCGGCTTGGCACACTCCGGGGGAAGTTTCTTGAGTTGGTGATGCAGTGGGTAGGGGACTGGTGAGGACACCAGAGCCAGAGTACGACTCGACTCAGTGAGCTGTCGGTACCGAACGCGTAGCACGACTCCGTCGACACCGACCTCTTTGTGGCTGGGGGACAGTCTGGAGTCTCCACTGGAGTGTTGACACTATAGCATGTATTTTTATTCGTATTTGTATTTGTACGTATTTGGTTGTATTTTATATTTCGTATGTATTAGGTTGTACTTGGTGTCTATTTGGCATGTATTTCGGGTTGTATTTTGGTTTGTATTATTTAGGATTTCAAATGGGTTTGAATTTAAACTCCAAGGAGGGAAAATGGAGCCCACTTCACATGGGTTCAAGTTTAAACTCCAAGGAGGGAAAATGGAGCCCATCTCACTCTTGTGCTCTCACTCTCTCTCTCCCTCGTTCTCTCTCATTCTCTCTCCTGGAGATGCTCGGCTGCAGATAGAGCAGTCCGCGGGCGAGGCGACGACGCGTGGGACTTGCTAAGATGCGTGGTGGAGCGACGAACGACGTGGATTTGGCGCGATCCCAAACGACGGATTCGAAGTTGGTGGTTTGGTTCGCCACGGTGTTTTGGCGTGGTTTAGTCACCCATGGCGCTCGGTTTCGTCGGTGGAGGTAGGGAGATGGACCCTCTCCGCATTCTGCACGTTTTCCCTATCTCTGTGCATAGTTTCGTGGCCGATCGGGGGAGATCGAGCCAGTTTAGCATAAACTATGATTTTTGGAGTTCGTAGGGTTGGCCGAAAAATGGCGACCATTCATGTCATAGTTAGTGTCAAACTGATCACTGGGATGTCAGGATCCCAACCCCACCAATTTCGTGTCGATTGGTTGTCATTCGGGGCCGGTAGGAGTCCGGGAACCCCGGTGACTCGAGTTGGGTCGATTCGTCTGAATCACCCAGATCTCGCGATTTAGAGCATTTCGCGGCGTGCATGTGGTGTTTTTGGAATCCTTGAAGGATTTCCTACCGTCTAGATGTGTTTCCCCTATGCTACGGTGTGCATGGGGCATGGAATGGGCCGATTTGGCCGTTCTGCCATTTTGATCGTCGGGTTGGCATAACGGTCCTTCCAGAGACCGCTATGCTGCATAACGGTCCCCCGACAGACTGTTATGCTTCGTTCATTGGGTTTTGTCTTTGGAGGTCTTGGAGCATAACGGACCAGGACGAGTCTATCATGTTGAGCATGACGCCCCTGTCCAGGTGCGTTATGGTCGGTGGTTTTTGAGGTCAGACATGTCAAATCCCTCGACGATCATGTCTGCCTCGAAGACTGTGTCAGTTGGTTTGCATGACAGATTCCTCCCCATGCATTATGTATAAGATAACGCTCAGGTGTGGATCCGCCATGTTTCGTTGACCGATGTTTTGACTGGGTATGGCGGTTGGTATAACGCGCCTCACCCCATGCGTCTTGGGGCTATGACGGATTAGGCATAGTCCGTTATATGCCCTTGGTCTATAGTTGTGCGTTTTTGTGTCTGTTGGGTATAACGCACCTACTTTTGTGCGTTGTACTAGTATGACACACCTATTGTGGTGCATTATGCTTTGTGTCATTGGTGCGTTGGTCTGTTGAGCATAACGCACATGCTCTGGTGCGTTATGTTGATATGGCGCCCCCATGCCAGTGCATTATATCATCTGTTGTGGTCTTCCGGTCTGGTTGGCATGACGTCCCTCTGGTGGTGTGTTATGTTGGTATGGCGCCCCTTTGCTAGTGCGTTACAGCCCTATCATCCATGTCGACAGTTTGTTTGTGCTGTGTTGTGTGTCCGTCTATCTTATGTCCTTGTTTAGGGTGGTGTCAGTCTGTCGATGGTTGTCTGGATCGGTCAATTTAGGTGACTGGCTGTGGTCTTTTTCTAGACTACGACAGCACCCTAATGACTCAATCTAGAAGCTACCATCGTCTGTGTCTCTAGTTGCGTAGCAGTTGTCTCTTGACTGTTGGGTTTCCCCTAGCAATTGACTAACAAGTTGCTCTGCCCAGAGTGTCGTTGTCGTCTCCTGCCACTCCTGTCCTTGTTGGTTCTGCTTGTTTGTGTTGCGGCAGTGGTGGATGTGTCTGTGTGTAAGTGTCATGTCTGGTTCCGGTCAACCTGGGGTTGCCTAGTGGTTGACAGGATTTCTTGTTGTGTCTCGGCGGCCTTGTCCAATTTGAGACATTGGTTTTAGATGCCTTGAGGTACTGCTCTACCTCGATTTGTGGGTCCAGGTGTGCTGAGGGTTCTCAGTGTTCCCTCAAGTCTCTGTGTTTTGGTTCTCGCGAAGCGTTATTTTCCTTAGCTTAGGATTATACTGATTGGCGACTTTGTCCCGCTACATGCAACGATCCTGACTTAGAGTCCTAGGACTCAGGGATCGTTGTGGTTGTAGGTCTAGTTTGCCTTGCCCTGGGTGTTGGCAGTTCCCTATACTGCCGTAGTGCGCGTAGTATGGTCTGTCTGTACTTTGGTGCTCGTGTTTCAGAGTCTTCGAGTTTTGTGGCTCCTCTTTGGTTGGTGCCTTATGGCACGCTTCAGTGTGACAGCTCTTGTAGCGGGGCACTTTTCTCGAGGCACGATTTTTAAGCTAGTTCCGTGGGCTCCCGACCATATCGTAGCATCCGCGGGGGAGAATACTAGTTAGAGGCCTGGCTTAATGGTCTATAGCCAATGTGTGCACACGGAGTCTGGGGCGTTGACTCACATCGACGGGCGTGACCCTGACTGGTCCTTGCAGTGGTGGTTTCCACGTGGACCTGCTACTCGGCCTTAGGAGTGGTAGACCACGTTTGGCTAGTAGTCGAGGTACTTGTGGAGTGGGTTGTGGTGCAGTGTAAGACATCAGTGGACACAGCTGACCGTTCCTCTTTCGAGTCACGTGTTGTGTGGCTCTCGACGTTTCTCGTGCATCGTGACTTTTTGGGTTAGCCTTCCGTGGCTGTACTCGAGGTCAGCGTCTGTTGCTTGCACGACGTTCAGGTTGTGTATGTGGCAGTGTGCACGACGTCCTTATCGTGTCATCCGTCGTCTGTGTTGATCGTCTGTCTAGGTCTTCCTAGGCTTTCTTGTTGTTCTTGCATGTCTTCATTTGGAGCCTGGCGTCGAGTTGACAGTTCAGTAAGCTTTTGACTTCTTCAGTTCAGAGTTCACCCTTCTGTCTCTGTTTGCTGTGGTGTCGGTCTTGTAGGTTCCTTGCGTCGGCAGTTCGGCAACTCCTGACTCTGTCAGCTCTGAGTCGCTCTCCTGCCCTTGCTTGGAGTAGTTTTGGGGTACCGAGGTTAGTTCGGTAGCCGTTGTCTGGTACGGCTTCTTCCTCCCCCTCTTCCTTAGCTTGTTCCCTACTCCTGCTTATTTTGATCATTAGCGGTATTTCCCCTTTTTTATTTACATATTTATTTTTGCACACATGGAGGAGTGGCTCGGCCAAACGGGCTTAAAAAAGAGCTGAAAAAAGTGTACCGATGAAGGCCAGAGAGAGCGTGTCGGTGAAGGGCTAAAAGGGCGTGTCGGCCAAGACATGGCCGAGTGTACTGGGTGAGTAATGGGGAGCATGCCGGCAAAGGCTTGGCAGAGCGTGCCAGGGAAACGCTAAGAGGGTGGAAGACTGCAATGGTGAGGAGGCTGGGGAGTGTACCGGCGAAGGGCAATGGCAGGGTGTACCGGGGACAAACGGGCAAGGTGTGCCGGACAAGGGCGACTGGAGTGTACCAGGGAAGAGGCACAGGGGCCGTGCCACTAGAGGGTTCAACGAGGTGGAGTTGAGTGTGCCGGGTAAGCTTCAAGGTAGGGGTGTGTCGGTGAAGGGTGAGCTAAGGGGAGCTAAGGGTGTACTACTGAAGGAGGGGTCGAGGTTGTGCCGCTGGAGGAGGGGTTAACGGTGTACCAGCCAGGGAGCTAGGGGTTGTACCGGGCTGGGGCTAAGTCCATGTAGATTCCAGCAAAAGGGGGGCAAAGTCCATGCAAATGCATGCGGGCCAGGGGCAAGGTCCGTGCATGTTTGGGCGGTGCTAGGGGACAAAGTCCGTGCAGATGCATGCAGGCTAAGGACGAAGTCCATGCATGTTTAGGCAAGTCCGTGCAGGTTTTGGACGAAGTCCGTGCAGATGTACAAGGCTGAGTCCACGTAGGTTCTGAGCAAAGTCCATACAGGTATAAACAAAGTCCGTGCATGTTTGATGGAGTCCATGCATGTTCTGGGATAAGTTCGTGCATATGCACGGGTTTTGGGATGAAGTCCGTGCAGGTTCTGGGATAAGTACGTGCATATGCACGGGGTCAAGGGCAAGGTCCATGCATATGCACGGGTTTCGTGCATATGCACGGGGTCAAGGGCAAGGTCCATGCATATGCACGGGTTTCAGGATGAAGTTCGTGCATGTTCTAGGGTAAGTCCGTGCATATGCACGGGGTTGAGTCCGTGCGTGGTTGGGCAAGTCTGTGCATATGCACGGGGTCAAGGGCAAGGTCCGTGCATATGCACGGGGTCAAGGGCAAGGAGTTTGGATGAAGTCCATGCAGATTTTGGACGAAGTCCATGCAGGTGTATTCGGCCAAGGACAAAGTCCGTACAAGTCTGAGAGTGAGTCCATATAATGCAAGTAAGGTCCATGTATGTTCATGCAAGTCCGTGTAGGTTGTGACCAAGTCCATGCAAGTCTCGAGCTAAGTCCATGCAATGCTAGGCGAAGTCCATGCATGTTAGGGGTTAAGTGCATGCAATGTTGGGTGAAGTGCATGCATGTTTGGGGTTAAGTCCATGCAATGCTGGGCAAAGTCCATGCATGCTTGGGGTTAAGTGCATGCAATGCTGGGCGAAGTGCATGCATGTTTGGGGTTAAGTCCATGCAATGCTGGGCAAAGTCCATGCACGTTAGGGGTTAAGTCCATGCAATGCTAGGCAAAGTCCATGCATGTTTGGGGTTAAGCCCATGCAAGGTCCGTGCAAGTGCGTGCAAGGTAGGAATGGGGTCCATGCAAGCTTGGGTGTGTCCATGCAGGGTCGTGCATGTGGGAGCTTGAGGTGCATGCAGGGTCTGTGCATGCAAGGCCAAGGTCGGTGTAGGTGGGGGTTGTGCATGGGTAAGGTCGACGCAGGTGGGGCTGTGCCAGGCTAGGATGCCAAGGAGTGGCTGGGGTGCATCGGTGGAGGTTGGGATGAAGAGTGTGTCGAGAAAGGGGCTTAGCAAAGGGGGGTGCACCGCTCAAGGAGTGTGCCGGTGATGGGTAAGGGAAGGTGTGCCAGCAAAGGGGTTTAAGGGCGTGCCGTGGAAGGGGTTTAAGAGCGTGCCATGGAAGGATTGGGAGGGTGTGCCGGGGAAACACTTGGAAGGCCCACTCCTCTTCATTTCTTTAAAGCCTTTCTTTTCTTCTTCCCTTCCTCCCTTTTTGATTGATTTTCTGTGTAGTTCATGAGGGTTCCCTCTCTCTGTCTCTTGACCATCCTCTGCTCCTTCCTCCTTCTAGTACGGGTGCTCAAAATACTCAGCCATTGTTCAGTCCGGCTCTCTTCATGTTGCCCCCAGTTCTCTTGCCTTAGTTAAAGTATTTTATTACTGATTATTTCATTTGTTTGTTGCTCCCTTTTGTCCTTAACATATTATTATTTCTTACAAAAATTTGGTAGCATCTCCCCTTGACCCGGATGTAAGGGAGATACAGGGAACGCGCCCACATGGAGTGGCGGGACCCAACAATTGGAGGTGGGCATCCGAAGACGGTGACACCTTTGATGAAAACTTCAAAAAACGTGAAGGGAGTGGCGAGTGGGAGACAACTCTAAGGCTGGCCACAAGTAGAAGGATAAAGGACAGGGATTGGCTACAAACGCTAGGGATGGAGCATAGGGTGGAAAGCAGGGTTTAAAGTGTTGGCAAGGGGGCTCAAAGGTAGACCGGGCAAGGCAGGCTGGAGGGAGCCAAGCTGCACCGGTGAAGGGTCTGGTCAAAGGGCTGTACCACTGAGCAAGGTATGGGGTGCACCAACAGAGAGGGACTGGCTGAGGGTGTGCCGGTGAAGGGGGAGCTGGGTTTGTACCGGTGAAGGGTTAGCCTAAGGGTGTACCAGCCAGGAAGGCTAAAGAGGCCGAAGATGCACCGGCCAAAGGCTGTGCCGGTGAAGGAGTGCACAGAGGAACTAGTGTATATGTCAGTGAAGGCACCAAACAGGTGTGCCGGGGAGAGGGCTCTGGGGGCGTACCGTTGAAGTAAAGACTGAGCAGTTGGAGGCCAGTGAGAGGGAGAAGGCCGTGGGCTCTGGGGGGGTTTGGTTCAAATGGCAAGAGGGGATTCAGCTGGGAGGGGGAGAGGCTAGGGACTGGGAGTCCAAATTACCTCAGCCACCATGGCCTGCCTGTAAAGCCATATAACTCTCAGAAATTGTACAGCCATTTGGACGTATGCACTCGCATCTACGTTCGGGCCCTCAGCCCCCCTTTTTTGTTGTGTCACCTAGCGTGAATCCCTCAGCACCTCTGACACCGGCTGACATCATCCTGTCTAGTGCAAACCCATAGCTGCGAAGTGCCCCCTGCTCTCGACCTAGGACTCCAGGCTGGTACAGACCTCTCTTCAGCACAGAATAAAGGTGTTCGGATTCAATCCGATGTAAATAAACACCGACTGCTTGCGATCGGTGGGGAAAGACGTCTTGTACATGACTCCCCACAATCGCCTGCCCACTCGCACCTATGGAACCGACCTTCCCTCCACGTGTCCCTCACCTCTTGAGTCCACGTGCCGCGCCTTGGTGGTGCTTCCCCGGTCAACTTTCAGTTCTACGGGTGATTGTCGAGAAATCGATTGGCGCGCCCGCATCCCAGCTACATTTCCCTTAAAACCCAGAAACCTCCTATGCCACTCGGTCCCCCCTCGACTTTTCGTAACAGGTGAGTGCATTGTGCCGCTTTGAGAAAGATATGGCCATGAGAGGGGGTGTCCGAAGCACACCATATTCCGGCATCTCTCCCATGGTTATATCCTACCCCTTACTCCGGTCGCTGCACACACCGCACCGGTGACCCCCCCCAGCGCGCGCGAACAAAAGGATGGCATGCCTGGTGGGACGTCTCCCGCCTTCCTTCTTTCTGCTGAAGAGAAAGCCTATGCCAGCTCTGAAGTCCTGGTGCCCTTTTCCTGTCCTTGTAGGAGAGGTAGAAGACGGGCACCTGCTCGCACTTCCCAGCAGCTTCCGGTTCACCTTCCATTTGCCGGATCACGTTCAACGACTGTCAACGGCTGTTGCCTCTGCTCGTCCGGTGCATCAACAACTATGGCGGCCATCACATACGATCCCATCGTCATCGCCACCCATGCACGGGTGGGCTACTTGACGGTGCCAATTGCTTTCGACAATTTCACCCTGGTCGTCGAATTGCCCTACTTCTTGGGTGTGGTCCCCGTGGTGGCTTCACCGCCACCCTCAGCTCCCGTCTCTTTTGGCGCCGTCAACGCGCCACAGTCGCCGCCAGTCTCCGCGGCTAGATCGAGTGTTAGACTTGGGCCTCCCATTGCCAGCCGCTGTAGGGGTTCTAGACCAGCTCCTGCCCGGGCTAACACCAGCCCCCGGGCCCAGTTCTGATCGGCTCCTAACGCGAGCTTCATGCCCCGAGTCCCGGTCCCTACCTCTACAGTTCGCTCGGGCCTCCAGTCCTAGGCCTCGGTTGAGTAGGCATCTGTCGTGGGTTTCCACTGTAAGGTGCCCGGCTCTTTAACACCTCACTCGGGTCGTCAGCCCCTAGCCTCAGCCGAGCCAGCTCCTCACACGGGTCTCCTGACCCGAGGGCAGGGCTCCCGAGTACCTCGTTCGGGCCTTCCGACTTGAATTTCTGATGTGCAACTGCCTCACCCGAGCCATCAATCCCCGGTTCAAGGCTGCTCAACATACGGACCGGGCATGCAACCTCGGGGTTTCCCGCGGACGACGTCGGATGTGAGTGATCTACGTCAGGTTCCACATCCCTCGGCTCTGTCATGGGGGTACGTTCCCTACAACCCGACGACGTCGACTCCCAGTACGGGTCCACCTCTATGGGACGTGGCGGCCCCAGTGTGGATCGAAGGCCCTGTCTCCCACCTTCCGGTCCCGCTGGTCCCCAGTCCGGGCTCAAGGCCTAGGGTCGCCAGCATCCCCGCACCCCCTGCAGTGCCAACTCTGAGTACAATCACATCATCGCAGGAAGCCGTAACCCTATTATCGGCTAGGGCGAGGGCTTACACTCGAGCCACCTAGCCGCTGGCCTCCACTATAGACCTCGGGTCTTGGGGACCGATTACAGTGTTGCCGGTCAATGGCCTTGTGCCACCAGCAGTTATGGGCCGAGTTTTCTCGGTCTACCACCTTGGAACAGAATCGTCTTCAGCTCCCTTGAAGAAGCATCGTCGTGGCCATAAAGGCAAGTGACCTACTGCCGCCACCAGTAATTCTGGCAAGACCATCCTTGCTGGCAATCTACAGATTCGTCTAGATGGGGGCAAACCCATTATACCCCCAGAGCGGATCGTCTCTATGGTCCCTACAACCAACTGCTTCAGCCTTCTACGTCGAACGCGAGAAGACAAGGCAGAACTCAAGAGGGCAGATGCTCCCGCAGTGGCCCAGAGACACCAGCGCCAGTTGGGTGTCCGAACTCCCAAGTCCCGTCCAAGAGGCCGTGACAAGGGAGACCAACAGTCTGACTTGAGAAGAATCTGGGTTACCCTAGAGGAAGCTCAAGTCGTCCGAAAGGCACGTCTTAGTAACCCCTTTTGGGCACTAGGAGGCCGCGCCAAGCAAGGCATGACTGATTCTGCAGCCGCATCATTAGACGGTGCCCAGCCATTCGATGCCTCTCGTTCAGATTGGCAAAGGCAGAGATGGGCTCGTTCTGGGCCCCACCGACATCCAGCCTCGAGTTCCCCTCAGGTAGATCCCGTGACGAGGACCCCTCTGTAATGCACCTCAGTCTTTGATAGGCTGGGGACACCCGTCCACTCCAAGAGGCGCTCTCAGAAGAAGTAGACGATCCAGCTCCTCAGTGACGCGGTCAAGGTGTTCATGTATTATGCCACCGGGCACTAGCCTGAGGTTCAGACTGATGACCTAAACCAGCCTATATCTCGACTCAGGAGGCCGTGTCACCTGACCCAGTAGTCGGCTCCTGCCGGCCACGTCGGCACTTCTGTCGGACCTCAGGCATCGATGCGAGCAGAGGAAGTTCCCGTCGAGGATCATGCCGCCCCCGTCAATGCGGAGCCGGTCAACAATGACCCTCCAGCCAATGAAGTCCAAGAGGTGACTCTTGAGACTCTTATGAAGGAGAACCAGCACACCCCTATGGGCCCTAGAATCTAGGTGGACCAATGGGAAAGAAGGTGGGGGGGTCCCACCAGGCCAACATGACCTTTTGCAGAGAAACCCACTAAATTCTAAGGACTAACACATTGGCTTATAGTTGCCATACAATTACAAACCCATTTGACACAAGGATATAAATGCAAACAAAAAATATGTGGCCTTACTTTGATATCCCCATCAATTCTCTCCGGGTGGGAGAAACTCGACCCCGTCGAGTATGGGGTGCGGCTGCACATGTATCGCTCCTGCGGATCTATCGGATGTGGACCACGGTCTCCACCGTACCAGGTAACGTGGGTACGCTCCACTCCTAGTAATCATCATCTGCTCATCCCGTATATGTTCTTTATGCACACGTTGTTGTGGGAATGAGGCTAGTGGTGGACACTCCGGGGTGGGGTCACTCTCGAAGGAAGGAGACGACTCAAAGACTCATTAGGAATCACCGTTGGGTCCCAGTAGGTGACTAGATCTGATACACTGAAGGAGGAGCTGATCCCATAATCGTCAAGTAAGTCCACAACGCATGCATTAGACCCAACTTGTCTCACACTCGAAAGGGACTGACACCGCGAGCGTGCACTAGACCGACTCGACTCAACGTATGCAGACGCCGACTTGACACATGCAGACTCCCAACAAACTGGATGACAACAAAAGAAAAAGACTCACACATGACCCTAGACTCATACATAATGCAGTGACATTACCCTTACGCGGACATCATCCGGGTGCTGCATCCTGGGTGTCGATAGGTTCCTCCAGGTCATCCTCGTAGAATTCGTCAGCTAATCCCTACTCGGCCTCATAGCTGACAGACACGAGTCCGGAAGGTGAGACTTCTCCGACCCTTTTGTCCCCTAGGGCTAGTGATGTACGAGTGGGACACTGGCCTGCAAAGTGGCCAAACCCCTGATAGTGATAACACTGCTGTCGTGACCCACTAGTTTCCCCAATAAGTGGTCCCTTACCCTTATCCTCCCTATGGACAGATGGTGTAGGCAACAGGGGAGGAGGCGTGGGTGTCAGTAGACGGACAATGGGTGCCGGTGGTTGGGGTGGAGGTAGATCCCTTGGCAGGGGAGGGCGAGGCCTTGGAGCAAATTGCTCCTGACGGGCGGGCTCCTAAGGTCGAGCCATGGGGGCCCTCTGATATGGGGAGCTACCGGGCTCGGCACTACGAAGAGGGACGGGGCCCAACCGTTGGATAGACTCAAACTCTCCCTCAAACTGCTCCAACTTGAGAGCAACCTAATACGCGTCTTCCAACTTGGTCACGTTGTGACGAAAAAGTTCATACTGATAGTGGGGCCGCAGGCCATGACGGAAGCTGGAAAAGGACATGGTGCTCTCCTCCGGGACGCCACATCGTAGAAAATACTCATTAAATTCAGCGATGTACTCGGAGACAGACCGATCTCCCTGGCTGAGACTCTGCCACCTATCGATGAGTCGCTGACGGTATGTGGCAGGAAGGTATTTTAGCCGGAGTTTGACCTTCATTTCACCCCATGTATCAAACCGGGGCTCCATACGCTGAAACAACAGGCTCTCTACATTCTTCCAATAAGTCTGTGCCTGTCCTGTGAGCTTCATGGTCGCGAATCGGACTCTTCGACGGTCCGTCATGTCGAACCAATCGAAGTACCGATCCATCTCGGCCTCACAATCTAGATAGACCTTCGGGTCCAAAGACCCGTCAAAACTGGGAGGGTCTGCTCGCACGGTCCTAAGGACTCTATCGTCCTCTTCATCCCTCAACTGATGAAAGCCACGACGGCGTCAGCCATACCCCTCATAAGCATTATCAGACCCATAGTCCTCAAGACCAAGGTCACGGAGCTGTGGTTCGGGGGACCGATGAGGGGCGGGCTGAGGAGCATGTGCGAGCGGGTCCTGGGCCGCGGGGGCGGGCTGGACCTGGGCCATGGGAGCGACTTGGCTTTGGGCCGCCGCTGGAGTGGGTGTGGGTGGGCCCTGGGCCGCTCTAGGAGGGTCTCCGTGTGACATCCTATCCAACCGTCCAACCAGATCTTGGGCAGATCGATCGGATGACTCCATGCGTTCCTCCATGGCCCTAAGGCGACCATCCATATTATCGGAGAAGCTCCGAAAGGTGGCCTCGGACTGGTCCAACCGGGGCCATGATGGCCATCATCGCCTCATGCAAGGAGTGAAAGTCTCCCGAGACGGTATCTCGTGGGTTTGCCATAGATGCGGGGCGATGGTATTGGGTACCTTGCCGAGTGGGCATATATCGACACAAAAAGTTGGAATACACTAACTAATGCACACTGAGGACCCAAGACTTAACCAATGTCTGGTACGTGGCGGAGGTAGAAACCTCACGCAAGGGGCTACCTTCTAAATAGGCGTAACCTATCTTTCCAGTAACGTCTTTTAATATACCGGGTACTGTGATGAAATGTAAACCAAGACACTTTTTTTTTAACAATAACTACCCTAAACTCAAATTAGCTCTGATACCAAACTGATGCGAGACGGGACGCGACTCAACCGATTCGATGCAAACCTGGGACTCTAGCTCGCGACTCGTCCCTAGCGAGGGAAACGTGCGGATGTGCGCGGTTGAGAAACTGGCAATGAGCTAGGGTGGTCAACTCTCATTCGTGCTCGGATCGAGTCACGGGATGGGTTTCGCCCTCTCTCGGAGCGGTGATTAAAATACTTAACGAGCTAGATTAACCTATCACATGCAAGCAAAGGCATATAGAAATATATGAAGTAAGCAAAAATGCTGAGTGAGGGAGCGAAAATGATACCTCCACGCCCTGGACGTGGGGAAGGCGACCCCGGCCAAGACTCGTACTCCCGGTACAAATAATTATCGATAAATTATAGAAATAAATTTCAGTGCCCACTCCACGCAGGGAGGTAAAGGGCTACAATGGCGACCCGAGAGTAGCGAACTCGGGTTGACGGGCAGCGCCGATGTTAAGGAAATTGTTGGCCCGAAGGTCGACACTCGAATAGTTTCAGAGTTGCTGAGCACTACGTTATTCTGTCCCATATACAGAAGAATGCAATCTCACCCCTAGAAGGGTGGAGGATTGAATCATTCATTGAACGACAGAATCGGCACGTGGTACAGCCTCAAATGTCTACCATTAAGGGGTGGAAACTAAACTTCCCCCCGATGATTGACAATCACATAGGCTCCTCCTTCATATACTTTCTGGACCACGTAGGGCCCCAGCCAATTCTCATTTAGCTTGCCTTTAGGGTTGGCTGCCATAACCTCTCTTCTTTTGACCATAACGAGGTCACCCTTCTTGAATTCGCATTCCTTGACGAGCTTGTCAAAGGCACGCGCTATCCGGTCCTGATAAACCTAGATATTTTGTTGGGCCTGGAGCCATTTTCCCTCTAGGTCAGAGAGTTCTTCAAGTCTTCACTCAACATTCGTCTATTCTTCTCTGACTAGCCCTTGCTAGATTGCAACCCTTAAAGAAGGTATCTTCAGCTCTATGGGGATAATTACTTCCGAGCCGTACACCAGGGAGAAAGGCGAGCAGCCAGTTGGGGTCTTGTAGACGGTACGATATGCCCAAAGTGCCTCGTACATTTTATCTTCCAGCTGATGGTCTTTGCCAAGAGGGTGCAAAGAGTTTTGTTTAATGCTTCCGCCAACCCATTAGCCTGTGGATTGTACGAGGTGGATGTCCTCCAGTCGATCTTGTATTTTTCGGCCAACCTGTAAAGCTTCTGATTTTGGAAGTGACTTCCATTATCTGACACGATCCGGCTGGGGATTCTGAACCGGAATACTACATTTCATTGAATAAATCGGGCTACAATTTCTCCTATCACCTCTCTTAGAGCTACAGCTTTTGCCTATCGAGAGAAGTAGTCAGTTATGGCCAAGATGAACCTGCATCCTAAAGAGGACGGGGGCAGTGGGCCCACCACATCTGTTCCCCACTGGGCAAATGGCCAGCTAGGTGTCGTGGGATGCAGCTACATATGAGGTCGCCTGGGGACCAATGCATGTTCCTGATATTTTTGACATGACTTGGCATACTTGCGATAGTCGTCAAACATAGTCGGCCAGTAATAGCCCAGCTTCTTTACTTCAATCTTCATCTTTGGCCCTGCCTGATGTGCACCTGTCGTTCTGGCGTGGATCTCCTTCATGACTTTCCAAGCCTCATCAGTGGATAAGCACCGGAGAAGGACTTTGCTTTTGGCGTTGGCCATAATTTGAAACAGAATTCTATTTCGGATCTCGTACGAGTCCTTTATTCAGATCAACTTAATTTTCTCTTCTCTCTTCTTAGGCAGTTGCTGGTACTTGAGCCATAGTATGAGGGGCTCCCTCCAGTCGGGCAAGTTGACTGCCTCTGCCGAGAGGGCTTAACTCTTCTTCTTCAGGTTCCTCCAGCATGGTAGGGACCTACCGTCGGTTGATCACCCGTATGCTGAGTGATTCTCCTAGCGGGATTGCTAGAGAGCTTGCCAGCTTTGCTAGTGCATCAGCTTGAACATTCTCTCCCCTGACGACATGGCCTATTTCAATGAGATAAAATCGCCCCATGAGCTGTTTCACCTTAGTGTGGTAAGGGAGTAATTCAGGCTTGCGGATGTCAAATTGCCCCTGGACCTGTCTGACGATCAGTAATGAATCGCCGAAAATTTACAGCATCCGGATCTCGATATGCAGAGCGACCTAAAGATCGACAATCAGAGCTTCATACTCTGCCTCATTGTTTGTGCAGGGTTTGATGATGGAGCAAGAGGAATGTAACACTTCTCCCTCTGGGGATTTAAGGACAATGCCAGCTTCGGCCCTTGTTCTAGTGCGCCTTGTTGGAGCGGTTTCTGTTCTCGAAGCCCCGTCGAAGTATAATTTTCGGGTGGCTTGCTGGATCTGATCTACCTCCAGTGTCTCATCTTCGGGTAACTCCGTGATCAATAGAGAGTCTTCGAGCACAGAGTACGCTGCGAGGAAGTCCGCAATGACTTGACCCTTGAAGGCCTTTTGTGGCACGTAGGTAATGTCGAACTTCATCAGTAGCACCGCCCATTTGCCTAGGCGGCCTTTCAAAGCTGGTTGAGTGAGAATGTATTTGACTGGGTCTGCTCTCGAAATCAGTTGTACTTCATGTGATTGCATGTAATGCCTCAACTTCTTGGCTACGAAGAACAGAGCTAGGCAGACCTTTTTGATAGGGGTGTATCTCGCTTCTGCCCCCACCAGACTTCGACAAAGGTAGTAGAGAGCTTGCTCCTTCCCCTCATCATTGTTCTGGACGAGCATTGCCCCTAATGAGCATTCAGTGGTGGCTATGTATAAGATAAGTAACCTCCCCTTAATCGGTGCCCCCAACACGGGGGGAGTCTTTAAGTATTCCTTCAGCTGGTCGAGATCCTTCTGACACTCCTGATTCCAGCAGAAAGGTGCATTCTTCGTCATCAGCTTGTGAAATGGCTGGCAACGTCCCGACAGGTTAGAAATAAATCTGCGTATGTAGGCCAGCCGGCCCTGCAGGGACCTTAACTCTCCCAAATTCTTCGGGGGAGGCAACTCCTGAATGGCTTTTATTTTGACAGGGTCGATCTCAATTCCCCTGTATCAGACCACAAAGCCGAGAAAATGCCCGCTGGAGACGCCGAAGGCACACTTCATCAGGTTCATCTTCAACTCGTACTTTCGGAGCCTTTCAAAGATGACCCTAAGGTCGTGGAGGTGGTCTTATCTTTTCTTAGTCTTGACGACTAAATCATCAATGTAGCATTCGACTTTGCTGTATAACAACTCATCAAATATTTTAGTCATTGCTCACTGGTACGTGGCGCCAGTGTTCTTGAGGCCAAAGGGCATCCTTTTGTAATGAAAAATCCCCTTGGGTGATCGGAAGGCCGTGTGAATTCAGTCATGCTCCGCTATCCAAATCTGGTTGTAGCCGGATGACCCATCCATGAAAGACAAGGCCTCATGGCTTGTAGTTGCATCTATCATCACTTCAGTGATGGGCATCGGGAGATCATCCTTCGGGCATGCCTTGTTCAGGTCGCGAAAATCTACACAAATCCTGATCTGCCTGTTCTATTTTTTCATTGGTACAATGCTGGCCAGTCAAGTAGTGTACTGATTTTTGGATACGAAGTCGACATCAATAAGCTTATCAACCTCCTTACAGATTTGGCTGATCAACTCTGATCTCATCCGCCGGGGGGACTACGTCACTGGCTAGATCTTAGGATCGATGGCCAAGATGTGTTGAGCCACGGCGGGGCTAAGATCGGGCATCTCTTTGTAATTCCAGGTAAAGTAGTCCCAAAATTCTTACAGTAGCTTAACATACTGTTCCTCTCTTGGGGAGATAGGAGGGCCCTTAGAAAGGTCAGCCTGGGGTCACCCTCTGTGCCGAGGTCGACTTCGATGAGCTCATCCACGGTGGCTTGGCCGCCGTCTTCAATTTCTGGCGGTGCCAGGAGTAGGTCGATGAAGTCTTGACCTTCTTATTCTTCTACCTCGATGGCATCATATGCTCCGTTTTGCTTTGCCTCACTGGGAGGTGGGGGGTCATCTGCTCCTTCCTCGGGCTCTCGGGTCAGCGTTGGCATTGGTGACGCATCTCCGAGGTCGCCGAGGCACTGACCTGTTGGTGAGTTGCCCCTAGAGATGGAGGACTCCTCGACTTCTTGCACTTGCGGGGCATCGTCATAAGTCGCGGTGACCTCCGCTTCGATGTGTTCCCAACGTTTGCAATAGGTGTCCCTGCACAACCTTTCACCCGCTAGTGGCGGTGGCTGAGAGGTGCCTTTTGGGGTGGGGAGATAGGGTACTTCGTCGGACACCTCTTGGTAATCATCGTAGACAGCCTCCACGAAGGCTGAAGTGGTCGTGCGCCGCACTTGGGATTGGCCCACCATCAGCGATCGGGCTTTCTCATCCTTCGTGGTAGCTTCAAAAGTCTAGCATTGGATTGACACCATGTAGATTCCCCTTTCGTGGGTGCCTGTTACATGGGGACGTGGTGGAGCCACCTCATAATCTCCCATTCTGAGTTCATCCTTCTCAATCAAGTCTTGCACGATGTCCTTGAAGACATAACAATCTTCGATGGAATGACCCAGTATCCTGTGATAAGGGCAGAATAGAGGGTCACCGCTCCTTCGGGCATCTTGCGGCCTTTTGGATTCAGGGAGGGAAACTTTGCCGTAGTGGCAAGCCCATTCGAAGATTCCTCAAGTCTTGCTTCTCGGGAAGGAGTAGGGTTTCTACATTCTTTCCTTTAGCGTGGGGGCTTGATTCACTGGCCGACTGGTCGAAGGAGTAGCGGCTTCCCTGTCTCTTCTACTTGAGCGCGCGGAAGCCCTGGAGCCAGTGCTGGAGGATTAACTTTCACATATGTCTGGCTGGGAAGCGATGCTCCCGATCAGATTGGACAGAAGTGAGGTTGTTTCGGCCAGTTGTGCATTCAGCATATCAATCTCCTACTGCTGCTAGAAACAGAGCGCGAGCAGGATGGGGTCGTATTGGGAGAAATTCACAGTGTGACCCATGTTGTTGCTTCCTGCTTTGGTGTCTGGCCGAGGTGGAGGTGTCTCGCCATCGTTGCCATTTGGGACTGGCCCATGAGGAAAGGACAGAGCTGTCTCTATATTTCTGGATGGGGATGGGTTTCAGAGGAACACTTCTTCATCCTGGGCGTCGCTAGTCAGGGGCAGAGGGTATTCCTGGCCTTCGATTCTTTGAGCGTCGACCTCTCCCGGAGAGTGGTCATCAGCCCGAGCCGAGACGGAGACCATGTCAGTTTCGTAGAACTCCTCTGCTGAAAAGCCCAAGCACGGGTGTCGGGTGATTTGCAGCAGCCTTTGTTCCATGTTTGGCGGGTGCCACATTTCTTTAAACATCTTCTTTCAGCTCGCTGGCTGGTGGAAAGGGATTCCCTACCTTCTGGCCATTTTAGCCATGCGGGGAGCCATATGAGGAAGCCCCACAATTGGGACTATGGGGTCACATAACTCTTCGGGGAATCTGCAATCATCGTCCCCTTTGATAGGCCGTTCCTCAACGGTGTAGAAGATTGTGGGCTGACCCCCAGGGTTGGGCACCTCCCAGACCTTCAGTGGTTCTACTGTATGGCAGTCGGTTTCTACTACAGACTTGACGATTCCTGGCAGGACCCTAATGTCCTCCAACAAGTCTTCAAGGTGTAACATTCCCGGAGCGGTACGGACGATAGAAGGGATTGCCCTGACCAACCCTTCGACTTCAGAGATGACAGATACCTCAGGAGGCACTACATAGCTTGGCGGTGGTGGAGGGAACCATTCGCCTGGCTCGGCTTTCTTCTTTCCCTTTTTCCCATTCTGAGAAGTGCAGGGGGCTTCTTTGGGCTTTTCTTAGTACAGTGAGGCATCCAGCAGGTGGCACTCGAATACTTTGAAGGGGTGCAGATCTGCGAAGATCCTCTCTTCTTTCCCGTTGCAGGGGTACTTGATGCATTGGTGCAGGGTGGAGGCCACCACCCGATTTTGATGCAGCCAAGGTCGACCCAGCAATGCCTTGTAAGAGGTGTTGGAGTTGATTACATGGAATTGCACTCTGGTTGTAAAATTGCTGAGGGCGAGACTAAACTCAACTGTTCCCATGGGGACTTCAAACTTCTGGTTGAAGTTGGCGATCTTCATATCCCGGACCTCGATCAGGTGCACATTAAAGTAATACTTCTCGTATACTCAGTACAGGAGTATATTCACTATTGTGCCTGGATCGACCAGTATCCTGTTGATATCTTCGCTTTGTGGCTTCCTATGGCATTTGGCTACACTCCGTGGAGTCCGATTCTCAAGCCCTGGTTTACATCATCAAAAATGCTCCCCCCTGTCCTTGGAGACTGCTCCCATTCATCAAGGAGATCAGAGCCATCATCAATTCTCTGAACACTGATGTTGTCCACATCTATAGAGAAGGCAACCAAGTAGTAGATGGTCTTGCCAACTTTGCCTGCGAGCGCAATGCTCCTTCCTTCTTCACTGGCAGTTCAGACTCTCTTCCTCCTTTTGTCAAAGGGGCTTGCAGGCTGGATAGATTTGGAATTCCTAACATTAGATTCCAGCCTCTCGACTCTTGTATGCAAGGGTGTGCCCCGGTGTTCTATGTACTTTTCTCTACTAATAAAATTTTTAACCTTTGACTCTGACCTGGTGGAGTGAGCCCATTCACCCGATCACGCGCAACAGTGTGCCGTTTCCACCCAGACGCAAGTGCACGTAGGCGTTGAGCAATTGCCGGAATTCGCCGGTGTCCAGGGCCATCATGTCGTCGCGGATGTCGCCCGATTCCAATTGACTGAATAGCCGTTCCAGGCTGGCTGGTGCGGCAGAGGCCATGTGGGCGATGGTATCGGCCAGCGACGTGTCGTGCCGACCTTGCAAGCGTCGCACGAGTTTCTCGTAGTGTTCGTCGGACAATACCGGTGCAGCGGTACGGGCCGACGTGGATCGTTCATGCGGCTGCGGCAGGCCGGGAACTGCGCTTGCTTTGCCACTTGCTTCCGTGGCGGGATCGGTCACACCTGAATTTTCATTGCGCAACAGGCGCTGCAATACGCCGCGATAATAGGCGGCAAGCTCGCTCGTCCGGGGGGCACGCATCTCGATCACGCGCAACAGTGTGCCGTTTCCACCCAGACGCAAGTGCACGTAGGCGTTGAGCAATTGCCGGAATTCGCCGGCGTCCAGGGCCGTCATGTCGGCGCGGATGTCGCCCGATTGCAATCGGCGGAACAGCCGTTCCAGGCTGGCTGGTGCGGCCGAGGTCATGTGGGCGATCGTATCTGCCAGCGAGGCGCCGTGCTGCCCTTGCAGACGCGACACGAGTTTTTCATAGTGTTCGTCGGCGGATGCTGAAGCGTAGTACTGTGCGCCCATATCTTGCGGCGGACGGGACAAGCCGGCAGCCATGCCGCCTCCGCTCTCCAGCCGCGTATCGCCGCTTGAACCCGCCCCGATTCCAAACTGCCCATTGCGCAACAAGTGCCGTAGCATGTCGCGATAGTAGGCGGCCGGCTCAGGCGCCCGAAACGCTTGCGCTGCGACGGATTGCAGCAAGCCGGGGGCGCGTTCGCCCTGGCGCAGCCGGACAAAGGCGTCCAGCAATTGACGAGCCTCGTCTGCTTCCAGGCTCTCGACAGACAGCTGGATTTGGTTCGACTGCCATTGCGCAAACAGGCGCGTTAGCGCAACGGGTGAATCCCGTAGTGCCGTTTCGACCAGGGTGGCAAAGCTGTTCGCCGTGTCTGCATGCCCTTGCAAGTGCCGCACGATCCGGGCGCAGGCTTCTTCGCCGCGCAGCGCATTATCGGACGTGCCTGCGCCGGCAGGCAACTCGCCTCCCGGATTCTGCTGTTGCAGCATGTGCGTCAACAGCGCACGGTATTGAAGTACCGTAACTGAAGCCGGCGCGGAGTCTGCTTCAAGGGACTGCAGCAGGCTTTCACCTTTTTCATCCGCGCGCAGCTTGACCAGGACGCGGAGCAAGTGCTTCACCTCGCCGGCGTCCAGGGATTCGGCGTCCACCGCAATTCCGCCGGTCTGCCATTGCCGCAGCAGCGGCTCAAGGCCGGCAGGTGCGTTCTGCATCAGGATAGTGAGCGGTTTACGCAAGTCCCGGCTGGTTTTTCCCTGCAGACGAAGTAAGACCTGCCGCTGCGCTTCGGCCGTATCGGCCGGGCTGGAAGAGGAGGGGGCCTGCGCCAATGGCTTGCTTGAACTCGCCGTGCGCGCCGGTGCAAGCAGTGACTCCGCCAAAAGACGGTCATGCACGGCATCGATATCGTCTGCTTCGCGCACAGTCTGCAGCAGCGATTCAAGGTCTGCGTCGTCGCCGGAAAAATGTTGCACCAAGCCGCGCAGGTAGCCGGCCCGATCGAAGCCGATACCGGCGTTGGCGTGCAGATGGGAAAGCGTGTAGGCCCAATAGCCGTTGCTTCTCTCTTTGTCCAATTCGCGGCGCAACGCAGGGTGGCGCGACAGTGCGGCCACGAAGGCCAGCTCTTGCGGCGTCAGCTTGCCTGCCAGGGCAGCCAGGTCTTGCAGGATGAATTCGGGGAAATTGGCGGCCACACGCTGGACGCCGTCTTCATCCGCCATATGGCGCGACAGCGTTGCGCGTATCTGTGCCGCATATTGGCGATGAATTTTTTTCCACACGTCGGCAAGTTCGTCGGCATGGCCTTGTGCCAGAGCCCGCTCCAGCAAGGATGGGAAATGGATTGCCTTGTGCGCAGCCGGGATGGATTTGGCCGGGTCGTCGCCGTCTTGCTGCTTGTCCTCGCGCCCGGCTGGAATTGCTGCCTGTTCTGTGGTGATGGCGACCGCCGCCTCAAGGTCGATATCCTGTTCGCGTAGCAGCCGGCCCAGTATGTATCGGTAGTACTGCGCTGCATGCCTGGCCTGGGGCGCTTGCGTTTCGATCGCCGCGGCAAACGGGCTGTCCGGCGCGCCTTGGCGCAGACCGATAAAAGCAAGAACCAATTGTCTCGCTTCACTTTCATGCAACAGTTCAGGGCTGCCTTTTAGCGCACCGGATTGCCATTGCTGAAACAGCCGGCCAAGGCTCGCGGGCGCGACTCGCATGGCCTCTTCGACGAACCCCGTGATATCCGACCCCGCCTGGCCTCGCAGTCGCCGCGTGATGTACTGGAAATATTCATCTTCCGTGACAGGGTTTTCGGGGGACGCTGGCTCGTCCGGAATGACAACAGACGACTGCTCCATGTTTTCAGCGGTGCTCGTCCGGGCTGCCGCGTCGATAGGCGTATCGACAGGTTTTTGCGCAGGCCTGTTCGGCGCCAGCGGAGCGTGAAACCGCGGCCATCGTACCGCAAGGCCTTCTTCGATTTTCGCGAACAGTTGTTCAGGATCCCAACCCCAATCCTACCCCAACCTAGGCCACCACTACTTCCACTTCTAACCGCAACCCAAGTCCGGCCTTACTCACCACCCCGGGTGCACCATACACCAACCATCACCATCCCACCCCTAAAATACCCTCTCACCTCTTTGGAGGAGGAACCCATACCCGACCCCATAGTGGTGAACACTCCAGACCCTATCCCCACCACGGAGACCACCCATGTCCAAGTGGAAGAAGAAACCTCACATGGTGGCCTTCACCTTACACCACCCTCTCTAGTTGGGTTCTCTCTCCCCATCTCTCATTTCTCTCCCTTTCTCTCTCTCTTCTCTCCCACGTTCTCTCCTCTCCCCCTCTCACTCCAGGCAGCCGACGAAGGAGGTGAGGGCGAGGTGGTAATGCTCGTGGGGTGAGGAGCGGCATGGACGGGATGAGGATCGCGATGGTGGAGGTGGTTCGTGGGTTCGCAAGCCAGTGGTAGGTTAAAATGGTGTTTTCTTGGCTGATCGGTGTCCTCGGTGTACGAAATCTTTGATGGAGGTAGGGGGATGGTTTCCTAGCTCGTGTACTTCCTTTCCCGCAGTTTTGGTTGCCTGAGGTGAGCCGAGAGGGTTTATTTTTTTGCCGGGGTTAAAATGCATGATTTTGGAGTGTGAGCCAAATTTCATGTTTTGATCGTGTTTTAGGCGTTTAAATGGGTCCTCTTGGTGCTAGAGAGGTTAGGGACTGGTTTCCCCTTGTTTTCTCCATCACCCGAGGGTGATTGGGACGTGGAATGCCTCTTTCAACCGATTTTGCCATTTATGGGCTCGGTGGGAGGTAGCGGTCATTTCAATTACCGTCACCTGGTCTGGCGGTCAGCTGAGGACCGCCACCAGGCCTAGTAAGTCAGTTCGAGGGTTGCGATCTCACGATGGAATGCCACCGAGAGTAGCAGTCTCTGGGAGACCGCCGATCAGTGCATAGCGGTCATGGCATAAACGTTTTTCTGTTTCTTAGTCGCTTAGGTTCGGGTAGGGTAGCAGGCTTGCAACTGACCGCCACTCGACTACTAGCAGTCAGGCCAAGGACCGCCACCTTGCTTGGCAGTCTGGGAGGTGACCGCCTTTGGTCCGAGTGTCTCTGCGGTCTTGCGGTCCTGACTGGACCACTAGCCGAGGCTTTGCTATCCTAAGAGGGCCACCAACTGACATGACGGTCCAGAGAGGACCGCCACTATGTTTTTGGTGCTAGCCGTGTTCCGTTCACATTGTGTGGGCCCCGATCGACCCGGTTGTGACCCAGTGGTTGACCTTCGGGCTTGTGGATGTCCTAGACGCCTGTGGGTTCTGTGTTCATATTTTTGGGGTGTCTGGAGGTACCGTGTTATTTCGATTGGCATGTCCGCAGGTCTCGAGGGTTCAGGTGACCTTGTGTGTGTTTCAAGTTTCTGTGTTATGCTTGGGCGAGTCGCCGTGAGTCGGCACGAGTGCGGTGGGTCTTCCCCGCACGATATGGGTTTCTCCGGAAGGTGGTTTCCGAGTGGGCTATGTGAATGGCCTTGGACTGTGAGTCCAGTTAACTAGCCTGGGGCTGGAGGTTTCTCGTGTGACCCTTGGATGAGGGATTAACTGGGCGGCTTGTAGGCTACCTTGGGAATCATGTTATCGTGGTTTCAGACCTAGGGATTAGGCCAGATTGGAAACGCTGCGTTGTCACGTGCGATGGTCTTGACCCGAGTCTTATGACTCAAGGACTGTTGGGTTTAGTAGGTCTAGTGGGCTGTCCAGAGTTTAGTGGCTCTGAGCCACCTGTTACTCTGCCTTACTTGCGATGGGTGCATGCGTGATTTTCAGTGTTCACATTTAATGAGCCCCTACTAGTCGTAGCTTTCCTGTGCATGTATGTGCGGACCCACTTGGGAGTGGTGGAGAGCATGTCCCGAGAGAGACAAATTTTAGGCTGGTTACTGTAGGGCCCCTCTGCGCAGCCTGAGTCCAGGATTTTGGGAAGAACCAGCTAGAGGATCCGACCTAGGGTGTATGGTCTGTGTGTGCACACGTGACTGGAGGCGTCGGACCCGCACTGATGAGCGTGACCCCAGCTAGTCCTTGTTCTGTGTTCCTGGTTACTGTACGGTGTCTCAGTCTCCGCCTGGGCATTGTAGGGAGACACCTGAGGCTGCGGACTAAGTCATCAGTGGACGCATCCGGCCTTACTTCTGGTGGGCAGATACTCCTGTCACGTGACGTGAGTTTGTCGTGACTCAAGGTCCTATTTCTCGTCTACGAGACGAGGTTTGGAGTGTAGTTTCGGGTGTTTCCCGGAGCCGAGGTCTGGGGTTTCTGGTGAGCATCATCGAGGGTTTTTCCCCAGATGGCATAGAGCTCACGACGGTGAGGTCGTGACCGGGTTTCCAGACTGCGTGGTTTCAGTGTGGGCCTTAGTGTGTGAGTACAGACCTCCACGACAGAAGTTTCGTGGTATTTTCCTAGTAGCGTGGCTAGGACGGTTCATAGTTTGGTGGTCCCCTGACTGTGGGATCGGGGTGTTGGTTTCCTTTCCGATAGGAGTAGTTGTAGAGCCGTGATTTTATCGACTATCGTGACTTGGGAATTCGTGTACGACCGCACTTTCTGCTGTTATTATTGTAGCCTCTCCTGCTGTTACTGTTGTTCTTGCCATTGCTGGTTTCCATACCACCGTTGTTTTCGGTTGGGATTCCGCAGGACCCTTACTGAGCCAGTGATAGGAGGCTCACCCCTAGTTTTCAAGTGTTGCGAATCTTCCTCAAGGTTCGAGAGTGCTGCGTGACAGTTCTTAGCTGCCAGCTCGCCGATCCAAGTGTTCACTCGACATTTGATACGCTTTCCTACTTTGGACTCTACTTTTGCTGGATTGGACTATGTTGTAGTTAAATTATTTATTTCTGTTAATTGTTCAATTGTCCTACTTTATTTTCTATTTCTGTGTACACCACACCAATCTTTTTAGCCCTTTTGAGCCCTCCAGCTCATGGGCGGCGGTCTAGGGTTCAAATGGTATCGGGTTATTTCTGGTATCTGAAACTTGGGTCATTGTAGAAACGACTAGCGCGAGTGATAGACATGTAGTGCCTCACTGGCTGCATCGCCACTTTGACCCTGTTTCACTCTCGAGCAGCCGTGAGGTGTCTTCCCTTCTCCTGACTCATCAAGCAAGCTAATAAAGCACCAGAGAAGAGAGGGCAAATGGAATGGGACCAAGAATGCGAGCAGGCATTTGAGGAACTAAAGCACTACCCTATCTCCTAATACCGGAGGTGGAAACAAGGTAGGGGAGTAGCGAGAGGAGCTTGGGGCACCCATCGTCATCTTGCTTACCAGGACATCCTCTCGACTGAGAAGGACTCGGAGTAACCTGGCGGTATCCTCCTTAGAGAATGGGAGAGACTCCAGCTCTTGCCAAGGCTGCCATTGTGAGGTCGAAGTGGCAAGAACTGGCCGACTGGTAGTCAGTATATGGGCATCTGGAGGAGTTGGGGTGGCAGGAGGATGGATGACGTTGACTGAGAAATTACTTGGCTCAATCCCCTGACTGGCATCCCGCTCCCTACGACTTCGCAATCGCTCGAGAGCTTCTCGATCGTCTATTTGAAACTCGAGCCACTCTAGGGTATGTTGATAAGGCAGCCCATGTCCATTTGCTTGAGGAGGTTCTGGTTACTCTGGTGTATTCCTGGTGATGCTCATGGTTTATTCAATGGCTTGTCGAAGTCTCAGAACCACCATAGAGTTCCCCTCTGCATCGATTTGCTCCCATTGGATCTATTCCTGGATTAAGTATTGAACTTCCTTGCAGGATTCGATCGCATGGCAAATTCTGGCATGGAAGGGGTAGCACTGGGGATGACTAAAGTCCCATCGAGTGCAGTCTGCCGATGGATCGCGGGACATGATTTGCCCCCTCTCGACGAGGACATCAAAGAGCCGCCTAGTCCTTTCTTTTGGAAAGGAGAGAGGTATGCAGTCATGCCAGCGTCTCCACCCCGACACCACAATGAATGCTTGCCTTGGCTGGTGCTGGGCTCCTCTGCTTCAACATCGGAGAGGGAGAATGCAGCCATCATATGAATCACAGTAGCTGAATAGTGAATCACACGTGCTACCTTAGCGGGTCTGGACCACGCATGTGGCTGTGGGGTATCGACGAGGCCACTCTTCATTTTGATGAGGCTGTCTCGGATCAGCTTCTACGCCTGAGTCTTGAAGACGTAGCAATCTTTTAGTGGATGGCCTAACATGCGATGATATGGGAAATAGCTAGGATCATCAGCTTTATGGGCGTCATCTGGCTTGCAAACTTCTGGTAGCTCGATGATCTTCTGAGCCATGCAGAGGTCAAAGAGCATCTTCATGTGTTCCTTCTTAATGGAAAAAGGTGTCTTTATAAGCTCTGAGAAAGAAGGAGTGGCTGGCTTGTCCACTGGTTTCTTGCTAGAGCCACTCGACTCGCCCTCCTTGTTGTCTTTGGTAGTGGGGGTGAACTCCATGGTGTTTACCTCCTTACTTGATTAGCATTCTTGCGTCTGTTTACCCTTAGTTGAAGTATAGCTCAGGTTGTCAGCGAAGAGCATCTCTATTTCGACAAGTGCCGAGTTGAGCTGGTCGAAGCCTTTAATGTTGGTGCCAAGATGCTTTTCACTAACCTCGACTGCCAAGCCCTTGCAGCATATGGTAATAGCGCCCTCCTGGACTGGCGGGTTGATACACCTTATGTTGAGGTCTCACCATCTCTTGATGAAGTCCAGGGCACTCTCGCCCTTCTTCTGCCCGGGAGAGCAGAGCTTGACCAGGGAGATCTTGCACTCGGCCATTTGGAAGTAGTCGAGTAATTTCTTCTGGAGATCCACCCAGTTGACTACTAAATGGGGCTTCAAGTGGGAAAACCATTGAAAGGCTATTCCCGTAAGTGAAGTGGCGAAGTAGCGGAGGAGATACCACTCATCCAATGCTAGCTCACCCATGGCTATATTGTAGTTGGCCAAGTGCTCACTCGGAGACCCTTGCTCGTCGAACTTTTGTAGCCTCGAGGGCTTGGCGTACTCCAAGGGAAGCATTTTTAGCTGGTGATGCAGTAGGTAGGGTACACTGTAGAGGTCTATGGTTGCAACCCCTTCCCTATACTTGGCGAGCTTCATCTCGACGATCTGCTCGATCATCTGCCATTATGCCACAAGATTCTTCAGCACTGGCATGTTGGAGGCTCATGGATGTGCTTCCACCAGAGGTATGCCGAACCTGACTGCTGTTCGGGTTCGAGCAGCTACAGCTGAGGCACTAGCACCATTATGCCCGACTAGTGGTGTCAGTGCTTCGGCCAAAGGCCAAGCAAGTTATTGAGGGTAAAGGTCTTGCTTCTGAAGAAGATCTTACAGGAGGGTCTTCAAGTGTTAATTCTCCCTCATGAGAGTCTCGAGAGCCACCTCTTGGACCTCATTGGCTGGAGGATCATTGTTGACTGGATACGTGTTGATAGGAGCACCACAGTCCTCGATTGGAACTTCTTCTGCACGTTCCGATGCCTATGGTCCAATAGAGGAGCCGATGTCACCCGACAGTGTCGGGGGTTAACTTTGAGGGCGACGCCTCTTGAGCTGGGCCAAAGGTTGGTTCAGGCCATCAGACTTAGTGTCAGGCTGGTGTCAGGTGGCATAACATGCGAACACCCGAACCGCATCATTGATGAACTGAACCATCTATTTTTTCTGGGAATGCTTGTCAGAGTGGACTGGTGCCCCCAGTCTGTCAAAGACTGAGGTCCGTTGAGGTGGCGCTTCCGTTACGAGGCCAGGATCGACCCGAGGAGAGCCTAAGGCTGGGTGCTGGTGGAGCCTGGCATGAGCCCTTCTTTGTTTCATCCTATTTAAGAGAGAGACATTGAGTGGCTGGGTGCCGTCAGACCTTGCCGATGCAGGCTCGGCTATGCCTCAATCGATGCGGTGCCCGGGCATTCGAAGGGGGTTCTTGGTACGTGCCCTCCGAACAGCTTGAGCCTCCTCCAAGGTAACCCAGATTCTCCTCAGGCTAAGTTGCTGACCTCCCTCATCATGATTCTTTCGATTGGACTTGGGAGTCTGGGTGCTAGACTGGTGTAGTTGTTCCCTGTTCATCGGCGAGGCACTGAGTTCTCTGAGCTCTGTTGTGTCTCCTCTAGATTTGATGAGGTGTTTTGCAGCTGGCAATAGTTTGTGTTTTCATATTAGTCATAGTCATTTATCGCTTTACATTGCTATTACCGCTGCTGCGAGAGAGAGTGTTTACCCGTCCCGTGACCCGATCCGGGCACGAGAGAGTCGACCACCCTAGCTTATGCCGATTTCTCAACTGCGCACATCCGCACTCTTCCCTCGCTAAGGGATATTTGCGAGCTCGTCTAGAGTCCTAGGTCGAGTCCGTGGGTCCGTCCCGCATCAGGTGGGGTCCTAGTACTCCATGGTGGATTTGGTCCAAGAGAAGATGAAACCCGACGAGAAATTCTCGACCTTCGCCGACCGCTAGCGTCGCCTAGCCGTGTAAGTCCCGGGGTATATTCCGGAGGGCGAGCAAATTAAAATGGTCATTTCTAATGCGACGCCCGAGCTCAGATGCATCTTAGCCTTGAACGATACCACTTCATGGCAACAACTCTACAGCCGAGCCCGCTTCGTTAGCCAACAACTCCTTGTTTCTCTTGACCCTGTGTCTCCTCCGCCTTCGCCTTTTACGAACACCTCCCCTTTGCCGTCTCCCACAAGTCAGCCCTCTACTACATATCCCTCCATGAGTCGGCCTTCCATTCTCGCATACCCATATACATCCACATATCCTTCCACTCTACATCCCTCTACAGGTCAGCCCTCCGCTGTTCCACCTCTGCACACCTCTCCACTTCTGGTCAAGGAAATGCCACACCCCGAGCGGGTGGATGCTGTCCATTATATTCCCACTCCCTCCATGCCTCCACCTCATTCACTTACTAGCCCTCTGCCTTCACCTACGCAATTCCCCTTGCCTACGCAACCTCCCCTACCATCCCCACTACCTTCTCATACCCCTCGGCGTCCACCTTGCCCGAAGCGATCCCCTTATTCTCTATTGCCAGAATCTTTTACCAATATCTTCAGGGCTTTGATGGCCACCCATGCGTTGCAACTCCCTCCGGTTATGTCTCGCCAACCCGCGGTCAGGAATTTGCTCTAGTTTTGTGATTTTCACCACCAGTAGGGGCATTTGGTTAAGGATTGCCCCAAGTTCTAGGAGCTTGTTTACAATTTGGAAGACAAGAAAATGATTGATTGGGCTACCATGCGTAAAGTTCTTTCGGATCTCAGCAGCAAGCAGTAGCAAGAAGTGCCGCCTAGGCAGCCGTCTTCGCTTCAAGACCAGGGGCACCCTGGTAATTCTTCAGTTAATAAAGCACCCACTCCGTTGCCTACTTCTTCTCCTATTCCACCCCGACACCAACTCAAGCCTCTGCTCAGGCGAATACCATTCTTACACTCCCTGTTTCCACCACCACACCTACTCCCAAGGCCCATCGACGTGTTGTAAAGATACGTCGAAGAGTGCTGCCACCTTCACCGCCTTCTCCTCCACCATCACCACCTCCCCTTCCACCATTTTCGCCATCCCTATCAACCACATCACCCCCTTCACCACTTTCATTGCCTTCGCCATCCCCTTGACCATCGCCTTGTCCCTCACCATCACCATCACCTTCCCCGTCCCTTTCACCGTCATCGTCCGAGCCTGAGCAGGCCGAACCTGAACCCATACCCCCACCTTTGCCCTTACCTACATCCATGCCCATTATCACCGCCATCTCCCTGCCACTTGCATTACCTCCACCAACACCCTCCAAACTTCTCCCTTCTAACCCCTCTCTCTCCCTTCCTACCCCGCGGAGCAGGTGCACGTTACCCTTGGTGCCTCCCAGGTCTAGTCTCCATAGAAATGATAAGCCAAGCCAGGTTTTGGCCGTGCATTGCAAAGTTCAAGAGTTTGTCTTCTGTATGCTGGTCCGAGTTCTAATCCATGGGTATTTTGGGGATGATGAGCTTACACTACGAAAGACGATTGCCAAGAAGAGTTCCCTCGCATTGGTGTCAGTTTCTTTGCAAGCGAGGCCAGTAGCAATCTCATTGTTCATCGAAGATTTCACTATTGATGTTGTTATCACCTCTCGCTTGATTGCCGTTCAGTTCACTAGCCCAGAGAGATTCTCTACTCAGGTTGTGCTAACCCATACGGCCACTAAGAGCATAATGAATTCTTTATTCAAGGGGCAATTGGCCGTATTCTCTACATTGTCCAGGGGCATTCTACAGTTGCTATTTCATCTTCCTCGGTTTATAGGTGAGGCGGCCACGTCAACACCGCGTATCACCCTCTCTCTGTTTCACCCTGCACTTCCGGCGAGGGAGTTATGCCTCATGCCTAATTATTGAGTGGAGATGCCTAATCTCAAGTTATTGATACCAAGCAACAAAACTCCATGGTTTTTCGATCTTCGTCAAGTTGAGGAGTTCATTCAGGAATGTCCATTTATAGTTAGCACCGAAAGTCTAGGGACAACCATCCCGACAAAACTGCATATTCATGATCTGGCCAAGCCATCCGCAAGGTGGGCTCATTTTATGAGAAGGCATTGCAAAACAAGAAGCTCGAAGGCTCGAGTTCGTGCTAGGCAGATTTATTCCAAGAAGGTTTCGACCAAGAAGAGGCGTCAGTGCAAGTTCAGGGGCCATCAGTTACGCACTCAGGGGTCCACTTCTTCCTTCCATTCATCTTTTCTTCTACACAGTTCCCACCCTTGGGTGGTGTACCTTCCTTCCACCAATCCAGTTTCCACGATTTTCTCTTCCATTTTCAGGTTCACGAACCCTCACTCCTCTTTTCCTCCCCGTTCGGAACCTCCAGATTTTTCTCATGATCTTAGGCCTCAGTCTACGTCACCTTATCCTTCCACTTGCTGCACCTCTTTCAATTCTTCTCCTCCAACATCTTTGGGTTCCACTCCTCATTCTCTTTCCCCAACCCTGTCAGGCGTTGCTGATTCCTCTTCCCTGGAACTTCCAGGTGTTTGCTCTAATTCTCCCCCAGAATGTCCAGGCGTTACCTCCAATTCTTCCCCGACCTTGCTGGGGTTCATGCACCCTCTTCCCCGCGTTTGGTGGGTGATCATTACTCTCATTCCCCGATTATGTCGGATCCCGTACCACAAAGCACCAAGCACAAGACACAAGGCAGCATACCAAACTGCTACCAGACTCAGGACAACAACTAGACCTGCTGACACAACGATCCTTGAGTCTCACGACTCGGGGTCAAGATCGTCACACAGAAGTGGTAACATGCAGCCAATCAGTCAAATTCCTAAGTCAAGGTCACGGTAAAACACCAATAAAGGAAAAACATCCGCATAATACGACTCACAGAGACCTAAGAGATCACCAAGACCCTTAAAGCTCATGGACATGTAAATTGAGGTAAAACAACACCTCAAGGCATCGAAAATCATGTCTCGATCTATACAGAATCTCCGAGACATTCACAAGGTCACCTGTCAACCACTGAATCTTACCCGGTTGACCAGAAACCAATAACAACTTTGAAGCAGTACAGACTACTAATCGACATAACGCACTCCTGGCTACCTTATAACATGGTCATAGCTCTCATAGGACATCAAAGATATCCACAGGACAACGTGCAAACCACAAGGTTGAGCCAAGATAATTGGAAGCCAAAACATAGGGAAAATAGCACTCTGGGGATAAGCGATCGATCGCTTGACCGCTAGGTAAGTCAAGCGGTCAGCCAAAGGGCCGCTCACCTCACACAGAGAACACAGATATTTGGCGGTCATACATAGGGCCGCAAGGTGACTGTAGTGGTCATATAAACAGCCGCTAGACCCAGTCAACACTCGAACCGACTTAACCAGTCAAACCACCAAAAGCGGTCTATAATAGAACCGCTTATAGAACTTAGCGGTCTACTAATGGGCCTCTAAGAACACTAACTGGAACTGACTTTAAAACATTGACCGAAGTCAAATGGAGCTTGACGGTCTATCGAAGGGCCGCTAAGGACTCCAAATGGTCGAAGCTAGACCACTAGCCCGAACTGACTCAAAATCGTTGACCGAATTCAAACGATACTTAGCGATCTACTATAGGGCCGCTAAAACAAGCCACTATCGTAAGACCGCTTAGCCAAACCGACGTACTACTAAAGTCTAACGGTCACCGATTGGACTGCTGGACAGAGCTTTGCGGTCCAACGATGGGCCGCTAGCCAAGAAAAACGGTCTATCGCATGACCGCGAAGACCTGAAGTGACATAAGACAAAACTGTCACATACTGGACCGCTTAAGGTACACAAACAGTCTCTGGAAGGACCGCTATGGCGTTACAGCGGGAAAACTAGGGGAATGGTCGAAACTCGACCTTTCCACGCCCCGTTCGCCCTAAAACGAAGGGGAAACAATCCTAATTACCAAATTAACCTTCCACAGTCTGGAAGTGATCAAATCGATGTATAAACGACAAGAAATGGGCGATTCCACCGAATCGACCCAAACTGAGTCACGTGGGTTCCCGGGCTCATACCGGTCCCAAACGACAACCAATTGCAATAAAACTAGCGGGAATGGAATGCTAACATGCCATGGGTTCCAATGAAACTAATCTAGCAAGAAACCATCACCGGGAAAGGCGAACTCATATCACACCCCCTGAAGCATGCTTTCGCCCAAACGCTATGAAACTCGCTCATACGCACACCGTTCGGCTCGAAATCGCGAGAGAACGTAGAAGAGAAGTAGAGTATCCATCTCCCTACTTTCACCGAAGTTCTCGTGCGCCGAAGCGACTAAATCACGTCGAAAACCATCATATGAACCCGAACACATCGGCTTTGAAGCCACCGAGGGATCGCGCCAACGCCAAACTCCATCCTTCACTGCAGCAAGCTCCGCGACAACTCCACGACGTTCCTGCCTCGCCCACCTCACCACGATCGTGCGCCCCGCCGAGAGAGGAGAAGAGAGGAAAGAGAATGAGGGAGAGAAAGTGAGAAACGTGAGGGAAGAGAGAAGAAGGAAAAGGGTTAAATAGAAATAGGAAATTAGGAATTTCCTAATTTTTAAAAAATCTAACTTTTCTCTCAAAAATTTACTAATTCAGAAAAATATGAAAAAATAGTCTAAACGATCCTCGAAAAGAGCACAACGCAACTGTAGCGTCCTCGAGTCGATGAACTCAACAATGAACTCACCACTAGGTTCCGTAACTTGTACGAGAGAAAAATCTGCGTGAATCGTAAAACACAACGAAGGACCCACAAAAGTGATCCGAAAGCTCTCCGAATAGATCCAAAAGAATCCAGGGTATTACATCCATACCTGGTGCTCCCTTGGCAGCCCGGCACACCTTTGCTCCCCTTTCAGCTCGGTGCGCTCCCAGCCTCCTCCAGGCTGGCACACTCCCAGTCCCTTTAGCCCGGTACACCCTCCAACCCTCTCGCCCGGTGCACCTTTGGCACATCCTAGCCCGGCACACCTGCCAGCCCCTCTCGTCTGGTGCACCCCAGCTAGCCCACTGCCCGATGCATCTGTAATCATGTTTTAACTTAGCACCTCCCTGCTTGCTATCTGTGGATTCTCTGAAGTTCCCTCACAGGTGTTGCTACCCCTAGCACATACCTCGATTTGGGTCCCGCCACTCCTTGTGGACGCGTTCCCGTTTCACTCCCTTAGCGTCTGGGTCAAGGGGAGATGCTGCCGAATTTTTGTCAAAAAATACATAGGTTGAAAGACAAAAGGAAACAACGAACAAATGAAAGAAATAATAACAAGACGCTCTCGCGAGTCAAAAGAACTATGGAAGATGTGAAGAGGACCAAACCAGGCACTAATTGCATGAATCTGAGCATTAGTCTCACAAATAAGAAAGGGGGGATGGTGGGGACACCACCGGGTCCACTACTGGGCCCACTACTCGGAGCCGACGCCGTACTGTCTCGACTGCACCGAGCTTACGGCTCGGCGACTCACTAGAAGACCCGGCGTCCTGAGTATTTATTTCTTTGAGTGTATTGTACGTATGTGAGTATTGTGTGTATTTTTATGGTGATATTTGTATTTTAAACCACCAAGTATTTTAATTTTATTTGAGTCAACTTATGACCTCCCAATCAAGATTAGGGGGAGCATTATTTGGATTCAACCCAAAATCCAAACCGAACCAATAGATTTGGTTCGGTTTGGTTTGGGTTGAAATTTTAAAACTTTTGATTTGGGTTCAAACTGAACTGTATTAAAATTTTTGATTTGGTTCGGTTTTCAGTTTCAAGAAACCAAACGGAACCGTATAAACTGATTTCAAGGGTATCTATGTCAATTTACTATAAATGTATAACAACTCTAATTCCAAAGAGCAAAGAACCCTACCCCGCTCCCCACCGCAATCTCGAGAGGCCGAAACTCCCGACTCCCCAATCCCCACTAGCCACTTTCCCCCTCCCCAATCTCGACTCCCCACTTCCCAGGCCGTAGGCAGGCGACAAGTTTCGACGCTTCGCACCCCCCTCGCAGCCGCAGGCAACCACCAACGGGGCCCAGGAGGAGCTTCTGGCTTCGGCCCTCTCTGCTCATACTTTGTAGGCTCTCATCCCCTCGCTGGCAACCACCAGCAAGAGCCAAGAGGAGCTTTCAGCCTCAACCCTCTCTACTCTCAACTTCCCCTATCCTCCTCATTCTCGCCGACTGCCGTCTACGATCCACCATCAAGTATGTCGACTCTAAGCATCTGCATTTTTGGGTAACCATGAGCTCATCGCCTCCGGCATATGTTTACTAGGATATTTGTTTTATTAACTCATGATTTGTGTGTGACCAAATTGTAACTTTATATACACAAGTATTTTTTTCAAACATCTTTTATAAGAAATACAAAATTCATTAGTCATTAAGAGATAATGATAAGTAAACTTAGTAATAGTGGCCATTCCGGTCATTATCTTGCCCAATTATGGTTCAAACCAAACCAAACCGAATTACTTCGATTTGATTTGGTTTGGTTTCAAAGCTATTCGATTTGGTTTGATTCGGGTTGAACCTTAATTCAGTTTGGTTTGATTTGAACAAAATTCTCCTAAAATCAAATCAAACCAAATCAAGCTGTGATTCAAGATAGACTCATGGGTCAAGGGACCAATCGAAGCTGGAAGCCTCTATTCTCATGCTCCTCGTCACCCGGTCATCCAGATCTCCTGAGTCATAGTGACGATGTTGGTCTTGCCTAGGGTCCTGCCTAGGCATCTTGCGACCTACTAGGGCACCATGTTGCCCACCTGACAAACCACCCAATTGATCCTCTACACCCTGGTCTACTCGGTGGTCCTATAATATGGGATCCTCGCGGCAACTCCTCTCACAGACTCATCTAGGGTGGCGATCCTATCAATAGCCACTCGGATTATCCCCTAAAGACCCTCAAGGTGCCGACCCAACTGACCAATCTCTGCCACCAGGCCCTTCAATGTGGCGGCCAAGTCAAGGTCCATGGGATCGTTGGACATGGGATCCTAACGTATATACTCGATGCTTCGACAAGTGGGCATGCGAGACTACCAAACGAAGATATTACGCATGAAATGATGATATTTTTTACGCAAGATATGCAAATCAAATATACTATAAACTAGACTCCTCTATGCACAAGACAACAAGGAGTGAACATTTTGACTGAAATCAATCTCTTAAGGGCACCTTATTCAAACCATACTCTCATACCAAATTTGATGCGAGACAACGAGTGAGAACTAAATAAACAACGCACTAATCAGCAATGCAACATACAATGACGCAATAGGGGTGCTACCAATCAATCCAAAAGACGTATCTCACGACAGTTAGGCTAAGTGTGGCATTCAACGTTGGAAGTCCGTTCAATTTGTTAACCTAGGGGGATCGTCGATAGTTAAGAAACTACCTCCAAAATAGGGTGCAAGTTCCAAAGTTTAATGAACTGATCAAATAACCACAAGAGTTTGCTAGCTTACATCCAACAGCGATTAAACTAATTAAAGTCAAATAAATAACAGGTTCACAAGCTCAACATAGATTTTAAGCATGCTAAATGAACAGAAATCTGGCGAGCTGGGGGGAAGGAGTGACCTTCGCAATGTCGTCGCGAGTGGAAGGCGCTACAGGGGACTCACAGTGCCGTTGTGGAGCTTCGTGCTGCTACAATGGTTGCAACCATCCACGGGTAGCTGACTCCAGCCGAGACGTAGGGAGGGGAAGGGTCGTAGACAGGGACCTTGGTCGGTAGTCAACGGGGCGCTAACAACGTAACCGTGCTCGTGCACGCTGGAATGGGGAAATGACGAGGATAGGGCTGCCAGAGGCGAACAAGGCGATGCTCGGCAGGGAAGGTAGGCATGGGCGACCGCGAGTGGGCCTTGATGGCCGCAATACTCAATCCCGAGCAACGGTGGGGTCATTGACGACAAGGATTGACGTCTGATGCATACTAGTCGTATCACATTTGAGTTGGTACAATCTGGTACAATATGGTACACCATCGTGTCGCCACGTCCCAAGAAGAATTTCTTCTTAGCACAACATTTTTTAATGAAAACTTATTTTTCTTGTAAGATTAACTTTAAACTTGCAATAATATAATATAATTACCTGTAAATATATCACATCTAGTAAAAATAATAGATATAGTATAATTGTTATAATATACCAAATAAAAATAGATTACAACATTATATGACAACTCTGCCATGGCCGATCTCAAGCCCGGATGAGAAAGGAGGAGATTTTGCGTTAGGTTGACAGCCAACAGTAAAATTTTGTCACCTCCCATATGAATTCTGATCTAAATACTTTTTGTGCTAATGCTAGGGCATCCCCCGAAAGCGACGCATTACATCAGAACCCGGATGGAATGACAAGTGAGCAAGGGCCAGCTAGGGCGTTCCCCGTAAGCGAGGCGCCACAGTAGCGCCCGATTGCGGTGTCAAATAGACAAGGGTTTCCGTGTGGGGTTGGACGTACACGGGTAAAGAAGTTAGTCCAAAAACATAGGATTCGTCTAGCTACTTGGAATATAGGAACTTTAACGGGTAAGGGTTTAGAACTAGTTAAGAAGCACAAAGGCGAGGGTGACACATGCAGAAATGAAAAGGAAACAGCTCAAAGCTGAAATGAAGAAATGAAAGGTACCTACCGGCCCCGTGTACAAGGGAGAAAGAGGCCAGTAGAATAGCGAAGGCACTTTGTCTCTTGAGGCCGCCTCGCGAACAAGCCAGCATACATCTCCTATCTTCTCGCTTTGCTCAACCAGCGATGCCAAGTTTGCGTGGTCGCGAGAAGATAGATAATAATACAAGTTCAAATGGTCTAGCCCCCATCTGTCAGCATATTTGAAGGAGATCAGAAGAGGATGGTCCAGAATAGGTTCACTCGAGCCGCCAACTGAGAGCCCGTGAGATCGAAGCAATGCAAATAACTAAGGGGTGTTACTGTACAGTGCGTCTAGCCTGTCCTCCCCTCTGATAAAAGTTTGATAAGGATGCAAGCTGTCATTCTCTGGATGCCAGTCAGCCAGGGATGGAATGGGTTCCTCCACCAGCAAAGGGAGCTGCTGAAGAGCTACCCGCTCACTACTCACCTGGCACAATCCCCAAAATGTCTTCACATAGTCATCCTTCCTGATCTCGGGCATCTTCGGGTCGGCCTTGGATGAACGATGCTTCGCAGTCTTCCGAGCTTCCAGATAAGCCATCACCTCCATGTTGGTCCAAGACTTTAACTTCTTCAAATAAAAAGGTTCAATGTCGAGGATCGGCTCTGGCTAGGAGTCCAAGAATCTGCGCTCTGCAACAGACCAGCATTCTTGGCGAAAGTTTATATAAAACCCTGTCCGCGCATTCCACCACTTGATGTACTCAGGAGTGACGCGAGGGAAACAAGCAGGGGGCAACAGCCTGAATGATACCTCCTCCCAGCGGTGAAAGTAGTCCCACCATGCACGAGCCTCGTCATTAGCCACTTGGCCGGCTTGGTGCCTGTTCGGCAATCCAAATTGTGTGGAGGAGAAGGGAATGTGCTAATCATAGCCAAAATTTCGGCTGAACCAGAATGGATAGTACGGCTCCAGCCACAGGATGTCGCTCTTCCGAAAGACAAGGACACTTGGTCTAATAGCTAGCGCCTAGTCAACCAGCTCCGACTCCAGGATCGGCCTCGTGCACTTGGCACCAGAGATCGGATGTATATATTCCTCTGTCTCCAACAGACTGCATTGCTGCATCTTATTCACGAGTGGGCTGGAATGAGCCGCCAGGCTCCAAAAGTGCAGAACTCCGGGCGAGTCTGTGGGAACCTTGGTCAGCTTGCCCCTAATGGCGAAGAGCTGTTCCACCACTGAAGACGGTTCGACACTTGCAAACTTTATCATCCTCGGGACAAGGCAAGATGATTGTAGCGCCCGAGGAGTAGCTTCCGGGAACAGGGTGCAGACCCAAGCATTGAAAAAGTGTAGTGGACCGACTATCCACAAATTCCTAGGGATACGTGACCTGTGCAAGTCCCCTAACATCTTGTAAATAAGGCATAAAGCCACTGGGCAAAGGGACAACTTCGTGCCCCAAGCCATCAGACAGGGGGGGTAGATGGCCTCCGCCCTGATCACACTCTCGTCGCCTTGCAGGAGAGTAAAGGAACAAAGCCAGTAAGTCAGATATGCAGCACAATGCATGACTGCATCAACATCGGCAGGGTTCGGGCCTCCTTGTTGCCCTCCCTTCGAAGTGGACGGGAAAGCAGCCTGTCGTCAGACCCTTTTCTTCCGCCTCAAGGCAGTCAGTGCTACAATGGGAAAGTCTTCATATTTCTGCTCCCCACTGAAGAAATGCCGGAGCCAAGTGCCCATCCACACGCGCCTCTTCTCTCCAGGCTTGCGTGGCTCCCTCGTATCATCCGATGAGCGGCAAAGTGTACAATACACCTTCATCAGGTAGCGGTAAGCAAAGCCTGTCAAATACCGGCCTTCGCCGTCGATTTGATCTTTCAGCCAGTCAGGCCAGCAAACTTCTTCATACGGCTCTCCGTCGATTGGCAAGTCGTTGAGCTGCGAAAGACTCCAAACATCTAAAGAAATTTCTCCCTCCGAAGTATAGAAAGTATTATACTCAGTGCATAATACTTCAATCATACCGCAGTATAGACCCCTGGAAATAGGGTAGCGGTACCTTGAAGCGTACACACTAAGATACACGCCAGCTTTGACCAGGATAGGAGCATAATGCTACAGCACATAGTCTGTAAACTCCACAGCTCCAGGTCTGAATGCGTGGGCGTCGGTGGCCCTCAAATCAGCAAACCAACCTACAGAAATCTGATGTTTGAAATGGACCGCTAGGCAGTCCAGTAATAAGGATTCTTCTCTATATCCCCACTTCAACGGGGCAAGAAACAAGCCGAAGATTGGCTTTTCCCTGTCAACACGGCCTCCTATCTCGTTCCATCAAGCGGGTATGAATTCAGGGGCTCTGGTCAACAGCCCATCCTCTGGGGCCAGGTCTTGCAGTCCAAGCACAGCGCTCCACTTCTTGATTTCTCGGGGGAGGTATATGGGTCTTCCCCGCACAACAAAGTCGGTCAGACTGTCCCTTTCAACAAGTAATGCCTACTCAGCCTGGCGGACGAGGAGCAAGTCTCTCTTCCCTTGAATGTTGAATCGCTGAGGAAGGCCATCAGGTCTTTGTCTTTAGGATGATCCCTCCTGACGGCATCTCCGCGGTCATACTTGAAGGAATCACCCCCAATGATGAGGAGACGGCTAGTGTCCACTGTGCCAGTCTCCGAATCCAAGGATTCCGCGGCCACAACAATCTACTCATGCCCCCGGTCCAAGGAATGAACATTTTCCCATGTCACCATGGCACGGGATGCAGAAGAGGAAGAGCTAGATGCCATTTTTACTTGTAAAAAGGTATATCAATAAAAATAAACAAAGGTCAGAAAATAGTCAAGATAGAATTTCTAACAAAATTTTAACAGAGTCTCCCCAGCTCGGAAGATTGCCAGAAAGAAGCGGGAACGCATCCACCAAGGGAACATTCATATTCATACTTAGCAAAAATAATATGATACCATTCGAGTATAATATTTATAATTATTTTACAGATAGAAAATATGATATTGATATACTCAAGCTAAACTCTATCCATTACATGCACCTAGCTTCAGATATGCACAATAGACTTAATATGGCCCAATGTCATCAAACAATCTCCTTAGGTCATACTATAACATAACATAAAATTTTCTCGACGTGTGTTAGACTCTGCATATATCTTTTTTTTGGTTAAATGGGACTCGGGGAGATGAGTACGGGAGGGAGACTGGGAAGGGGGGCGGAGGGGAATAACTTCATATCATACGGGGAGTCCGAATGTCACACCCCCTAATGCTTCTAGGAGACGCTGGTCATATCCATGATGAAGAGCGCTCGCCCACACTGGGACGGCCAACAACTCAGGGGACCCGAGCTCCCGAGCAGGGGAAGCCCAGGTTTTGAACTCGTGTGAGCCGTGTCCGGAGAGAGAGAGAGAGAGAGAGAGGAGGACGCAGAACGGGAGAGAGAGAGAGCAGGAGGATGCGGACCGGACTGGAAACGGGAGACCTTTCCCTGTGAGGTGAAGCATCTTGCGGGTGGCGTTCGTCCTCGCCGTGACCCCACACGGCTTTGACAGATAGAATCTTCCAAGACCAAGAGTCCCCCTCTCCCGTCCTCTTCATCTCTGGACTTCTATCTTCCTCGCTTCCAGTCCAGCCTTCTATCTTCCTTCACTTCCAGTCCTGCACCGCCACCGTGTGGACTTGTCCCATGCATCCTTCGTCTCCTTAATTTCCTTTTGCTCCCCACCTTTCCAGCTCTCTCTCTCTCTCTCTCTCTCTCTCTCTCTCTCTCTCTCCGGGTGTGCTGTGTCTGCGCCTCTGCTATTTGTTTTTCTTATATATTTTGATTTTGATTCTTCCTTTGTGTCCTCGCTTTGCCGGCCTCCATATCCTTCCTTTTGTGCACCCCTCTCTCTCTCTCTCTCTCTCTCTCTCTCTCTCTCTCCCTCTCTCTCTTCGCTTGTGTGCTTCTTACTAGGTGAAGGTGGGAGACAAGAGAGATGCTAATCAGAGTCAGCAAAGCCAGATTTTCGCTCCGGAACAGACGACTGCTACATGAAAAGCAAGCCGCTCTCTCGCTGGGGAGCTCTCGCAGCCCTCCCCACCTGTTCACGGCGGCGGAGCTCGAGGACGCCACCGCCGGCTACCACCCTTCCTACCTAATCAAACACGACAACTCCTACGAACTCTACAGGGCGACCGTCGGCGGCCAGGCGGTCTCCGTCAAGAGGGCCACCCCCGGGGTAGTGGCCAACTGCCGGGGGAAGGGCGGCGGCGTCGACCACCTCGTCGAGGGGCTGCTCACGGAGATCGTCGTCCTCTCCGGCCTCGGCCACCGGAACGTGGTCAAGCTCCTGGGCTGCTGCCTGGAGACCCAGGTGCCCGCCCTCGTCTACGACCTCCACTCCCACAGAACCCTCCAAGACGGCGCCTTTGCTCCCGCAGGTCCCCCCCGTGACCCCATGACGTGGCCCAGCAGGTTGAGGGCCGCCACCGAGGTTGCAGGCGGGCTCCACTACCTCCATCGCCACGCTCCACTGACCATCGTCCACCGGGACCTGAAGCCGTCCAGCGTCCTCCTCGACGAACACGGCATCCCCAAGATCGTCGACTTCTCCCTCTCCATACCCATCCCTCCGAATCGAACGGAAGCAGCAACAGATGTAATCGCAGGAACGGCCTACTACATCGACCCGGAAACCTTCTTCACGGGCGTGGTGACGGAGAAGAGCGACGTGTACGCGTTCGGGATGGTGCTCGTGGTGCTGATGCTGGGGAAGCATCCGGGGGAGTGGGAGGAAGAGAAGGGCTACCCGTTCCTCTCCAGACTGGGCTCCGGCGAGGGGGAGATTGGAGGTTTGATGGGTAGAGAGGAGCTAGTGGAGAGAGCCGGCGGATTGGGGGAGGCAGAAGGGAAGGTGGAGCAGCTGTGGGCGTTTGCGGACCTGGCGTTCGAGTGCCTGAGGAGGAAGGGGGAGGAGAGGCCGACCATGAAGGAAGTGGAGAGGAGGCTCAGGGAAATTAGCAGCCTGATGCCATAGTTAAGTTTCTCATCTACTTCTGAGTTCTGAGAGCCGCAGCTGCAAAATGTTGCGTGGTGAGGAAAATGGTACCATTTTTTTTTTTAAGTTCTGAGTTGTAAGTTTTGGGTTTTGGATTGTGCGTCAAAGACAACAGTTAGCTAGCAGCTTGGCAAATCTTATGAAGGAGGCTGGCTGTGGAGGAGTATGTCGTGGGGTTCAAGAAGAGCAGGGGACAGAGCTTGGGGAAATTTCTATCAAGAAAATATATAGTGTGTGTGCATGTTTAAATTAAGTGAAGTTTGGGGAAATTCCTCCTCCCCCTGTAAAAAAAAACAGTTAGGGGGCCTTTGATAAACGAACAGGGCAAGCCGTTCACTGATTTTGCACCGTATTCACCGGTAACATTTAAAGTCACTTTGATAATTATGGGAGTAACTAAAGCGGATAATCTGGATTCTTTCTCATTTTCGTGTCTAATCTGGGATTTCGACCTTGAGAGGTCGAATACGTCATCCCAATGGGAGAACAACGGGCTGATTGTTTTATCCTTTTATCAAAGGCCCCCTTAGTGTTTTTTGGCGGGAAATTTTCTATCAGACCATCGAACAGCAAGGGGGAGGTTCCGGTTTCAATCCCGGATTCCTCCTCCCTGTAAACAAAACACTACTGACAAAAAAACTTTCCTGGCAGACACCAAAACAAATGAGAAATCTTCTAAGGAGTTCTTCAGAATGCAAAATATATCAAACTACTTAGTCGTGGAAGCGTAAGGGTTAGGCTTGGGGTTATGGTGGACGAAAGGAATTGAGATGCTCAGCCTCTATCTTCCTTAAGCAATCATATTTGCCTGTGTGATACAAAATCAACTAGCCCAGCGCCATTGGCTTCCAGTGTAGATAACCCAGAAGAAAGGGCGCCCCTGACCAGGGCACCTTTTATAGAATTGAAGACCCTCTACTGTGTCGCCAATTAAATGGTGACACTACAAGGGGGCGCCATTTCCTTAGGGCAAACAAAAAGAAAAAAATATATGAAATCTTGAATGGGCGTCCCTGGAACAGGCACCGATTACCTGAATAATGGCAGCCACCAGGGCACCATTTCATGAAATAATGGCAGCCCTCTGGGTGCCATTTTCCCTGATGCTGGGTTTCCACAGTTTTCAGAGTCCTAGGAAATGGGTGCCCTTGTCTAGGGTGCCTATTATTCAAATAATGGCAAGACCAAGGGCGCCATCTTATAAACTAATGGCAGCCCTCTGGGCGCCATTTTCCCTGAGTACTAGTTTTATAGAGCCTCTGTTCTGTCCACAGATTGGGCGCCCCTCAGTTAGGGCATCAATTCCAGAAATAATGGTAGCTAGGAGGGAGCCATTTCCAACCTGTTGATTTCCAGAGCCTGTTTGTTCACAGAATGGGCGCCTCTCAGTGAGGGCACCAATTCTGGATATAGTGGCTGCCCGAAGGGTGCCAATTTCACCCAGATTCCCAGTATATCGTGAGTTTAATGTGGTTTTTCATCCCTACTTGATAATATGACCTTGAACTCCATTCCATGAAAATCTACCTTATATATCCCACAATGGTTAAGCCTTGAAATTCTATATTGGCTATAAAATGAGAGTGGATGTCGAACAATACATGACTCAATGCTGTGCATATAGGGCCCGGTCTGGTCCTGGGAGGAGCACCCGAAAGTATTTGTGCCCATGGGAGTTGATTGACCACGGTATTTAAGCATTACACCAGAGTACTTACTTGCTAGACTTTAGACATTCCACTCACTCTCTCGTGACACGACTTGCTTGACTTGACTTGACTTGTGGCCCGCAGAAGGGCAAAAAGTACTTGCTTGAATGAAATATCCAATTTCATTACACGTACTTGATATTACATGTGCTTGATATTACTTGCTCTTGCTTGAACATGAATTCTTACTTTCTTGAAAAATATTGTGCAATCACTTGCTAGTGCCTTATTGATACTTGAAATCATGCAATACTCTTTCTATACAATTCTTGATATGTTGCTCGTCTTTTTATACAGTTCTTAATTTTCTCACTTGTCTAGCATGCATAGCTATACTTGCATTGCACATAACTTGTAATTTACTTAAAGGCTGCTCGAACTTGAGATGTAATTCCTACTGAGCGATTCGCTCATCCAGTTCATTCTAACATTTTTTTCAGGTAATTTGGATAGCGACTACCATCCGGATGGGAATGAGACCGAGTGAAGAGTGCTAGAATGCCAAATGTTTACTGTTAGCTAGCAACGTCTTTGATTATCTAGAGTCCTTTACCTTTGTATTTCCAGCTATGTCAGTTATGTCAGCCTAGTTGATTGAAACTTACTAAGGCTTGTGGCCTAGTAGTTGGATTTGAATAATGTATGTCATGGACTAGAATTATCATCAATTGGTAAATTGGGAAAATTATCATCTTAGACCACTGATTATTTTTTGAAAATTTGGATCTTAGTTATTATTTAGATATTTTGCACACTCCGCCTTTTGTCAAAAGAAAAAAAAATCTTACTGGTCTAACTGATTGGTTCTATATAAACTATCGCACTACCGGGAATCTTTCGTGCTCAGGGCGTGACATGTGGTCCCCGCACAGTTTCAATCCGGCATGTGGAGGGAGGATTACCGCCAATAGCTTTTCCAGAAAAGTGACTTGAAAAGTTCCACGTGTCAGATCTTGCAGACGAGGCGAATCCATGTGGCTAATCGATCTTGAAGAACTGGGAGCCTTGGATCACGTGCCTGTTAACTCAATTCTAGGGCCACGTGGCCACTTAAGTCTTTGCTGCTCTCTGCCCTTTAAGTGTTTGATTGAGTTTAAAGCTTTTCAACACAAGTACCTATCAACAAGGTATAAAACATTTTATCAAACACCTTATCATCATGATTGCTTAGACAAATGTAAACTTATCCAATATCATAGCAATCAAACACTCAGATCAGAAAGATATAAGATGAAGTATGTGCTTCGATGCACAATGCACTGACCTGTGAAAGCCACAGGTAGACCTTTATGCATGAGAAATGGATAAAGATAAGAATATATGAAGATGCATTGACCAATGTAAGACACAGGTTGACCTGTCGAGCTAAACCATGTAATGGTGCACAGACCAGTTAAGGCGATGGCTAGAACAGTTAAAGCTTAAGCATCGACTTGATGTCTTAAGCAAACATGAAAACTTGGACTTAAGTCTACTAAGTAACGAAGGTGCATTGACCTGTTAGACATAGACTCTACATGTGCATCGACCTTATAAAACATGTTGTAACATGTGCATCGACTATGTAGACTGAATACATGCATATGCATCGACCTTGCTAGAGACAAGATCCGATAAGCATCGACCTTGCTGAGTCCAAGATGCAATGTGCATCGACTTTGTAGAACACAAAGTGCAATGTGCATCGACCTTACTAAACACTAGGTGCAATGTGCATCAACCTTGCTGAACACAAAATCATCTAGTGCACTGACTTGTGTGACCACATACGAATATGTGCATCGACCTGATGGACTACAGGCAAGTATATGCATCGACCTATCAAGCTGCATGCACAAGCATCCATCGACCTTATGATCAACATGGTACATAGATGCATCGACCTGATATGCTTCAGACTAAAATGTGCATCGACCTTCTATACTTCAAACATGTGTATGCATCGACCTTACATGCTTCAATTTTAAATATGCATCGACCTTATCTGACTTACACATGAACATGCATCGACCTTATATGACGAAGACATGAACGTGCATCGACCTGATTTTCTGACACTTAGAATATGAAATGACTTGATCAACATGAATGGCTCTATACAGTTCTGTCTCACCATGAGGATATTGTTGACACTATGGTTATATGATTTAGTATTGATGGTATCAGATTGATTGTTAGTGATGTCTTAATTTATTACGCACTCTGTCGTTGTCGAAACTCTTAATGCTCTGATTGACATAAATGAATACAAACTCATTGCGCCCTCTAGGTTCCTTCCGTGCTCGGGGCGTGACACGACACATCGGCATGACACGCCGAGTGGTGTTGGGAGTGGAAGCGATAGTGGGAATGAGGGTAGGAGTGGAAGTAGTAGGAATAATGGGAGTAGGAGAAGTGGAAGTACCGTGAGCAGAGGCTTGGGTTTGTGGAGTTTGTGGAGATGGCATGGGAGATGGCGAAGGTGGTGAGGATGATAGGGTTAGTGGAGATAGAGATGGTACAGGGCTAGTCAATGGAACGGGAAATGGAGTTGATGAAGGAATAGGCAATGAAGATGGGGTAGGTGGGGGAGTGCCTAAGGGAGTAGATGATGGAGCGGGCTCGACGCTAGGCGATGAACCACAGGAGTGCCCCTGGTCTTGTAGGGATGGAGATGGCTACCTAGGCGGCGCTTGCTACTGTTGTTGTTGGCTACGAAGATATAAAAGGGCCTTGTGAATAGCAGGCCAATCGATCCTCTTCTTGTCACCCAGCTCATGAACATATTCCCAGAACTCGGGACAATCCTCAACCAAATGCCCCTGTTGGCGGTGATAATCATAGAATTGAAGTAAATTCCTGACTGCGGGTCGACAAGGCACAACTGGAGGGAGCTGTAGCGCGTAAGTGGTCATCAAAGCCCTGAAAATATTAGTAAAACACTCCGACAACGGAGGTGGAGGAGTCCACTTCGGGCAGGGAGGATGATACGGGGTATGAGATGGTGGAGAGGGAAGTAGAGAGGGAAGTGGAGGTTGCGTAGGCAAGAGTGCATGGCGGCTAGTGGAAGGACGTGGTGGAGATGTATGTGGAGCGGAGTGTGAAGGTGCATAGTGGATGGCATCCACTTGCTCAGGGTGTGATGTTCCCTTGACTGGAGGTGGAGACATAGGCAGAGACATATGTGGGTATGAAGAAGCGGAAGGTTGAATCATGGAGGGTTGAATCATGGAGGATTGATATGTAGAGGGTGGACTCACAGAGAGATATGTAGTGGAAGGCTGACTCATGGAGGATTGATATGTGGGAGCATAGGGTTGGCTCATGGAGGGTGAGGTGTGAGTGGACGTTGGAGGTGAGGAAGACTCGGGGTCAAGGGAACCTTGGAGTTGTTGGCGAATGAAGCAGGCTCAGCTGTATAGATGTTGCTAGGAGGTGATGTCATTTAGGGCTAAGATAAAGCAATACTTGGGCGTTACATTGGATATAAGCATTTTGATTTGCTCTTGCTCCATAATGTATCCCGGGACTTGCATCGCAAGGCGACGCCAGTGGTCAGAAAAGGTGGAGAACTCTTTATCGAGCTTCATCTTCTCGTGGGCCAGATCCACGACAAAAAATCTAGGCCCAACCTGGTCTTGATACTACTAAATAAACTTCTCTTGAACTATATGAAAATTCACAATCTGCTCTTGTGGCAATAAGAAGAACCAATCTCGAGCTGGGTTTTCTAATGACAGTCCAAATAGATAGGCCACCAAGCATTGGTCATGTTGAAATTGGGCCGACTCATATATGAACTCCTTCAAGTGCACATATGGGTCACCAACTCCACCATAATGGCGATATGAAGGAAATTGTGAAGGAGGTGAAAGCTGAAGATCTTGGAATGCAAAAGGGACACTCAAGGAGGGTTTGAGATCGATGCAACGTTGGAGTTCATCAAGCTGGCGTTGGGCATGAGCAATCATCTCCTAGGTAGGGAGAGATCGAGAGTAATGTAGGCCAGCTTGAGCAAGAAGTTGTGAAATTGGACCAAGATTATGGTAATGAGCTGGATAAGAGGATCCGGGCTAAGAAGAAGAATGGCCCATTCTAGGAGTAGAAGGATATGTAGGCCTGGAAGGAACATGGGCATAAGGACCCATTGGACCAGTAGCAGCATGGGTAGAAGAAGGAGAGGGCCCATTAAGAGAAGAAGGCCCATCAAGGGGACAAGGCCTATTAGGGGAATAAGGTCCATTAAGAGAGGAAGGCCCATTAAGGTGATTTACAATAAGTTTTTGGGCCTGAGCCGGGTCCATTTGCTGAACAAGGCCTAATAAGTGGGCCATAAGATGGGCTTGCCCCTCAAATGGGTTAAGGGGACCACGGGAAGATGATCCTACGTGGGAAGAAGATTCTACGCGGGAGAAGGAGGATTGAGAGGAATGAGGGTACATGGGATTGAAACGAAGCTCCATGAGAGGAAATGGAGACTTTCTACAAGAATATCAAGGGAAATACTGTCACGCCCCGAGATATGTGTATAGCAGAAGCAACCCGAGGATGTAAATAGTCGACAATACACCTCAAGCTAGCAATATAATCAGAGCACGATGAACATCCACATAAAGAGGAATTCACAAGGATATAGACTCAAAATCTAACTTTATTGATATAATAATCAAAGTTTACATGACCACTAGACTCAATAAAAAGAAACTTACATAGTTGACTCATGACTCTATAACAATCTAGGGCTTTCTTATGATCTTCATTTGCCCTCGAACCCATCACTTGAGTAGTCCAAATCCCTGCTAGAATTTTCTGAAAAGGTTGAAAAAGTAGGGTAATGAGCACACTTGTCCAGTAGGTATCTTCGAATCAACATGAAGATAATGTTTAAGTAATTTACATTTTATCTCTAGAAGATAAGAAAAAGGAAAAGGTGATAAATCACGTGTATAAAAACCAAAGTAACATGATGTGATAAAGATAAGAGATAGGAGATGATATACAAGCATGATCAAGCAAGAATGTAATGTGGTCTTTCACAAACGAGAATGCACTTGCATATAACGAGAACACACTTTTCACTTTTTATAACCATAAAGGCTATGCACTAGAATGTCAGTGAGATGATTCAACTGTCGATAGTCGATGCATAACCTCATTGACCCATCCTTCTTCTTTACAAATAATACTGGTGCTCCCCACGGGGAAGTGCTCAGTCTAATAAATCCCTTCTTTAGTAGTTCCATTAGTTGCTCCTTTAGTTCTTTGAGTTCGGGAGGGGACATCCTATAAGGTGCCCTAGAAATTGGGCCAGCACCAGGGATCAAGTCGATGGTGAAGGCCACTTCTCTTTGTGGGGGTAATCCAGGCAAATCTTTAGAAAACACGTCCGAAAATTCTTGTACAACTGGGATGTCTTCTATCTTAGACTCCTTAGTCTCCTTAATGGTGACAAAACTAAGGAAAGATACACATCCTTTCCTTATTAGCTTGCTAGCTCAGAGTGCCGAAATAAGAGGTGATTTGCTCCAACTCTTAGGGCTAGTATAGACCAGTTCTGGGAACTCCTTGAAAGTAACCTTGCTGTTACGGCAATCAATAGTTGCCTGGTATTTGGATAACCAATCGACTCCTAATATTACATCATAGTCTTTCATATCTAGGCATATTAGGTCGATAGGAAGGCTTCTTCCCTTTACTAAAACATCACAATTTTTGTAATGATGAGTAATATCGGCTTCGTTTTCGAGAGGAGTCAAAATAACTAATTTTATCCATTCTGGTTCCATAGGCAATGGATCGGCAAACTTCTTGGAAATAAAAGAATTCGACGCACCGGTATCAAATAAGACATGTGCAGACTTGGAACAAACTTTCAGTGTACCTTCCACTAGTCTGCCTTCATCTTGATCTGCTTCCTTAATAGCTTGGAGACGTGCATTCTTCATCACCGGCCGCTTCTCGTCACCGACTTGGTCATTGAGCAAGGGACAGTCGGGAATCCGATGATCATAGCTCCCACAACAGAGACAAGCTCCAAGTTTTCTCCAGTATTTGTCGACCTTGTGTCCGGCCTTATCACAATGTTTACACACCACTTTGGAAGGTGTGGTGGTGATGGAGAATGGCTTGTTGTTCTTCTTGACCTTTTTCTCCTGAGAGGACTCTCCTCTATTGCTCGGCCTCTTCTTGTTAAAAGTGGGCTTGAAGGTGCCGGAGCTAGTGACATGCTCCTTTTTATCTCTCCCACGAATCCTATCGGATAGCTCCGTGGCATCTTCCAGTAACTAGGCCCGCCATACGATCTCTGAGTATACTTGTATGTCCATCGGGGCCAATTGGGTAATAAATTGGGGCCTGAGCCCATTGAGAAATCTTCTACCTTTCATCTTCTCAGTGCTGACTAAGTGGTTAGCGTACCATGACCACCTTGAAAATTGTGCCTCATACTCGACCACCGATAAGGATCGTTGCTTGAGTGTGGCAAACTTGACGGTCTTCTTCTCCTGGACTCGATCTGAGAAATACTTATTGTTGAAATGTTCAACAAACTATGCCCATGTAACCTGAGCCTGGTCTAAGGTAGCTTCGACCGACTCCCACCAGCATCGGGCGTCTCTTTCTAGCTGAAATGTTGCTGACAAGACCTTCTCTTGGTCCGTGCATTGCATAACCCGAAAGATACGTTCAGTTTCTCTTATCCAATGTTCAGCATCATCCGGATTGGTAGACCCCATGAACTTAGGAGGATTCATATTCTTGAAACTTTGGTGGAGATTTCCTGCACTAAGGTGTGCTCCTCCTTGTGTGACTTGTTGAAGTGCTTGGGTAAGGCCTTGAATGGTCCTTTACATATCACGCCATTTCGCACGTTCTGTGGCCATGGTCCTACAATTATTAAAGTAACTATATTATTATACGAGTATATCCATAGGTTATAGTTTCTAAGTTATCTTAACCCTTGGTTCTACCCAATCTCACCGGGTAAAGGTCTAAACCTATCCTTGGACTTGGATTTCCTAGGAATTGAATATCCTAGGTTCTGATACCACAAAAACTATCACGTCTCGAGTGCGGAAGGAACTCGGAGTGCGTGATGAGTTTATATTCTATCATATCAATCAGAGCGTTAGTGTATTCAACACAAAGACTGAGTGCGCAAATGTAAAGATAACCCAATCCTTTATTCAATCACAACTTTAAAGTACTTCTATTACAACCACTTAATGAAAATGCTAGGACTCAATATAAGGAAAAAGTACAATGAATGACTCAAGAGAAATAGAAAGATAAGACTAGTTGACGCTTTGATAGATAGAGTAGCTCAAATCTCTTCACTCTTGACCTTCCCCATCCGATTGAGTCTCGTCATCAGACTTATCTGAAAAATAGGAGAAAACACTAGGTGAGCGAATGCTTTGTAGGAATTATATCTCAAGTGCTAGCCTGCTTTAAGTAAATTACATGTTACATGAATGCAAGTATAGCTATGCATGTTTGCATGAAATGACAATAGAGAGTGTATATCAAGAGATAGTAGAGTGAACCAGCATGTCTTTCAAGAACTCATGTCAACATATATCGAGATGATCAAGCACGTATATTTATCATGTCATGTTAAGAATTGGCTATCATGTTTCAAGCAAGTAAATAAATATCCTTTTCGGGTCACGCAAGTTATATCATGTCAAGTCAAGTCAAGTACTGGATTGTGGAATGTCATTTAACTAGAACGACGAGTACTTATATGCAATGCCACAGTGTGATCATTACAACTTCCATGGGCACTAGCACTTTCGGGTGCCCCTCCCAAGACTAGATCGGGCCCTTATATGCGCAGGCATTGGTTATGTATTTTTGACATCCACTGTAGTTATAGCCAATATAGAATTCCAAAGGGATAAGCTTGTAGGAACTTTAAGGTAGATCTTGAGGAATAGAATCACAAGTATTGAACATGATGTGTAAGGACGTACGATGATAATAACGGTATAATCATGATTACCATAGAAAGCTAGGTGGAGTCGGCTCCCTATTAGGTGCCTTGTTATTAAGAATGAGCGCACATATACACATGGTCGCTCATTCTTGTACAATATGGGTTAGGATAGGCTTGGGCACGGTTTAGGACTCTCTACTCTCGGGTTGGGACTCCCCAAGCAAGTCCCGATCAGAGCTACCAGAGAATCCTCATACGCGGTCTATCGAGCGACCGCGGGAGCCTTAAAATGGTGTGCAATGGACTGTTTATTAACCTTCTACACACTTCGCCTTTTGAGAGCCTAAATGGCCCTGTGGAGACCGTTTTTAAATTCCAACGGCCTATGAAGGACCGTGTATCTTATCTCTGCGGTCCAATGGGGATTGTTTACCATGCCTTTTGGGACTTGGCCGAACAAGCTTCAGCGGTCCACCATGGGGCTGTCTGGTTATTTGAGTGGCCATTTGGATGACTGTTTTCTTCTTTGCTGCCTTAATTTTGTCCTGTTTTGCATCATTCCACTCAAGGTTTTTTTTCGTCTCTCTCTCTCTCTCACTCACCCGTGTCAGCTTAGGCTTCATCGTCAGTCAGTTAGTGTCAAGCATACACACATTCATTCGCACATAAAAGAAAACCAAAAAATATCTCATATCACTATCATATCATATCATAGCATACATATGGACATGAGTCATGAGGTACATCAGGCATGTCCCTCTGGGCCTTCGCTGTCACTCGTCCCCTCGTGTCTCTTCGATGGCGGGGCCATCGTAGAGCTTGACTCCTCCCAATGCTGTCGGCGCTCCTCCTCCTCCTCGTTCCTCCAACGGTTAGAGGAGCTCATGAAGTATCCCCGGTAGGATCTATGTGTACCACTCGGAGCTCCGCTGCGCTCGAATCTCCTACTCATCCCCTCTACAGTACCCTCCAGCCTCGCCACCTGGAGTCGGGACCAGTCCCACTCGGCCCGAATACACTCCGTCTCTGCGGCCCCAGCCCGGAGTCACTCCAACTCTACATGGAGGAGTGTCATCTCAACCGTGTCTACCAGACGGCTGTGCTCTAGCTCTCCTCTCAGCCAGGTGACCTTACCCCGGGCCGCTGTCAGCTCGGTCATCTGTATGTGCACACATCATGGTCAGTTAGTTGCATTTCATAATCATAATCAATTGGGAAAGTGCAATTATTTACTTACCCTCTCGGCGAGTGCAGCCTCGGCCTCCTCGGCCCGCGCCACCATCCTTACAAACTCCGCATCTCGCTCAACACAGTCCGTGGGAGGTTGGCAGGAGGAAGCCGATGTGTCAGCTCCCTGATGCTGGGTCCCCTCGACTCGCTGCATTTAGAAGTCTAGGTTAGTTAACATCATAAGCACATGCACAATTGAGTTTAGAGTTCAGTGAAACTCGCCAGGAGGTCCAACGCCTACCGGAGCTTGTCCCTCTGCTGGACTGAGGAGTGGAGAACACCCTGAAGCTCCGCGATTCACCCCTGGTGGTAGAGCTGCATGTAGAAGTCAAATGTCAGTTCATCATGGTCATAAAGCATAATAGAAAGTATAAGGTTAGAGTCTTACCAATTATCGAGTGCCACGGAAGACCTGGTCTCTGTAGCATCACGCGTAGGCCGTCAGATAGGCCTCCTTGCTCTCTACTCAGGCAGATACCACTCGCCCGAATGCTGTCCAGTCCTGGACCTTCTCCACTGCTCGGACGGTCCCATCCGTCTCTATCGCTAGTCCTCGTGCATGTCATCCGACCCGTTCCTCTGGCCTCTCAGGCACCGAGAAGTCGATCACTGCCTGGTGGACCCCGATGGTCCTCATCGTGAGTCGGTAGTAGAGGGGCTCCACCATGTCCATGCACTGGAGCCAGATGTCCCTCCCTATGAAGGCCAGAGCCGCTACCACCGATGGCTGGCCCTCGTGCCTCTCACCCTGGTAGGCATCCACCAGACTTGTCAAATAGGAAAAGTGCATCAGCATAAAGAGCATACAGTTGCATTAACACAAAGTTTAAGTTCAGGACCTTATCGAGGCGTAGGGCAAGGTGTCAAGGTCGGTCTAGATCACCCGAACCTAGCATCACAGGGATCTGACCACCCGTGGTCCCATCCACCATCTCGCAATGGGCAGTCGCTCAAGGTACATCTCCTCTCTTCTCCCGAGCCCGGGGAGGTGTACATAGGCCCACACCTGCATTGCATCACAACAAGTGTCAGCATACAACATTTATAGAATTCATATAGCAATTGCATAATCATTTTAGGGATCTGAGTCATACCTGGAGCAGGGGTGAGAAGCCGTCGAGCATCGTCTGCCGACTGGTGGAGCTCAAAGTGTCGAAGAGGAAGGCGAGGATAGCCGCCCCCCACATATAGTCTCCAATGCGGTCGACGTCCTCTAGAAGTGGCAGTAGGTGGCAGCTGACCACGTCCGCTCGGGTGGCGAAGAGGAGCCTCCCGAAGAACAACGTCAGGAACCTCCTCAGCACCACGTCTGCCTCTGGCCCCGGTGCGACTGCTACCTGTGGTCATGCCTGGTCCATGAGCCATCTGAGGTGCTACTCCGACAGCTCTCCCGTCGTGATCTCGGCTCCTCATAGGTCGAGACTATTCTGCAGCCTCGCTCGTTGTAGGGTCATCGACTGTCACTTTGGCCATAGCAGCTCCAGGCCCAGCAACCTCTGGGCTAGCTCCTGGTAGTCGGGGAAGGTTCTCTCACTGACCAATGCCCCATGCACGTGCAGGCCGGTGATGCGCGCGACATCCTCCGGTGTTGGGACCATGTGGCCCCACGGGAAGAGGAATGTGCGGCTCACCGGATCCCACAGTCATGCAGGGTGTAGAGCAGTGCGGTGTTGAGCCCCGTCACCTCCACGTTGAGGAACTCGTCAAACCCCATCACCGCCAGGCGCTCCCGCTGGAGGTCTGGCAGTGCCAAGTAGACTGCTCGGACCTGGTGCCAGGAGATCTAGGTCCTGCACTTTCCCTGCATGCATTTAAACAATTTACATTAGTCATACATTTCATGCATCAAAATAAATATATAAAATAGTAATAATAATAATAATAATGATGCGCATTCTTTCAGCACGTCAGATTTACCCAAGAGAGGGGGGCAATATAAGCCATTTTCCTTTGTTTTTTTCTTCACCCATTCTCATTTGCAAAGTTTCTTTCTCTCTCCTCCCTTCCCCCATTACTTCTTCCGCGGCGGCGAGTGCGTGAGGTGAGGGAGAGGTTCCTTTTGGTTCAGTTCTTGGGATTCTAATCCCCCCTTCTGGACCCCGGGAGGCTCCTGGTAGGGCTTGCCCTCGGAGCTATTCCCCTGGGTGGCCTCGATGTGATACCCACGGCCTGTTTTAGGGACCATCCCTTAGTGGATGTGTTCCCACTTTTTTTTGGCAAACTCCTAGGCTGGGGAGACTCTACCGAAATTTTGTCAGAAACTTCGTGTTCTTATCAACCGCTTTCTGACTTTGTTTATTCTTCTTTGTGTGCCTTTTTGCAGATAAAATGGCATCTGGTTCTTCTTCTTCCGCATCCTGTGTCATGGTGACATAGGAGAATGTCAACTCCTTGGATCGGTGTCACGAACAGCTCGCTGTGGTCGTAGAATCCTCAGACTCGGAGACTGACACAGTGGACACTGTGCGCCTTCTCATTATCGGGGGTGATTCCTTCAAGTACGATCGCGGGGCTGACATTAGGCGGGACCATCCCAAGGATAAGCACTTGATGTCTTTCCTTAGATGATTCAACCTTCCAGGGAAGAGGGACTTGTTCCTTATTCGGAGGGTTGAGCAGGCGCTGCTTGTTGAGAGGGACAGTCTAACATACTTTGTAGTACGGGGAAGGCCTATCTATTTGCCCGGTGAATCTTGAAAATGGAGTGTTGTGCTGGGACTCCAGGGATTGGCTCTAGAGGGCAAGCTGCTGACCAGAGCACCTGAGTTTGTACCCGCTCGCTGGAATGAAACTGCGGGTCATGTCGACCGAGAGAAGCCCATCTTCGGTCTGTTTCTTGCCCCGCTGAAACGGGGATACAGAGAAGAATCTTTTCTGCTAGACTGCATGGCGGTCCGTTTCAAGCATCAGATCTCTATAGGGTGGTTTGCCGAGCTGAAGGCCACCAATGTCCATGCATTCAGATCCGGAGCAGTGGAGTTCACGAACTACATCCTCCAACATTATGCTCCCAATTTGGTCAAGGCCGGTGTATATCACAGCGTGTACACCTCGAGGAATCGCTACCCTATCTCTAGGGGTTTATGCTGTGGTATGAATGAAGTCTTTTGCCTGGAGTATAACACCTTCTACACCTCGGAGGGGGAGACTTCTTTAGACCTCTGGAGCCTTTCCCAGCTTAGTGGCTTGCCAATTGACAGTGAGCCGTATGAAGAAGTCTGTCGGCCAGATTGGCTGAAAGACCAGACCGATGGTGAGGGCCGGTATCTAACAGGCTTCGCTTATCGCTACTTGATGAAGGCGTATCGTACACTCTATCACTCATCGTACGATACCAAAGAAGCATGCAAGCCTGGGGAAAATAGGCATGCACGGATGAGTGCTTGGCTGCAATATTTCTTCAGTGGGGAGCAAAAGTATGAGGACTTCCCAATAGTAGCACCAACTACCTTGAAGCGAAAAAAGAGAGTCTGTTGACAAACTACTTTCTCACCCGCGCTGAAGGGAGGGCAGCAAGGAGGTCCGAACCTTGCTGGAGTTGATGCAGTCACGCACTGTGCTACGTATTTGACTTATTGGATTTGTTCCTTCACTATCCCACAAGACGATGAGAGTGTGATCAGAGCTGAAGCCATTTACCCTGCTTGTCTGATGGCTTGGGGTACGAAGCTCTCCCTCTACCCGGTGGCTTTGTGCCTTGTCTACAAGATGTTGGGAGACCTGCACGGGACTCATCTCCCTAGGAGTTTACGGATGGTTGGTCTGCTACATTTCTTCAATGCCTGGTTACGCACACTATTCCCAGAAGCCACTCCTCGAGGACTACAGCTGTCGTGGCTTGTCCCGAGGATGATAGAATTTGCTAGTGCCAAGCCGTCACAGCCAGTAGAGCAGCTTTTTACCATTAGGGGCAAGTTGACCAAAGTTCCGCTTGATGTGCCTGGAATCCTACATTTCTGGAGCCTAGCAGCCCATTCCAGCCCGCTTGTGAACAAAATGCAGGGATGCCGTCTCTTTGAGATAGAAGAATATGTTCATCACATTTCTGGAGCTAGGTGTACGAGGCCGATCCTGGAGCCAAAGTTGGTCAATTGGGCTTTGGCGATCAGGCCGAGCATCCTAGTCTTCCAAAAGAGTGGCATCTTATGGCTGAAGCCGTACTATCCCTTTTGATTTAGTCAGAATTTTGGCTACGATCAGCACATTCCTCCCTCTTCCACGCAGTTCGCGTTGCCAAATAGGCATAGAGCCGGCCATGTGGCCAACCACGAGGCTCGGGCATGGTGGGATTTCTTTCACCACTGAGAGGAGGCTTCGTTCAGGGTCCCGGCTCCTACTCGCTTCCCCCGCGTCACCCTAGAATATATCAAATGGTGGAACGCGCGAACGGGGTTTTACAGAAATTTTCACTGGGAATGCTGGGCTATTGCAGAGCGCAAATTCCTGGATTCTCATCCAAAGCCAGTTCTGGATATTGATCCTGCTTACTTGAAGAAGCTGAAGTCTTGTACCAATATAGAAGTAATGAACTATCTAGAGGCTCGAAAGGTCGTGAAGTGGCATTCGCCCAGGGCGGAGCCAAAATTACCCGAAATCAGCAAGGATGTCATCATGAAGATGCTTTAAGGGCTATGCCATGTAAGCAGTGAGCGAGTGGTGCTTCAATAGCTTCCTTTGCCAGTGGAAGTGCCTGTCCCTCCTGTGGCCGAATGGCGTCCTGAGACTGACAACCTTTATCCTTATAGGACCTTCATTAGAGGAGAAGATCAGCGGGACGGACTCTACAGCAACACCCGCTGGTTATTTACACTGCTTCGTGATAAGTGTATATTTTCCCATCTTAATTCATGTCATTTACATTATTTATGGGCTTAAATGGAAGCCCGACGCAGGTAACGCTAGCAACGCTAGCGACTACGAACCGACACCGCCCACAGACCACGAGGAAGGAGAACGACCACACCTAAAAAGTAGGGGTGAGCCTCGTGTCACTAGCTTAGTAGGGGTCACAAGGATCCCCACTGAAAACAACGTAGTAACATGCTAAACAACAACTAAACAATAGCAAAGTAGGAAGAACAAGGAAGAAAATAGTGCTAGGCTACAACAGAAAAGCTATAAAAGAAAGCTGTAAAAGCAGCAGTAGAAACAGATAAAAGAAAAGGGAAAAGTCGTAAAGGATAGAAATATGGCTGCCAAACAATGCATGGTTCCCTAAGCTACTCCAAATGGCAACAGATGGGTGAACCCTGATCTCACAAATTCAGGAGTTACTGATCCGTCAACCAAGCATTAGGCCTGAAACTACGGCCTACAACATAAGCGAAAAGCCCTAAAAGAAGACCTGCACACACAAGAACACTGACGTATACATGACTAGATTGTCATACACGCTACACTAAACTGATCCTGGTCGATGCCAAGAATAGACTAACCCGGAAAGAGACACAAGCTCCGAGAAACACTAGAATCATGCATCAAGTGACGAAAGCACCTCCTCACTAGAAGAATAGCCAGATGCATCCACGGATGTCTTACACTGTGCCTCAAGTATCTCTCACCCACCCTAGAATGGCGGTAACCGAGATACTCTTTGAACCATGTACCAGGAGCAATAGTAACATGTGACTAGTCAGGGTCACGCCCATCGGTGCTCGTCTAAACGCCCCTAACCAGGTGTGCACACACAAGCTCAATACCTTGAGCCAAGTCTCTAGCTAGTTTTCTCCCCCAGCAGGACGCTACTGCAAGGTATGGGAGCCGACAGAAACTAGCCTAAAAATCATATCTCGAGAACTGCCCCACCACCACTCCCAGGTGAGTCGACACACAGGAAAGAATCATTAGGCTACGACTAGTGGAGGCTCACTAGACACAGAGACTCCAAAAACACGAGTGCTGAAGTACGGACAAGCTAAGAACGCATTGTCGCACGTACTACGAAGCACCAAGACACAAGGTAGCATACTAAACTGCTACCAGACTCAGGACAACGACTAGAGCTGCTGACACAACGATCCTTGAGTCACAAGACTCGGGTCAAGATCATCGCACAAAGCAGTAACATGCCGCCAATCAACCTAAACGCTGAGAAAGGAAATGGCACAGGACAGTCGAATCCAAAAGTCCGCATAAAACGAACCACAGAGACCAAAGGGATCACAAGGACCCTCAAAGCACATGGACACGTAAATTGAGGTAAGACAACACCTCAAGACGTCCAAAACCATGTATCAATCTGGACAAGATAGATGAGACACTCACGAGATCACGTGTCAACCACTGGATCATACCGGGTTGACCGAAAACCAATAATGACTTTGAAGCAGCACGAGACAAAAATCAACATAAAGGCACTCCAGGCTACCTTGTAACATGATCTCAGCCCTCATAGGACGTCAAGAGACATCCACGGGATAATGGGCAACCAAAAGGTTAAGTCAAGACAATCAGAAGCCAAAACAACGAAAAACAACACTCTGGGGCATAAGCGGTTTATCTCTTGGCCGCTAGACAACATAAGCGGTCAATTGATGGGCCGCTACACTACCCAGAGAGAAGACGGGACCTAGGCGGTCGTATGATGGGCCGCGAGATGACTGTAGCGGTCGGATAATAGGCCGCTAGAGCCAGTCAGCCCTCGAACCGACATACCCAGTCAGACCACCAAACGGTCTATAATAGACCCGCTACAAGGATTTAGCGGTCTACATATGGGCCGCTAGAGATACCGACCCTAACCGACTTAAACTATTGACTTCGGTCAAACAGGAATTAGCAGTCTAGAGATGGGCCGCTAAAGACTATAGATGGTCAAGAATTGGGCCGCTAACCCAAACCGACTTAAAACTGTTGACTAGAGTCAACGATACTCAGCAGTCGAACATAGGGCCTCCAAAGCAAGCTTAGCGATCTATCGTAAGACCGCTCAGCCCAACTAATCTAACACTAACGTCTAGCGGTCGCCTAATGGGTCGCTGGACGAAGCTTAGCGGTCCAATAATGGGCCGTTAGCCAAGAGAAACGATCTATCGCGAGACCGCTAAAACCCAAACCGACTTAAGACTTAACCGACAACCTCAACACTTAGTGGTCGACTAATGGACCGCGAGAGGTAAGAAATGGTCTCTGAAACGACCGCGAGCATGATACGACGAGAAAACAGGGATCAGCCGGATCTCGACCTTTCCACGCCCCAATCACGTCTAAACGACGGGGAAAAAACCCTAAGCATGAAAATAACCTTCCACAGTCTGGAAGGGCTCGAATCGACCCCAAAATCACACGAAATAGGCGACTCCACTGAATCGACCCTAATTGAGTCACATGGGTTTCCGGGCTCGCACGGGTCCCAAATGACCACCAATCGCAACGAAATCAGCGAAAATGGAATGCAGACATGCTGGGGGTTCCATTGACACTAATCTAGCTGAAAATCGTCGCCGTTTTCTGGCGAACCAGGCGCACACCCCCGAAGCATGCTTTGCCCAAACTGAAGCAAAACCCGCTCAAACTCACACCGCTCGACTCTAAATCGCGAGGGAACGTAGCAGAGAAGCAGGGCTTCCGTCTCCCTACCTCCACCGAAGTTCTCGCGCGCCGAAACCACTAAACTGTGCCGAAAACGTCACACGAACCAAATCACGCCGGCTTTAAATCCACCGAGGGATCGCGCCAATGCTACGCTCCATCCTTCACCCCATCACGCGTCACGATCACTCCATCACCTCAGTCGGCTCGCCAACGGTGTGCACCCCGCGGAGAGAGGAGCAGAGAGGAGAGAGAAGAGAGAAAGAAACGTGAGAAATGAGAGGGAGGAGGGAGGAAGAAGAAATAAAAAGGAAAGAAATTAACAACTCAGCTCCTGGAAGATGAGGTCGCCACGAATAGGATCTGCTATGATTGATTTTCAAAGTTTTACCACAGCTACTGGGTTAATTGATGCTGGATTTTTTGGTTCCTTTTTTACTTGGACAAACAATCAAACTGGGGCTTCTCATATACGAGCGAGGCTAGACAGGGTCCTATACAATGCAAGCTGGTTAAATTCCTTTCCCACCTTATCAGTTAAGCACTTGACTAGAGGACCATCTGACCATGCCCCCTTACTTATAAACATATGTCCTATGCAAGTGTCTCCAAGGAGATTCATTTATCAACATATGTAGCACACACATCCTGATTTTGTGGATTTTGTTAAACTTCAATGGGGCAAGTATGAGCACACCTGTCACCCATTTTACTCATTATAGAACAAGCTTAAGCAGCTAAAGGTTGCATTGGAAAACTAGAATAAAGAGGTATTTGGTAACATTCATCAAGCTAAAGAGGCTGTTGAATTTCATTTACAACAGACTCAAGAAGCCTTTGATGTCAACCCGTCCATGGAAAATCGGATGAGTTTTCAAAAAGCTAATGCAGAGATGAGGCTTGCTCTTCATAGAGAAGAAATATTTTGGTTTCAAAAGTCCAGGATTCAATGGCTTAATTATGGTGATCGCAATACCCAATTTTTCCATCATTTCTCCAAAGTCAGAAGACAAAGAAATTTTATTCATAAGTTGAAAATAAATGGTCTCTGGGTGGAAGACCAGGCTATTCTATTGCAGGGTGCAATGGATTTCTTTAAATCCCTTTTGTCCTCTGAAGTCCACCATATTAATGAGCACCTTCTCTCAGTTATTCCCAATATGATTACAGAAGATCAGAATATGTCTTTATGCTCTATGCCCTCGCCTGAGGAAGTTAAAAACATTAATTTTTCATCATCTGGTAATAGTTCTCCTGGACCTGACGGCTTCACTGGCAACTTCTATACCTCCTACTGGGACATTGTTGGACAAGATGTTATATCTGCAGTTCAAAGCTTTTTTCAGGGATGGGGACTTCCGAAGGGAGTCACCTCCACAATCTTGTGCCTGGTACCCAAGGTAAAAAATCCCATATCCTTTGTGGATTTTAGACCTATCAGCTTGTGCAATTTCATATGCAAGGTTGTTTCTAAAGTCATAAGTGATCGACTACATTGTATTCTTCCATTGATTATATCTGAGCACCAAAGTGGTTTTGTCAGTGGTAGAAGTATCACTGATAATTTCCTACTAGCCAAAGAACAATTTAAGGAAATTGATAGATCGGTTAGTGGTCATAATATGCTTATTAAGCTGGATATGGCTAAAACATATGACCGTATTGAATGGGATTTCATTGTCCTTGTTATGAAATGATTTGGGTTCTCAAACAGATTTACCTCCCTTATTGCTCAACTTCTGATGAATTATTGGTTTTCCATTACTTTTAATGGCCAAACTCATGGTTGCTTTAAATCCTCCTAGGGGGTGAGACAGGGGGACCCTTTAGCTCCTTCCCTTTTCATTTTGGCAGAGGAGGTATTAAGTAGGGGACTAAGCCAGCTTTTTAACTCTGGGCTATGTCAGTATTATCATCTTCCTCGCATTGTCATGCCCATATCTCATATTCTATTTGCGGATGATTCTATCATATTCTTGAATGGTGGTCTATCTTCTATCAAAGCCTTATTGAGTTTCTTGAGAAAGTATGAAGAGTCTTCAGGGCAGCAGATTAACTCTCACAGGAGTTCTTTCATGGTATCTAAACATATGCATACTTATGCAATAGAGAGGATTCGTCAGTTTACTGGATTTCAGCATAAAACTGGAAGCATCATTTATCTAGGGATTCCTCTCTTCAAAGGGAGAATTAAAGTCCCCCACTTCAAATACTTACTTGATAAAGTCAATGCTAAACTTGCTGGTTGGCAGAGTAAGTTCCTTTCTCAGGTAGGAAGAATCACTCTTATCAAATCTGTGCTATTTGCTATTCCCATTTATTCAGCCAGTGCTGCTTCCATTCCATATTCAATTATTAAGCAAGTGGAAAGTATATGTGCTAATTTTCTATGGCAAGGTCTTGAAACAGCTCATAGGAAACATTGGGTTTCCTGGGACAAGATATGTTGTCCCCAGTCTGAAGGAGAATTGGGAATCCGCAGTCTGTGGGATATTCAGTTATGTTCATATGTCAAACACTTATGGCTTTCTTTGCACAGTAACTCTTTATGGGCAAATTTTGTCAAGAACAAATATATTCAAGGACAACATATCTCTGATTGAAAAATCTCGTTTCTAGCTGGCATCAGAGCTCGGGATTTTGACAAAGCTAGGTTAATTCTCTTGGCTGGTATGCGTAAAATAGTGTTCAATGGTGCTACCACCAACTTTATTAAAGACACTTGGTATAAGGAAAAACCTCTGCTAGATTACTTCCCTCAGCAGTCTATTCCTCAGTCAGAGTACTGCTCTGTGCAAGTTGCTTTGGCCAATTACCTTCATCCAATTTGGCAGAGGATTGAGGACATTCACTTGCGAACTGAAATTCTTAGGTTTGCTACCCAAGAAGGAGATGACATTCCCATATGGTCTTTTACCAACTCTGGCAGGTTTGATATCAAATCCACTTATTGTTACATCAAAGGTCAAACTGTGGGTGCTAATGTATCCAAGTTATGGTATTCAAAATTCCCTCCTCGAGCCTCATTATTCTATTGGAAGATGCTGAACCATGCTGTGCCTGTTGATAGTCAGATTCAAAACAGTGGCATTCACTTAGCATCTTGTTGTTACTGCTGTACAGACATTCCTTCATCTGAAGACTTAGACCACCTTTTTATTTACAGTGAACTAGCCTCTTTTCTATGGAACAAATTTGGTTCTCTCATGGATTACACTCATCTGGGGACTGCTTCTATTATCAGTCGGCTTCATAACATCATTAATGATGCTGCTATTCTTAGTCCACAGGGATTTATAAATCTGTTAATGGCAATGATGATTGTCTGGGAAACTTGGAAGCATAGATGCCGAAACAGATTTGAGGGTATTAAAATCAACCCTTCCCGGATTGCTTTGCAGATTCAAGAGGATGCCATTCAGATTATTCGGCAGATCACATTTAAACATGGAGTTAGCCGTCCCCTCCTGCAAAATCTTCATTCTATGGGCTTCACCATCAATCATAAGGTCCTTAGTTTCATCACTGTCCGCTGGATTGCTCCGAAATTGGCCTTCTCACTTAATGTAGATGGATCTAGCAAAGGCAATCCTGGGATTTCAGGAGGAGGTGGTTGTTTCAGAGACACTCATGGTAAAATGTTGCTGGGTTTTTCTTACTGTTATGGTTACGGTTCAAGCATGGTGGCTGAAGGGAGACCCTACTTGATGGTCTCAGGTTGGCCCGGTTACATTGCATTCCTCTTTCTGTCATATACACAGATTCTATGGCATTGGCTGAGATGTTAAAAAATAATAGAAGCCCACCGTGGTCACTCCTTCCATGGTGGAGTCATTTACTAGAGCTCTTCACTTCATTCCATTGCCCTATTGTTCACATATATAGGGAAGCTAACCAGCTTGCGGATGCATTGGCGAATTATGCTACTTATATGGGTCACAATTCAGAGTTTCTATCGTCAAGGGAGCTGCCATTAGTGGCCAAAAGTTATGCTACAGCTGATGCCTCTTGCATTCTGAATATTCGCATTCGGCGAACACTGAAACACTTGTCCTTCAACTCTCCCTTTTCTCTCTTCCTCTTCTCAATGTCTCTATTTCTTCATTTTCTTCTTTCTGGATCGCACAAGCTTCTTCTGCTCCTGCTTCTCTGAATTCACGATCTCAATCTCGATCAAAAATTACTCTCGATAGAAAAGTCTTCATATATATATAGCAGTAGATCACTGGGCGTGTCCTCCACAGATTCCTGCCCAAAGTCTTGACCACGTGGTAGCCCTTTAGTTCCCTGCACTCCACGTGTCACGATCCTGGCACATCCTCCATCATTGGATCACGTGCCATCCTTATTGTCCACGAGAGAATATCTGTCACAACATAGAAATAATACTTCAGTTCAGGACAGTTAAAAAATATTCTAAGGACAGAAGGAAAAACAGCACGGACTTTGTCATGTGCTAAGGTTTGGAAAAAATGTTCAGACTTTGTATGTGGCAAGGCAGACATACACTGACTTAGCTACAGTGTATGCTCGGACAAGCATTGCCTTTGCTACAGTGTATGCTTGGACCTTATATGGCTAAGGCAGACATACACTGACTTGACTACAGTGCGTGCTCAGACATTTATTGAACAACGTGTTCAGACTTATATATATAAACAAAGTGCACGGGCTTGAGTTGAACAACGTGTTCGGAGTTATATATAAAGTTGAAACATCATACACGGACTTGCACACTCACAAATGTGCACGGACTTGAGCACTCACAAAATGTGCATAGACTTAAGCACTCACAAAATGTGCACGGACTTACGCACTCACAAATGTGCACGGACTTGAGCACTCACAAAATGTGCACGGACTTAAGCACTCACAGAATGTGCACGGACTTGAGCACTCACAAGATGTGCACAGACTTGAGCACTCACAGAATGTGCATGGACTTGAGCACTCACAGAATGTGCACGGACTTGAGCACTCATAAGATGTGCATGGACTTGAGCACTCACAAGATGTGTACGGACTTGAGCACTCACAAAATGTGCACTTCAACCAAATGTGCAAGGACTTCATTTCCAGAAAATGTGCATGGACTTGTCTGTGCACGGACTTATGTTTGAGCCTAAGACGAATATGCATGGACTTCAGGAAACGTGCGCGGACTTGGAAAGTGTATGGACTTAGACTTCATGCCAAAACATGCATGGACTTATCTATGCATGGACTTTGTTGCCCAACAGACGTGCACTGTTCATGCATGGACTTGAACATGCTCGAACTTGGTTTAGTATTCATGCATGGACTCAATGACATGAATGGACTCATATGACTTGAACATGCTCGGACTTAGACAAAAATTACACGGACGTGCGTGGACTTCATGCACGATAGACCGAGCATGCTAGGACTCGGTATGAACAAAAAGTGCAAGGTCCGAACATTGTGCACGGACTTGAGAGATGCAAGGACTTAGAAAGAACAATGAGCACAAACTTGGACAGAATGGTCAGAACAATGTGCACGGCCTTAGTTTTTGACAACGCCAAAACATGCTCGGACTAATGTTTTCGGCAAAGCCAAACATGCTCAGACTTTATTCAAACAATGTGCATGGACTTCCATGACGCCAAAGGTAACAAGCATGGACTTTGACATGCTCAGACTCAGTATGAACAAAATGCATAGACCTCTACATTTAGTTGAACATCTGACAAATAGACAACATCAAAATACATACACCATCACTTTAGATAAATGTTGGCAATCATCAAAATAAGATTTACAACATTCTCCCCCTTTTTGATGATGGCAACACTAATAGACAGTACAAAGAGGATGATGTATTTTGACATGTCAAGATGCTTGGTCAGATGTCATGCATGCATATGCAGACTCTCTTCCTGAGTGCATCTCTAAAATGCTCCCCCTGAATGTATGCTCAGAAACAATACTCCCCCTGTACTCTCAGTCTTCTCCCATGATTATTCTCCCCAGAAAGACAAGTTAAACAGTTCTCCCCCTTTGAGAAAACAAACCTGATGGTTCAAACAATTCTCCCCCTTTGACATCAGCAAAAAGGAGGAAGGGATGAGAAAAGGTAAAGGGAAGTCAATGAAGAGAAAGAAGACCAAATAACAGACTACGCAATGGTTCAGGAAATGAGCAAATGAACAACTCTTAAATCATAAGAGACAATCAGTGTGCATTCTTGAGTAATGTCAGGTTTAACAGTGATAGAAGGTGGAGTAAATGCACTGGCTTCCTGAAATAGGGCTATAGACTCTATTTATAGCAATGAACCTAAGTCTCATAGCCTTAATAGACGAAGTCAAGACAATACCCTACTACTACCAGAAACAGTGATTATCAAGGAAAGTTAACCTGAATTTGTATTGAGGTTAAACAGTTAACACTCATTGACTTTTGTTGTTAAGGGTTACAGCAGTTTCTCTTTCACTTTTGAATTTTTAGATACTGAACTCAGTGAACAGACCAGTGGCATTTATACCGTTGACATTAGGTGTACACCTTGATTAGAGGCAGGTACCCCCAGTTACTAGGCATAAACTACCCTCCACGGAAGCATCCTCAGGGGGTGAGGATGGAAGCTTGCAGCCTAGGAGGAAACATCCTCGTGGGGAGGATGCAACAGCTGAGGCTGGTGGGTCTTCTGAGGGACCCAAGATCGGGGAGCAGGTTGAGGCAGAGATGGCCTTGAGTAAGTGTCGCTCCGACTTCTTTGTCCTTGTTTGGTTTAGCCAAGATGGTTGGCTAATTCTATTTTGCTAGATTTGTTCATCTTTTGCCGCTTCGCTGGCGGCTGGCGTGAAGGCGACCTTCTCGCTCCCTCGGGAGGTGGACTCCCCACATGAAGAGGGAACCAGAGAGGAGGTTGACATGGAGGAGCTTATGTGCCTGATGAGTGAACCCCCTAGTAAGATGGATGACTTCCCTGACTTTGAGTCGTGGGAAGCTATGGGAGGAGCCCGTGCCGGTAAGAGCCTCTAACCTTGGGTGTTTCTCACAGCTTTGGTTTGCCTCTGGTTACTTATCACGACCATCTGGATCATGTAGGAGAGGCAGAGGCATCAGGGATCGGGGGCCGTGCTAGGGCACAGGATGAAGTGCCTAGCCATGCCGGCCACCCAGGGCCCACGGTGACTAGTGGTTGTCAGGGTAAGTGCCCAACTACTATCGGGGGGAATCTTCCCGTTGTTGTTGAACTCTTTTTCCGCAAGCCAAAATTATTGACTTGATTTATGTTACTGGTTTGGCAGGTGAGGATGCGGCAGCTACCTTGGAGATGATCTGGGAATTGGCGGATGTCGGCCCGTCAGTGGCCCTGCCATCCTTTGAGGATGAGACTGGACCGGTGACCTTCGTGCCCCCACCCACCGTTGAGGGCACGTTGAAGAGACTACCGCAGCTACTGATGAAGCTGCCTCTCCCACCTTTGCCGACTGTGGTGTCAGCCTGCATGGTGGGGCTGGTGGAGTCTTCCAGTGTGGGACCATCAGGTATGTAATTGAACACTTGATCCTTTTACGGCAGACTACTTTGCTTTACCCACCCATACTGAATTTTGACTGGGATCGATTGTAGGTACCTCTTCCCCTCTGGAGGAGGGAGAGCTTCCTCGGGAAATGGCCCAACTGTCAGGAGATGCGCCTCCCGTCGCAGGAGTTCGTCACCATTGAGGGGGTTTCTGAAGGGGACGCCCCAACTGGTGAGCTTCTTTCCTAGCGCCTTTGACTAGGGAGCTATCTTCATGTGAGGTTGGGCTTGATAGTAGTCTAACTTAGCTTCTCGATGCACAGGTGCCCCTGATTTGCCTACGACCGGGGGTTCACCAGCGACCTTGTCTGGTTCTTCAGGCAGTGGCAGTGCAACGATGGAGACCGACGAGAGCTCAAGTTTGAGCTCTTCTTCCTCCGAAGGCTCTTCTGTCGGGGATGCCGAGATGGAGGCGACGTTGGAAGGTATATACAACTCCTTCTCTCCTCCTCATTGGCTTTGATGTAAAGTTTATGGCAGAGTGTTGACGTCTTGTGTTATGTCCAGGACTGGAGTCTGAGGAGGAGCACGTGTCGGCTCTCGTCGAGGAGGATCAAGGAGAGCCCTTCGTCTCCCCCATGGCCACTGAGGATGATCGGATTACAGAGGAGCCTCTACCCTCTCTGACTCCAGTAGGGGACGCTACCGAGGTGGAGGAGAGGTTACCCTCACCGACCCCGAGCGAGGAAGTCGCAGGCGCGGCGAGAGCTACACCAGGTGAGAGTTAGGACCTTTCTCAGGTTTTTTACCTTGTCTTGTCATGGGGAAGTCCTGAACGTTGTTGACCCATTTTGTGTTTGATGGGGTTGTGCAGGTTCTTCCAGTGTGCTGGCTGAGGTGGGTCACTCCTCCCTAGAGTTGGGGATCGAGTGGCCTACGTCTGTTTCGCCACCGGAGCCACTGTTGGATGCCAGCGTGGGTGCGACCTTGCTCCAGCGAGCCCAGGGTTACATAGGGGGTGACCCCCTGCCTTCTCCGGAGGAGCTTCGGTAGCGACTGAGGGAGTGCATACACGGCTACCACGACCTTGGATTCCCTCGTGAGCTCTGGATGTCTGGCTTGGCCAGCATTTGGGCGGAGTACCTGCGGCTTCTGGAGGCTCAGGAGCAGTGGGCACAGTGACTGGCGGCCATCCGGGGGGTGCAAGAGCAGTGTGCTCAGCTCGCGTCAGCGGCGGTCGAGCAGAGAAGGCTTGCAGACGCAGCCATGTCTCTTGCTCAAGACAGTGCTAGGCAGCTGAGTGAGGGCAGGAGTAGAGCTGAGGCATTGCAGAAGGCCTTAGAGGAGCAGCGGTGAGCCGTGGAGCTCACTGAGGTCGAGTGGCGGGTTGCCGACACCAGAGCTGAGGCCAGCGTTCAGCTTGCGTCGACCTTGGAGATGGAGCTGGCGGCTGCAGAGTCTCGGTTGGTGAAGCTGGAGGGGAGCGAGGCTAGGCCGTGATTGTATCACTTCCCCTTCCCCTTTATTTTTGTTACCCCAAGGGCATGTCTTGAGCACCCTTTTACAGAGCATTAATGACAAATTCTGGATTTTGGTATTGTCGTTTACAGAGTTGTCCCACTTCTTATTTCATGGAATGGAGTTGAATGCGGGGACTGGCGACCACTTACTGTTAGTCTACTTGATTCTTCCCTAATATGCACTCCGTTAGGATACGGTGACCCATGGAGTTAGGGCTAGGGATTGGTTCTGGAACACATCGGTTATGGATCGACGCCCAGGTACTGGTTGTCTTCATGTTGTTAGCCAAAAATGTAATCCATATTAGGTTGAGAAGCTGGGACCATAATGGTCCAATGACCCTAGGGGGTGTGACGGCCAACGGCTTGGGATTAGGGGCTGGGGCTGGCTGACTGACCTATAAAGGGATTGTAGTCAGAAGGTCAGAGCTGGACACTAGTACTGGGTCTGGGTGACTGGCTCATGAATGTGGTATGGCTGGATTACTGGATTGGCAACTGGTACTGGAACCAAGCGGCTGGCCTAGGAAAGCGACGACCTCCTGCGCTCTCCTTCGTGGGTTCCACTCCCGAGGGGTGGACAGTCGAGGCCTTTCTCTCTGTAGGAGTCAGACGATTCTCTCGTCTCTCTTTCTTTGAGCCTATATCTGTGTTTGTGTCTGTGTGTCCCTCCGTGTCTGTCGAAGGCTTGTTTATAGGGGTTGTCTTGGTGGTTAGGGCCTGTCCCTTAGCAGGGAAGGGCGCAAGATGTAACGACCCAAGATCCAGATACCGGGAATAACTCGATACCATTCGAATCCTGACCTGCCGCCCACGAGCCAGAGGGCTTGGAAGGGCTAAAAGGTGTGTGTGGAGTACATAGAAATAGGAAATAAAACAGGCAACAACTATAATTAATAATTTAAATGACATAAATAAAATTATATTTTCAATTAAAGTACAGAGTCCAGTCCAACTAAAGTACAATCTACAGGTACAGGGAAAGGCACGTATCCAACGCCGAGTGAACACTCGGCCCGGCATGCTGGCAACTAAGAACCTCCGCGCCGCATCTCCAAACCTCAAGGAGGAACTACTACACCTGAAAAGTAAGGGATGACCCTCATCTCATTGGCTTAGTAGGGGTCCCACGGAACCCTACCACAAAATGACAGCGGCAAACAGTGCTACGAGAACAACAACAGCAATAGCGGGAGTAGCAATGACAACAATGATGGCGAAAGGAATGACCGTGACACGAATCCCTAAACACGGTAGCCGATGAAACCACAACTCTGAAAGATACTCCTAACGGTACTGAAAACAAACCCTGATCTCCTAGTCAGGAGACTACCGAACTAATAGGAAAACCCTGGCTAGACCACCAGAAGAAAAGCCACGACAACTCTGTCATGGATGCCTGCCCTCATAGGCAAAGGCCATCCTAAGATCATGTGGTCCGGGGAAAATAGTCATGACCTCATAGTCGTGAACCCTAGACCATCTAGGGAAAACCCTCGGTAACCCTTGCTAGAAACCCTAGACCTCTACGTCGAGAAAACATGAGAAAACTTCCCAAAAATCACGTCTCGCAGATGAGAAATGGAAACTCGAGTCTCGAGAATCTCACGTCATGTGATGGGAGTACCTACCCACCAGAAGCAAGGCCGAATGCTTCCACTGACATCTTAGTCCGCACCCCAGGAGTCTCCCTCACCCCAGGCGACATTGAGACATTGTATAAGTAATACAGGACAAGGGTCTAGTCAGGGTCATGCTCATCAGCACGCGTCTGAAGTCCCGGACCACGTGTGCACACACTGACTAACTGTGCTACGTCAAGCCCTCTAGCTAGTTTTCCTCCAGGCCTGGACTCAAGTTGCCATAGTAAGAGGCCGTACGGCAACCAGCCTAAAACCGTCTCTCCTAGGTGTAGCTCTCCACTTACTCCCTGGTAGGCTAGCACAAGAGTGCCCAGGCAAGCTATGACTAGTGGGGGGTCACTAAAAGTGAACACCGAAAGTCACGCACGCACCCATCGCGAGTAACACGGAGTACCAGGTGGCTTGGGGCCACCAGACGTGGGATAGTCATCTAGACCTACCAAAGTAACGGTCCTTGAGTCATAGAGACTTAGGTCAAGACCGTCATACGAGACGGCACCATGCCATCAATCTACCCTACTCGTAGGGTCAGAAACCATAGTTAGAATAACTCTTAGGATGACTCATAGCCGCTAGATTCATTACCTTTCCAAGGGAAAACAAAGAAACCCCCAGCCCCATGCTGGGTTACAGAACTCACAGTTCATAGGCCATACGCATGGTCCACATGGAAACTGCCTTCCGAAAAAGCCTACGACCTGCAGGGATAGCCCTCCGCACTCAAATAGATATACGGTGACTCGATGTAGTGAATACATAAAAGCCTGGAACATGAGGGGTCACCTGGACCCTCAAAACCTATGGGCATGCTAATCGAGGTAACACGGTATCTCTCAACACCCAAAAATACGGTCACGGTCCCCACGAGATGTCTGGGACATCCACGGGGCCAAAGGTCGACCATTGGGTCTCAACCGGTTGACTGGGGGACGAAACGAGCAAGACCTCTACATTTTAGTCAACCAATCTATAGGGATTGGTCAATGGTCAACTGAACTGGGTAGTTCGATTGACTGAACTGGGCAGAATGCCCAGTTCTATGGCGAACGTCGTTGGTCGATAAAACCCCTGTGATCGGTCGACCAAAAATGGCAAGAACCACCCCAAACCCCCCCTAGGGGCGATCTCTCTTCTCACCCTCTCTTCTCCGGCGGCTGACGGGGCGAGACGGGGGCGAGGCGGGGCGACGCGGATGGGTCGAGGATCGAGGGGCGGAGGCGGGTGGAAGCTCGGTCACGAGCTCGTGTCCCGGCGAGGGTTTAACGATATTTTCTTCGCAGATCGGCATCCACGGCGCGTCAATCTTCGGTGGAGGTAGGGAGATGGACCCCCAACTCGCGTACTTCCATTTCCGTGATTTTAGTAGGCCGTGGTGAGCCGAGCGGGTTTATTTGAGCAATTTGGGAAAAATTTATGTTTTTGGGGAGTGAACCGGATCTAGTGTTTTAACGCGTTATTTCGTTGTTTGATGGCATCAATCAATGCCTTGGGGCATGGGGAAGAGTTTTTCCTTTTTTCTCCTTCTCCTGGGGGTGAATGGGGCGTGGAATGACATTTTTGGGCCATTCCCGTCATTCTCGATTTTTCGGAATGAAAACGGTCCTACCAAGAACCGTTTCTAGGTGAAACGGTCCACCTGATGACCGCTAGCCGACCAAGGAGTGTCGGCAGGTTTTGCGATCGTGCGATTGACCGCCACCTCCAGCGGCGGCCAAGCAGCCGACCGTTTCCCTCATGGGGCCGGCGCGACCCCCGAGGGCGAGTTTTGACCGTTGTAAGTTTCCTCCCGATTAAGCGGTCATGTAGTGACCGCCTCGTTTCCATTTGCGGTCCCAGAGTGACCGTTTTAGGGTGAAACGGCCAGGAGCATTGAGATAATGAATTTGTCATCATCAAAACCATAAGATAAGGAATTTGTTATCATCAAAACCAGGGACACAACACCAGTCGTCCTGATCATGGGGCTTCCTGATATATTCGACAAAATGGTGAAAATGGCCAAGAGGCAGCAAGTCCCCTTCTTCCAAGCCACAAGCCAAAACCAAATGCTCAAAAGGTTGTGGTATCTACCCAACCTGGATAAAGAGCTACTGCAGATTACCCAACATCCTGGCTTAGGTTTCTCAATAGAAGAATTTTACGAAGCAAACATGATAGCGGTCTTGACTTCCACCAACGAAGATCCTCCGGGAAATCCAGAGATGTTGAAAGCTGTGGGCCAGGATGACGAGATGCAGGATGAAGAGATACACCTCTGGAGTCCGCCTCCACATAGGGATAACGGGCTGAGCAAGTCAACTTTTGAAGGGCCGATCCCAGCCAGCCATGATGACGGGTGCCTGATATTGAAACGGGAGGCGATGGTCTACGCCGTGTCACGAATTCCCCTCAACATGACCCTACTCTACTTGTGTTGCTAGATAAGCTCCAATAGGAGATCAAAAGACTAGAGAGGCAGCTGGCTGAGATGAGCATGCGCCAGTCTGATCCAACGGTGGCTATCCTCCCTCGACAACTCCAACCTGCCAGTCTAAAATGTCCCCTATGACCAGGGCATAATTGCATAGGTGTGGGCAGAGAAATAATGATTCTGCCTCAGATTACATTGAGAGGTGGAGAAACCTTTGTGAAAGGTGCGAGCCTCCACTGAGTCACGAGACTGCTTTCTAGATTGTCAAACAAAACCTAAAGAAAGAAATATTGTTGTGGGTCACTGGCATCAAAATCCAGTCCCTTGATCACATGAGTACAATAGCAGTAGATATTGAAGCCCTTTGGTCGAAGCACTACCCTGCCACCACTACGGCAAGGTGGGGGAACAGATCTACCGGCGTTGACTTCAGTGCTTTTGAGCAATCAAGGAGGAAGGCATAGAAAGTACCCGGCCCTTCTACCAACAAGGCCGCAGAACGAAGCCCCTTGTTGTGGGAGAAGGTGAATATGCCCTACTCCTTCCCGAAAGATAAGACTCAGGAGATTTTTGAATGGGCTTGTCATTATGACAAGAACTCTCTGCCAAAGCCCAAAAGATTAGGGGATGCCAGAAAAAGTGATGACCCTCAGTTCTGCCCCTATCATCGGGTGGCGGGGCACTCCATCAAGGATTGTTACTTATTCAAAGATATTGCCCAAAGTCTGATCAAGAAGAGCAAATTACAGATGGGAGAATACAAAGTAGATCCACCCTGCCCGCATGGGATGGGCATTTACAAAAGGGGAGTTCATATGGTCTCCCTCTCTCCAGAGATCGCGAGTTCGACGGATGAAAGATGCTATGAAGTAGATGCGACCTCCCTCTCCACCCTTACAGATGAAGGCCCCGTAGAGGTGGTCTATGATAATTATCAAGAAAATCATGAAGAAATCCTGTAGCTCCCAGGGTTAGGAGATACCCTAAAACCCCAAACAATGATACATGAAAAGCTAAAGGCCAATGTCCCCTGCAAATGCTGGGCATCTATTATCACAGAGGTCACCACAACCTTCGATAATGCCCTGCAAAGATGAGAAACTAGGGATCTCCCTGCTGCCCCTAGCGGTGATTCACCCACAGGCCAATCTTCAAGTCGTATGGAAGTTGTACTGTGGTGAGGACACTTGATCTCGAGATCGGTGCGACACGGCAGAGCGACATTACAGGACGCGCAGCACTGTTCGGGACTTACAGACTTCGCTATGACTTGGAGATGACATGGAGAGCTAGTTTAGAGCTCGGAGTCTTTTTATTTCTTTTATGTTGGACCTTTGTAGGCCATTCTGAGGCTAATTAGACTCCATTTGGACTTTATTTGAGCTGTGTAGGCTATTCAGGGCTAGTGGGCCACCTTTGGTTCACTCTCCAGGGCCCAATTGGGTTGGGCGCCCATGGGTGAGCCCACCTTGGGCCAGCCCTCCTTATTCCCTCTACCCAGACCCATTAGCCCAGACCCATTAGGGTTTGGGAGGAGGGCGTGCCCCCCACCTTCCCACCTCCTATGAGGTGCGCGCCCCATCCGCTCCCTCCAACTTGGAGTTGGCAGCCGCCCCTCTCTCTTGCTGTTTAGGAAAGAGAGAGTTTCCCTCCCCCCCATCCTTGCCTATTATGTAGGAGATTTGAATTAATTATTTTTTCTTAGAATTTCTTTTGAAAAATTAGGGTTTTCTTTTTCCCTCCCCATATATAAACTTTTGGTATTCTTTTGGTAATTAATAATGAAGAAAATCTTTTGACAATCATCTCCCTTGAGAAGGCCACGGCCACCTCCCCTCCCCCTCTCCTTGGGTGCGATGCCCTAGCTCTCCTTCGATTATTTCTGCTGCTACTCTGGCATCGAGGCTTCTTCCCCGACATCCCTCCAAGCCCAGAGAAGCTCACTCGTGGTCGTGCTACAACGAGAAGGCTGGTGGAACCCCATCTCCCTGGTGCACCCTAGTTGTCTGTCTGCAAGACAAAGCTGCAAAGAATGGGTTGGTACGCCCCTTTCCCATCCTCTGACCGCCACCTTCTCTTCTGATCATCTCTTCCTCCACATGTCCCCCATGCCCCTATCAAATTTCATGCCCTAATTCGCCCTGTGGTCGAACCTCACTTTATGGCCCCTTTTCCTGTGCAGACTACCTCTATGCAGATCAACAGGGACAGAGCGGAGCCACAGGCCACATCTTGCCCCCCAAAACAAACACAATCGGTCTGAAACTTGGAGTATGACTTCTCCATATCAAAACCCATCGCCCATAATTTTTTCATAATTTTATGAGCCCTTTTCCTTTGTGTCCCATTGCCCTCTTTCTCTGCTCCCAGTTCTATCCACAGTGATCTATAGAATAGAGCACGCATGCCACTATCCCCCACGCCCAAAGCTCTTTGCTTTGTTTGTTTTGTTTTATTTTTATTTTTTTTGATATCTTTTCTCCTTTCTTTTTCTTTTTCGCAAAGGACACCCACTCTTATAACAACCGGCATGGTTCTTGGATCAAGGGCATTTACTCATTCACAAATCATTCTTAAATAGCTGAACGCAGGGTTAACATGCTCAATGACTTTTCTCACTCAAGAATTCATCCGACGGCGTCCTCCTAGGGCCGCATTCACCATCTCTCAGGTTTGGGGTATACCACTTAGGGAAGAAGGAAGAATGTGTTAGGAAGTTCATAAGAGGGTTCGAGAGACCTGGAAGATGTCCCTCCCCTGCCCTATTACCTGTTGGGGTTCGATCTTTATCTAGTGGGGTTTATTTTACACTTCTTTCCCTTGTCGCTTTTGAGATAGGCTCCTACGACCAGGGTTTTCCTTGTGACAACTTGACCTTTCAACATACATTTGGGACACTCTTTTCTTTTTTCTCTTTTTTTGTTTTGAATTTGTGAACTTGCCATTTTGCTTCCCCTTTGCGCCACGACTTTCCCCTACTAAGGTGGCGGTCAGGTTTAGTATTCTAGCCCGAGGTCTCACTCCCTCATCGTGAACCAAGAAGGAGAGAATGGGTAATGCCCCTACACCTTCAGTCCGGCTCTAGCTTCCTTTAGATTTCGCACCGTTTGATTTTGAGAGTAGAGTGTGTGTGTGCGCGAATTAACCCTGAGTTAGACTACAAAGACCGAAGAGTGAATTTCCAACTCCGCCGGTCCTCGTACCATGCTAGTCGTTACACCATCTAATGGTAGTACTTCTTTAGGTAAAGTCCATTCCAAGAGTGGGATAACTCGATCCCCTCAGCATTGACTAGCATGTAGGCATTGCCCAGATACACAGCCTGAACCACATGTGGATTTTCCCAATTGGGTTGGAGTTTGGAACGTGGCCCGCCAAGTGTTACAAAAATTCTTTCTACGAACATCTCACTGACTTTGAATTTTCTCTCAATGACTTTCTTTTGGTAAAAACGTGTGAGTCTATTTTGATAAACGTGAGCATGCCCGACAGCGACCAGTCGCTTCTTATCTAAGAGTTTCAATTGGGTAAGGAGTGAATCACGACGTTCATCAATGAAAAGTTCCTTATCCAATTGTACCTTGAGAGAAGGAATCATAGTCTCGTACAGGACTATCACTTCCATTCCGTAGGTAAGGGCGAACGGGGTTTACCTAGTGGGAGTACGGACTGAAGTGCGATAGGCCTATAGAGCTTCAATGAGCTTTTCTGGCCAATCCGAGAACTTGTTAGACCCACAGGTTTTCTTTATGATCTTGATCAGAGTTTTATTAGTGGCCTCTGCCTGGCCATTGCCCTATGGATAGTATGGTGATAAATGATGCAATGTAATGTTGTACCTTTTGTAGAGGTCCCGAAGGTCCTGAGAAATGAATTGCGGCCCATTATCGGTGATGATAGTGCTCGGAATGTTGAACCTAACGATGATCTTCTTCACGATGAACTTACAAACTGTTGATGCTTTGATCTCCATGTAAGCTTCGACTTCGGCCCATTTAGTGAAGTACTCCATTGTAGTGAGGATAAATGAGTTTTGCTTGGTGAGGAAGTTGGGATCACCCAGAAGACCAATAATGTCGAAAGCCCACATGGAGAAAGGCCATGGGGAGGATATTGGATGAAGATAGGAAGCAGATGAATGGATTTTATCAGCGTAAAGTTGGCACTTGACACACCTACGGATATAAAGAACGTAATCTTCTTCCATGGTGGGCCAGTAAAAGCCTTGTCAAAGGATCTTCTTAGCGAGCATTTGGCTATTCACGTGGCCACTGCACACACCTGAGTGTACTTCCTTGACACACTTCCAGACCTCATCATCGTCAAGAGATCTTAAAAGAACACCAATAAGGCTTCTCTTATATAGCACTCCTCCAACAATGTGTACTTTTAGGTCACTCTCCTTATAGCTTTCTTGTCTTCTGCTGTGACTTTTTCAGGGTAGGGCTGATCTTCGCAGTATTTGATAATTTCATAGAATCATGGTTTTTCCTCGTTGGCCAGTTCTTCTTCCAATTCTGTCATTATGATTTCCTTCTTCTCAATGATTTCTCCCTCTCGGACCTTCCTTGATAATTCTTCCTTAATCCTCAGGAGGGAAGCGTCTTGGATAGTGGGGGTAAGATGCTTGTAGATGGTAATAAACTCAAACCATCTACCTAGAGGGAACTTTAAAGATGATGCCAATGAGGCGAGGGCATTGGCCAGAACATTCTGGTCACGAGGGACATGGACAAAGATCAGTTTGATGAACAGCTTGGCATAAGTAGAAGTGAGCTCCTGATAAGGCTTGAGCTTAGGATCAAGGGTGCTGTATTTGGTGAGCACTTGGTGGAGAACAAGTTGACTATCACCTACAATTCACAGCTCGGTGACACCAAGAGAATGGGTGGCTTCTAGGCCAACTAGAAGGGCCTCATATTCAGCTATGTTGTTGGTGACTGAGAATGCGAGCTAATATGCCTATGGGATGGTGACACCTTCAGGCGACAGGAAGGCAATGCCGACACCTCTTCCTTGGGAATTCAAAGTCCATCAAAATGTAATGTCCACATGTGATCAATCGATTGGTTGATGGAAATTAGTTCCTCATCTGACAACTCTCATTGTACAGGATCAAATTTGGGGAGAGGATGGTGGGCGAGATGCTCGGCTATGCTGGGCATAGACCTTAATCACCTTTTGCTAAATATAAGCGATGTAGAACTGAGAGAGGAAGCTTTGATAGTGTGCTGGCCTATCAGTGAGGACATATTTCTCCAGAAGGATCTTGATAGGATTCATTCGGGCAATCAAATGGACTTCGTGAGCCAGAAAGTAATGTTTCAATTTCTGTACCACCCAAACAAGGGCAGCATAGGTTTTCTCTATAGCCGTGTACTTCTGCTCATAGGGATTGAGAAGTTTGGCATCCTCCATGCCACACTATGGGCCATCCGGGGGGGGTAAACAAAAGAATATTCAGAAAGTGGACAACAGTCCTATAGAGGGTTGGGAACTTTGTCGGGAAGAGAGTACAAGAATGGGCCATAATTCTTTTTAATTCAGATACTCAAGATGATTGGAATCTATTCTCTCTAGCCTCCTAGAGTGAGAAGCTCCAGGGATGTCTCACACCGCAGTAGGGCCGCGCTGGACAAGGTGGCCAGTGCCGACCGCCACCAGAGCCCCAAGGGGGAGGATGTGTCTCGGTCGATCGGTAGGCCTCGTGGTCTGGCTAGAGGGGGAGATGTAGTGTGTTTCCCTTGCAGGGGCCAAGGTCACATCCAGAGATACTATCGACTCTGGTCGCCAGAGAGCAGGGCTGGTGGGCGTCCTCGGGGGCGGTCCTACGTCAATGTTGTCTGGTCTACCACTCAGGTGCCAGCTAGGAGGGGCGGGGAGGCGATAGATATAGGCCAAATTCCTCAGGGCCTCATCCAGGACCAACTGCGTGCTTCAACGATGCCTCTAGGTGGCACCCGTTGATGGGGAGATGGAGGAGGATAGGGTCAAGGCGTTGCTGGCCACATGGGGAGATAGTTGGGAGGCTCGTTGTATCTACTCGCGGGGATTCGCAACGGTCGGGCCATCAGAGGAAGTGGCGGATGCAGTGCCGTTGGCAGGGCACGCGGTGAGAGGAGGCAACCTCCTCCGGATTCAGCATTGGTCCCTGGAGAGAGCAGCTTTCGCCGATCCTCGACAGATGGAGGTGGTCATCCGCCTAGGGGTATCCACCTTGTGCTTTGCACTGAAGAGGGGGTGGAGACCCTAACCAGGGCCTTTGCCCTGGCAAAGACCCTAACAGCGCTCCAGACTACAATCAGGGTGGATTATTCGTCGGCGGTCCCTCCATTCATCCTATTCGGCATCAATGGCCGGTAGTTCGTGACCAGGGTGCTCATCGTTCCGGGCTTCGCAGGACGACGACGGTCGACACTAGGGCTTCCTACCTGCGGGAGAGTGGAGGAAGGGTTTTACGGAGGGATACGTGTCACTCCACCAACGCCCGATCCAAATTTGAACCTAGGTGGGACTTTCGTTGGGCCTGTCGCGGTGACTGGTGGGTCTATTGATCTTGGGCCTATTGGGGCCCATGATGCAGGAGTCTCTGGTGGGCCGCCTGGACTGGGTCTACACGGGCCGGATAATGGTCGGCCTAGATTGGACCTCCAGTGTACCCTAGGCCCGAGTAACCAATCGCGAACATGAAACTTACCCGGGACCCAGGATCTTGGTGACCCCGAGTACCGGTGATGAAGGATGTGCATGTGAAGGTGCAGATGGACACCCGGAAAGCCCGCAACTTTGCGCACCGTTCTTTTCATTAGGGTGGGGGGGCTACAGAGATTCTGGACAAGGCACCAGCGAATTCTGAGCTCCTCCAGATGTCGCAGCTACTCGAGAGCCTCCGTGACCCTCTGCATTGCCCTACCCAATAGGGGGTGGGGTCTGTGGAGAAGAGGAGGCCCTTGACTCCAGCACCAGCGAACAGCTGAGACGCGCAGGGGAGCTTGGGGCTCACCGTAGACGGCTCCAGTGGTACTGCCCCATGTCTCCCTACAGTTCAGATCGACTTCGGGACTGCTCCAGATGGACTTCTCCAAGGGTCCGATGTTCAGATGGCAGAGGAGGCTCTGTCTGACAAAGAAGCTCTTCCGACTTTATTGAGGGGATTGGTGGCTCTGCTCACCACAGGGGAGGAGCAGAAGGGGAGGTGCCGCCTGAGTAGGGAGGAGGTGAGAAATATGGTGGGGGTTGTTCAAAAAATGAAGCAGCAAGCGAGGCAGCTAGCTGATAAGGTAAGCATCTCCTTTAAGCCAGGGCAGACAAAGACATGAAAGGGGCGTTCACCAAAATCTGTACGCGATGGTGTGCCACTATTTTGTAGGAGGAGGGGCATCGCAAAGAGGAGTGCGGGATGGGGAAGGTGAGGGGGAGGAGAGGAGTATCATAGTGTATTCATGAGGATTATCTCATGGCATGTGAAAGGACTGAGTGACGTGGAGAAGAGGGCGGTGAAAGAGTTAATCAGGGGATGTAAGATTGACATCATTTGTATCCAAGAGACCAAGTGTGAGGGAGATTTTGAGTCTCTCATGAGGGAGATAGAGGGCGCTAGACTTTCGAAGGGTGTTGTCCCCGACAGTGTGCAAGTTGGGGAGGATTGTGACCCTCTGGAATCCCTGTGAGGTTAAGGAGGTGGAGCTGGACAGACATGTGAGGAGGTGGGCCATCTCTCTTCACTTCACTACTATGAGGGATGGCTTCTCGTAGGACTTCACAAAAGTTTATAGGCCACAAGGCAGAGAGAAAAAGTGACTTTTATGAGAAGAGTTGACCGGTCTTCACCTCCCTTTTGGCAGGTCATGATGTGTTGGTGGGGACTTCAATGCGGTGGTTACTCCTTGGGAGAGGTCAAGGGAGAGTGTCTATGCAAGAGGTATAAAGGACTTTACTGCTAGCATTGAGGAGGCGGCCTTGGTGGACATCGACTTGGCACATGGTCATTTCAATCGGCCCAACAAGCGAGTTGATGCTTCATGCTCGAGGTTAGACAAATTCTTGATTTTTGTTGATTGGGAGGGCCATTATCCCCATGTGCAGATGCTTCCTTTGGCTAGATCTATGTCGGATTTTGGACGCAGGACAGGATGTTCACTTTCAGGCATGAGAAGTTTTGGTTCGAGGAGGCAGACTTCATGAACATAGTCAGGAGAGCTTGGTATTCACAGATTGCTGACAATTCTGCTATGGCTACTCTGGTTTTGAAACTGTGGCATACTGCTCAGGTTCTCAAGACCTGGGGGGCTGCCAAAACCCTCCTAGGGAGAGTAGCTAAGACATAATTCTTCAGCAGATTCAGGGTCTAGATAGCTTGGAGGACACAGGACTTATGGATGTATATTTGAGAGAAACATGGTTATGAATAAAGATTTGGGTTAATTCTATTTTGCGCACTCTGTCTGTATGTGTTGAATGCCCTACGCTCTGATTGACATGATCGTTATAGACATCATCACGTCACTTCTGAGTAATCTTCTGCGCTCGGGGCGTGACAAGAACAAAGTGGGATGCCACAAGCTGCGATGGTTTCATCCACTGGGAGGCAGCCACGCAAGAGTCTCCAGGAGAGCACCGGCCATTTGATCGGCAAGTGGTGATGCCATAGTAGGGCCTAGTGTGCTAATGGCCTTGGAGACAATAGCCTGCGAACAGATTGAGAAGAGAAGGTGCCATCTAAAGTTATCATCCAGTACCACACGTCAGCGGTTATGGAGGCACCGAACGCCATCTCTAGTAGCCCCGGTGGGTAGAAATGCTGGGCTGTCACTACACTTCCCTGCATGCGGCTATTGAGAGTAGCTTGAACTGAGGATCCTTTGTCAGGCATGGTAGACCAGATGTAAGGGGGTGGAAACTCCTTGAGGGGTACATTCCCCAACCAGTCATCCTGCCAGAAAGATACACGTGGGCTATCCTCGGAGGCGAGAACCCGATGATTGGAATGGATGATGCCGACTGCCAATCGCCATAAGTTCTTGCCCGCCATTTGTGCTATGGAGAATGACGCAGCAAAGTAGTGGTTGAAGTGGAGGTGCTTCGCACGAAAGAAATCAGCCCACAGAGATTGTGAGGTTATAGCCTTCTACAACATTTTTGTCCTCAGTGCAATTTGCATGGTAGGGAGGTGCAAGATGCAAAGACCACCACAGTCGATGGGTTGAGAGATGTCATCCCAAGACTTCCAATGTTTCTTTGGAGACCCCTCATAAGAGCCCTAAAAGAAGTTAGCTAGAAGTTTGTGGAAGCCTTTGAAGATGGAAGATGGGATAGCTGCACATGATAGCGTGTATATGGGCACGACTGAGAGAACATACCGAATTAGAATAAGCTGGCCACCCGCGGCGAGGAATCTCGACTTCCAAGATTGCAGCTTGGCCCCAATCTTGGACAGGATGTAAGAGAAGTGCATTGCTTTGGGCCAGCCTGAATAGAGGGGGATGCCCAGATAAGTAAAGGGAAGGTTGGCCTTCCTGAAGCCCGTGATGTGGGCTGTGGAGGTGGCCAAGGACGCCGGGGCACCCTGAGCAACAACAAATGAGCTCTTGGAAATGTTGATGAGCTGGCTGGAGGCAACCTCGTATTTCTTGAGGAATTTCATAAGTTCCTGCAAGTGGCGCACCAATCCATTGGAGAATATAAGTGTGTCATCGGCGAAGAGTAGATGAGAGAATTTGGGACAGCTTCTAAGAGTTTGGCAAAATCCTCCTCTACTGCGAGAGAACAGGCCGGCCAGTCCACGGCTCAATGCTTCTTCCGCCAAGATGAAGAGGGCAGGAGCTATTGGGTCACCTTGCCACAGCCCTCGGGAAGACTTGAAGAAACCATGGGATTGCCCATTGAGAAGGATAGAAAACCAATAATTAGTCATCAATGGTTCAATAAGAGAGATGATGGTTAAGCCAAATCCAAACATGTGAAGTACTTCAAAAATGAAACTCCATTCCATACGGTCATAAGCCTTGGCCATGTCAAGCTTGAGGATAATATTCTTGCCTCTACATGGATTGCCAATGTGTTGAACCATCTCCCATGCAAGGGATATATTTTCAATGATTTTCCTTCCCTTAACAAAGGCCCCTTGTTCCTCCAATATTAAAAGAGGTAGGACAAGAGCTATGCGGTCTGAAAGAAAACGTGAAATGATCTTGTACATGAAGTTGCATAGACTAATGGGTCAGAAGTCTGCACATGTCTTTGGGATGTCCACCTTGGGGATGAGAGCGATCAATGTTGAAGTGTAGCTGCGAGGAAGAGGATGCCCATAGAAATATGCTTGGACCACCGCCACGACATCATTAGCTATGAAGTCCCAGCAGCTCTTGAAGAAGTGTCTAGTGAACCCGTCGGGGCTCAGTGCACTGTCTGATGACATACTGAAGACCACACCTTTGATCTCCTCAGAAGGAGGGACAGTACAAAGCATAGTGTTGTCCTACTCCTGAAGGACATGTTGGATGGCAGTGAGAATGTTCGGGTGAAGGTGGTGCGGGGAGGACGTGAATGCTGTAGAGAAGTGGGAGACCAGTAGGTCCCCCATTGCGCCTTCTTGATTGAAAACGATGCCATCTTCACCACAAAGCTCGGAGATAGTGTCGCGGTTACGGTAAGACAAGGTGTAGGAATGGAAGAACTTGGTGTTCCTGTCCCCTTCAGATAGCCATTTGATTCTTGATTTCTATCGCCAGTATATTTCTTCTTGGGAGTGGGCGCAGTCTAGCTCTTCTTTGGCTACTAAGAAGGCCTGTTGGTTAACATCAGAGGCTGGCTGTCAAAAGCCTCTTGCACCTAGGAGAAAAGTGCTTCAGCCTCCTGTACATTAGCAAATACATTACAGAAGGTGTTGCGGTCCCAATGCCTTAAGAAGTCCTTCATATGCTTGAGCTTCATTGCCATGGAGATTAGAGGGAGAGAAGAGGAAGGAGCAGTAGCCAAGGCCGCCCGGGAGTGGGTGAGGAAGAGCGGGTGGGTCTTCCACATCTGTTGGAACTAAAACATTGAAGGCCACCTTGTGGGTTGAGGGGGCATTGACAGTAACAATGGCCGGTGATCACTGCAAGCTCGAGACAAATACTGGATGGTTATAGCTGGGCAGGAGATAGACTAGTCTCCATTGAAGAGCACACGGTCCAGTCTTGCCCAAATCCCATTGGCACATTGCCCATTGTACCATGTAAGCGAGCCTCCAAGAAAGCCAGCGTCTTCAAGGCCTATAGCGGCCATGCAAGCTTGGAAGTCAGACATAGATAAGGAGAATGCTCGCTTCCCCCCTCGTTTTTCAGCGGGGAGGAGGATGCTATTGAAGTCTCCACCGACTACCAGAAGCAAGGCCGGATGTGTCCACTGACGACTTACTCTGTAGCCTCAGGTGTCTGTCTACGACGTCCCAGGCGAAGACTGAGACACCATATAGTAACCACAGAACAAGGGCTAGCTGGGGTCACGCTCGTCAGTGCGTATCCTCTGCCTCCAACTATGCGTGCACACACAGACCATCTGCTCTAGGTTGGGTTCTCTAGCTGATTTTCCCCCTAGCTGGACTCAGGCTGCAAAGGCAAACGACCCTATGGTAACCAGGCTAAAAATCGTCCCACTCGTGTCACACGCTCCACCACTCCCAAGTGAGTCCGCACACACATGCGTAGGAAAGCTACGACTAGTGGAGGCTCACAAAACGTGAACACTGAAAACCACGCATGCACCCACCTCGAGTAACACTGAGTAATAGGTGGCTCGCGGCCACCAGACTCTGGATAGTCCACTAGACCGAACAGCCCTACGGTCCTTGAGTCACGCGACTCGGGTCAAGACCGCTACACATGGTGGCACACCACCGTCAATCTAGCCTAATCTCTAGGTCTGAAATCATGGTAGCATGATTTCCAAGGCAGCTCACAAGCCACCGAGTTAATCCCTCATCGAAGGGACACACGAAAAATTTCCAGCCCCAGGCTGGTTAACTGGACTCATAGTCCAAGCCTACACACATGGCCCACACAAAAATGATTCTCGGAGAACCCACGTCGTGCAGAAAAGACCTACCGCACTCATGCCGACTCACGATGTCTCGATGTAGCAAAGCACGAAAGCCCGGAACACAAGGGCCTCCCCAGACCCTTAAGACCATGGGCATGCAAATCAAGGTAACATGACATCTCCGGACACCCCCAAAACACGAACACAGAACCCACAGTATCTGGGACATCCACGAGGCTGAAGATTGACCAGGGGTCACAACCGGGTCAACCGGAAGCCAACACATTGCGAAATAGACACGACTAGCATGAAAATCAAGTGGTGGTCCTCTCTAGGCCGTCACAGCGCTTGGCGGTCTCCTTCGGACCGCAAGGCCTGGCCTAGCAGTCCAGCCAAGACCGCTAAGCCCCAGAAACGATTGAACCGTAGGCGATCGCCTCCAAACTGCCAAGCAGGGTGGGGGTCCTTGGCCTGACCGCTAGCCGTTGGTTGGTGGTCAGTTGCAAGGCCGCTACCCAACTCGACCCTGAATGACTACGAAATAGACAAATAGTCTTGCCCTGACCGCTAGGCACACCCTGGCGGTCTCCTAGAGACCACAAAGCTCGATAGCAGCGCATCGCGTGACCGCAAGGCTCCAACTGGCATAAGGGACCCCCGGCAGTCTCCAGAGGACCGCCTCACCAGCTAGCAGTCCCTGGAAGGACCGCTACACCATCCCGAGCCCAAAAATGGCGAATCATGTAGAAAACCCCATTCTACGCTCCATTCACACCCATGTGAAGGGGAAAACAATGGGAAACTAGTCCCCAACCTCTCTAGCACTAAGAGGACCCATTAAAATCCCAAAAATGCAATCAAAACCCTCGATCTGGCTCACACCTCAAAACCATGTATTTTCACCCCGACGAAGAAATAAACCCACTCGGCTCACCTCGGGCTACCAAACTAGTGGGAAATGAATTACTTGAGCTAGGGAACCGTCCCCCAACCTCCACTGAAGGTTTAGCACACCGAGGACGCCGATCCGCCAGGAAAACGTCGCGAAACCCCCATCGGGTCCATGAAATCGTGAATGAGTGCCACAGCCTCGATCCTCGTCTCATCCTCATCGTTCCTCACCTTACGAATCTCGCCGCCTCACCCTCGCCGCCTCCTTCGACCGCCCAGAGTGAGAGGGGGAGAAAGAGAGGTGAGAGAGAGAGAAAGAGAGAATGAGAGAAAGAGAGGGGGTGGGAGGTTATTTATACAAAATCTAAAAATTCTAAAAAATATGAAAAATATGAAAAAATTATCTCTGTGATCCTTGGAAAGAGCACAATGCGCTGGTAACGTCCCAGAGTTAGAGAACGCAACGGTTCACCCTGCACAAGATTCTGAAGGCTCATCAGGGAAAAATACGCGTAAACCACAAAACACTCTCCGGGACTCCCAAAAACGATCCGAAACCCACGGATCATGATCCGAAAAATATCCGAAAGAAAATCCGGGGCATTACAGTTCAGGCCTTTAGCATGGTATCATAGCTGCCTACTCATTGGGCCAGTGCACCCGTTAACCATTTGGGTTCGGCGGTAGAGGACGTTGAGATTCAGTCCCATGTCGTGGGCACCTTCCCTCTTTATCTGTAGATTCAATTCAATGCTTAAGTTTCGGGTGGCGTTTGAGCCTTTAACAATTTTATTTATTATTCAAATATTTTTCATCATTGGACTAGATCCTCCTCGAAGAATTGAAAATGGTGGCTATTTATTGACCTTAATTAACTGCACTAAAACAGTATCTGTCTCAAACTGCTGATACAGTAAATGCTCATCAGCTTTAGCCTTTTGGTTTAATTTTGTATGGATGACTAAAATATCAAGTGCACTTTTGATGTTTTGAAACCTACAGCTAGATTTGGTTTAGAAGGCTTGAAATGATCTACATTTCACTTCTACAATTTTCCAATGGACTACAATTAACTACACTTCCTTTTGTCATCTGAGCTCCTGTGAACTTGCCAATGGACTGTGGTTAAGTGGTTTGGTAAAACATAAGGTGATGAGATTTCATGTTTAAGTTCCCATCTCTATCATCATCTGAGGGTGGATGACTAGTTGATTGTTGTTGGATGCATATGCATAATATGCAGTTCTTGATGGTGATGATGATAGAGTTGTAGGGTGTTTGATCATGATAAAAAATGTTGCATAGGCAGCTGGGACTTGCTCTCCTTTGTGTGGTGTCCTCTATGTTCTTTGGAGGGTGCAGGGGCTGACGATCGAGGCCCGGCCAACGGCCCGCTTGGGGCCGCTGCTGCACGTGGCCTTCCAGTACATGAATCTCCCACAGTCGTCTCCTCTTCAGATCTGAAGATGGTGATTTTACCAGAGGAAGATTTGCGAGTCAGAAACAATTCGGCGCCAATTTTGCATCAATCGGAGCTCGGGATCTCCAGCAACAATTCCGACGGTGAAGCTACGCACCGCAGCCTGTTCTTGCGAGCCAGATCCACTCCTCCCTGATACTAAAATCCCCCAGATCTGCCCTCAACCCCTTTGGATCTGAAATCTGGAGAGGTCGTACCTCTCCCTGTCTTCTTCGCAACGCCGCCAACCTCGCATCATTCGGAGATCCGTGCTGATCGTGGCGAATATTTTCGTGGGACTGCGCCGACCACCCTGCGCAGATCCGATCCAGAACCAGAAGCAACTTGCAAAAGCTGCCTCGTCTCCCTCCTCTCAGATCTGACCAAGCCCTTTGGTCTGGGTCTTCCTCTGGACGTCACCGACGATCTGCAACTAACGACGATCCATTCGGACACCGGGAACTATTTTTTGCTTAATTCTTTGTCTACCTATGCAGTTCTGTGCGAGCAGAACCAGAGGCCTAGTGCAGTTGCTGTCACGTCCAGATCTGACCAGATCTGATCGCACCACTTGGTCGAGGCGTTCTTCATCTAGTCGCCGACATTCTCCAACAAACAGCACCCTGATCGGACGTCGGATCTAGCCGTAGCGACCTCCGCAACTTTGCTGCGCCGGGTGACCAGCACGGGCAGAATCGCACGGCTTCCAATCGGCTCACCCGATCGGCCTCGACGCGCCTCCCTCGTCTCCTACAAGTGCGGCCCCGTCAACCCGTATTCCAGCAGCCCCGAAATTTACTGTTGTAGCCCTTTACCTCCCTGCGTGGAGTGGGCCATATTTCTGAAAATTGTAATAATATTTATTTGTTGTGTATCGGGGTTGTCGGATTCGGCCGGGGTGTCTTCCCCATGCACTAGTCGTGAAGGTACGCGCACATTCCTTACACTCGCATTTACTTATCTAGTATGCTGTTATATATGTTACATGTGTGAGAATAGGGCCGTATCCAAATTGCAAGTCACCATGATCGTGAGAGTGAGAGCCGTTCCTTAGCTCCAGTCGAGCACCGAGCTCGGACTGCACCACCCTAGGTGACAGTGGTGGGCTACATCCAAGACAAGGGGGGGAGGGGGCTTGGTCAAATGTGGAGTGGGAGAGGAGGATTCCTCCTCTTTTGGTCAAGGAAGGGGGCAAGCCACCTCCTTGGACCAATAAAGGGACATCCCTTCCACATGTGTAAAAGAAAAAATTCATCCTTTCACACTAGATCACTCTTGACCCATTCAATGCCCAATAACCCACCCAATAACCCAATAACTCTAGCCCAGTAACCCATAAACAACTACTATTGTCCACACAGGGACTACATTGGGCCCAATAAGGCCTGAAAGCATAAAGAAAAGATAAGTAGCTTGATCGACGCATCTATGTCCTCCTCGAGCTGAAGAGACTCTGGCGTGCCCTCGTTCCCGGCGTGTACTGCGGTGTATGTCCGCACCAAAAATACACCGTTGGAGAGCGATTACCAGCCAATGTGGACGTGCTTCAACCAAGGTGAACTGAAGGAAAACAATAAGAATGTGAGATAGGGATCCAATCAAAGGTGCTTTCAAGGAATCAACCTCAACAACTTCAAGGAGAACGTAGTACTCAATTTTGAATGGAATATCTCATGTCAACTTGAATCGGGAGCTAGTGGCCTTCATGACTGACTTTGAATCGGGAGCTAGTGGCCTTCATGACTGACTTAATATGAAGAGTTCTCCAACATTAAAGCTCAAATTCTTACATGATGCATGCTGGGCTAAAAGAAAATTTAAAACAAACTAAAATAGAAAGTAATCAAGGATAATATTGCTAAGCTATCCAGACTTAGTCAGGAATCCAATTTCATAAGTTGACACTAAACTGAAGCCCATTTATCCACGCATCAACTTAGAAAGTGAGACCATCATTCCGAGCCTTAGATGACTAAATGGCCTATCCGTGCGATCAAAACACCCCTGGAATTATCACTATTTTTGTTGAAGGGGAACTCAAATTCCAGGTTCATCAAGATCACAAGGTCCTTGATATGCTATAGTAGTGTAGGCAACATATAGTAAAAATGCACACACTGGAGGAGATACAGGGGGGATGTTACCACAGAAGACCTTGGAGCACCTTAACAACCTGCATAAGACTTTATTCTTTCCTGCACTCAAAGATCATTAGTGCAATGAAATCCAAGCAAACGATCCTTGTATGGATATGAGTGAAATTTAGGCAATTCATGATAGCATTCACACAGCATTAAACCAAATATTGCAAGAATGGGCGACTGCCCAAAAGGGTGCTAGATAAGAATTGACGTCAACCACTTGGTCGCCATTTAAATATTAAGTGGCTCTTGATTCGGTCGCTATTTTCTACGGTTCCAGAGACTTGTTTCCCGCTCAGAAATAGAATTTCTTACCCAAATCATGCTTCAATTCTTTCTAATTCTCGAACTGGGATCTCCCTTCTATAAAAGGCCCCTTTGAAGCCCTTCCCAACATTAATTAAGATATCCAAGGCAACAGTAAACCACAGGTTACGACTCGCAACAGAGAGCAGGGGCTTCTCTTCAAAACAGGGAGCTAAGATGGAGAATTTGGTGCAATGCCCAATGAAGAAGACAAGGTTCGGCTTCCCAAGAATAATGAAAATTGATGGGCATATAAGGGGGAGGATAGCCATGAATCAAGTAAGTGTCAAGAATTCTAATCATAGCCCCTAGTTTCTTTAACTCCCACTTAACCTTCTTCAAGCTCTAATAGTGTTCTTTTCTTCTTTTTCCTTCTTTTTCTTTTCTTTGAATTTCAGGATTATCCACTCATACTGGGTGCAAGGAGATACCCCAAAATTAAATAGCTCCCTCTTCTACTCTCCAAAATCACATTAGATATGAGGTCTTATCTCTCTCGAAGGGCGTCTTCACCTCTCTTCACTGGTTAGGTACTCCTTGCAGTCTCTCCTCTTTTTCCCTTCTCGTAAAGCATCTGCCTTTCATTTTGGGGGGATGTCGCGATCCTCCTTCTGCTCGGACACGTATCGTGAGAGGTGCCCCTGGAGGATGAGACGCTCAATCTCATCCTTGAGCTGATGACAATCTCCAGTATGGTGTCCGTGATCATTGTGGAACTGGCAATGCTTGCGGTGGCTGCGGCGCTTCGAGTCGGTCTTCATAGGCTCGGGTTGGAGGAGAAGGGCCGAGCCTATAATGTCCTCATATATCTCGTAGACGGGGGCGAATAGGGGCGTGTACCGCTCAAATTTTCGAGGGGGATCCCTGTGGTCTCCGTCTTCATTCTACCTTTTACCCTAGCCCAAGACTTGCTCGGATGGTCACTTCCTATCCCCCTCTCGACCCGACCCCGTTGTGCCGTGGTAGGTGCTGAGGACTTCTTCGCACTTTGCATGATGCAGGGCAAGGGTCACCAGATCGGCTAAAGAGGCGGGGGGATGGAGGACAAGCTCTCGGTGGAGGTTCTTATCGTGGGTGCCTCCGGTAAATGCAGTGATGGCTGAGGCAACATCCAAGCGGGGGATGCACGGGGCTTCCGATTTAAACTAGTTGATATAAGACCGTAGCTTTTCCCCCTAGGCCTATTTTAGTGCTAACAGCCCGGTAACTGACCCTGGAGGGCTGCTGCCGGTGAAGCTCTCCTTAAAAATCCTCCTGAACTGTCAGAAGTCACGGATACTACCAGGGGCGAGTGCTTAGAACTAGGCTTGAGCGCCCTGGACCAAGGTGGTCATGAACGCTCGGCACTTGATGGTGTCAGAAGCCCCGTGCAGGGACATCAGGGCGTCGAAGCCATCGTAGTGGTCGACTGGGTCTCCCTGGTCGTCATATGACTTGAAGGTCGACAACAAGACTCTGGGGGAGATCTCAGCCTTCAAGATTTGGTCGGAGAACAGGGATTTCTCCTCGTCCTCTATGGTGGACGTCTTCTGCAAGGCACAGAGGGAGCGCTCTTGCCCTGTGAAATGTCGCTCAAATTCTCATAGTTGGAGGGATAACTCTGATTGTCGCTGACCCGAGGGACAAGGAGGGTGCCCTTGCTGGCTGCCTCATCGTCCCTCGGGGCCGTCGGTCTTCGGGTGCTGTTGGCGCATCCCGGACCTTTCTCTACTCGGAGTAGAGGAGGCTTGTTATTCTGGGGGAGGGGCTTGCGAAGGTCCTCCTGACCTGTTGCGCACAAGCCGTCATCCCCGGAGGGTGAAGCAACCTCCAGCTGTTTGTTGGGAAGTTCCTCCATGGGGTGGGCTTTCCCAGGGAAGTCGTGACTTCTCCTCCCTAGCCGTCTGGGTCCTCATTCATTCTATAAGGATATCCAGTTTTTCGTTGAGGGTTTGGAGGGTGTTAGAGTTCCCATTGGGGGGTTGCACCCCCATGGCTGGTCGAGGCGGCTCATTGGCTTGGTTGTTACCTTCAGAGGGGGAGCTTCCCGTGGAGTGGGGAGGCACATGTTCTCCTTCCCCTCCCCCCACGGCCCTTTCCTTGCAGCCGGCGGTCCTCCTACCAGAATTTCTTCACACTATTATGGCTCTTCCCTCATTTCCCATAGATGGCGCCAGATGAAGAGGCGTAATCTCACGTTGATCCTGAGCCATGAGATCTTGGAGGAATCCTTTATTACAATCACCACGTTTGTACGACTTGTAAGGTAGGAAATGGATCAGGGGTGCCCAGGGATGGATCCCTGGGGTAGACCCTCTGATGCTTAAGTCAGCGAATATTGTAGAGCATAGGTGCGAGGGTAGGTGGTAGGATAAGAAAGGGCACGAGATTGCTCTCCACCAAGGGATGTAGTGGTTCTCACTCAGGATTGTTTCCTACCTCTTTGGAGGGTTTTCCAGAGTTTATATAGCAATTTGTTTAACTTAAGAATCCAGGGAGTTGAGGGGATTCAGGGGGGGTTACGTCCTCATTATAGCTTCTTTATAGCACAAGGACTCTTGCTCTCCCTTATCCCTTGGCGTTTCGTGTTCCTTAAAGATGTGTAATGGACGCTTGGATAAGCTTTCAACAGTCGGTCTGAGCTCGGGGTGCTTGTTGGGAGTCCTCTCGAGTGATGGGCACATAGCTCGGGCGGGTTACACTAGGTCCCCATAGGGGCCTTCCCGACTGACCTCTCGCTCAGACTTCCGGACCCAGGGGTTGCCTATGAAGTGCTGATCCGAGTGAGTTTTGGGCTTGGAGTAACTGGGCCCAAAATAGGGCTGTCACTCTGGGGAGCCAGGCTTGATTCGATCAAATTGGATCTAATCGGGCCGCACTCTTGGGCGATGGATTTTTCCCCTCTCCAAGCCTGACATGAGTTAAGAAATTATCGAGTTTAACTTCCTTCCATAGCACAATCCCTAGAGATTTAGTCTGTTATGCCGGGACTTTTTATTATATCATCGAATCTTAATTCTTTTTTTAGGCACACATATGACCAGGCTTATAACGTCCCGTGAGGAAACTATATTGCCCTCTTGTCATGTCATATTCTTTCAATATTTCTTTTGATTTTTTTTCTTTTCATCATTTTTTGTGTCCTTTGAACTTCAAAGATATTGAAATTGAGCTTTGGACTGAGAATAAGGTCTTAATAGACTGCCCTTATTTGAGACCTCCTCTTGTTAGGTAGGGTGTGCTTTGTTGATTGTCTTGCCCATGCTATCTCTACCCTCATATTTCGGTCGAGTAAAGAAGAGAAAAAAGATTTTTGTGCCCTCGAGCATGGCCCAAGTAGTAACGGTGTTTACCATGTTGTGTCTGATAATGCCTAACTATGAATCATTGAAATATGTTGAAGTATGGTTTGATTTTCAAATTCAATGAATCATCTAAATATGGTTGTCAAATTCTATGAATCATTGAAATAAAGCTTTCAAACTCTGTTGGAAGCCATACCATCATTCCAAACCTACACATGCCACTAGAATTGAAAGATGATACCCATGGAGATGATTTTAAACATTTAAAGATCAAAAATGAACTAAGCGGGAACATGCACGAAAAATGAGACAAGGGGCGTTGCACCATGGCGCAAGTGGTACCGGCGGTGTCCTAACGAGGCAAGGAATCCATCCCCCTACCTGGACTATGACGAAACCGACGATTCGATGCCGATCCGGCAAGAGGGCGACGCGACGCCTCCCGACCCGACTTGGCTCCACGTTTCGCGGATCGACGAAAGATGGGCGTCAAAGCGATCCTCGCGACGCGACCAATCCAACGGTACCTCCCTTGCTTCGATCAGCGGCCGTCTGGACCAAAAATTGAGAGAGGAACACAAATCGAGAATTTAGCCCAAAATTTTCTAAAATAGGATTTACATGAAAAACAATGAAGATGACGACGGATGGCGACGCATGAGGTATCAACGGATTCCTGGCGAGACGAGGAGTCCGTTCCCATATCTCGTGCGCGGCGAAGACCACGAATCGGTGCAGATCGGGTGACGGGGGCCACGCCGTCCTTCCGCTCGCACTCATCTCCAGACTCCACGATCCGAGGGATGAAGGGTGCCGGCGCGATCCTCGCGTCGAGCCCGTCCCATCGGTATCTCCCACGCGTCGACCGGGGTCCGTTTGGACCGCGAACCGAGTGAAAGGGGGAGAGAGAGAGAAGTCGAGAGAGTGAGGAGAGAGAGGGAGTGGCGTGAGATATTTAAAAATTTTGATTTTTCTTATTTTTTTAAAAAATTACCTCAAATTATAATTAAACTTTTTAAAAATTAAAATTATCAATATGCCCATTTTAATTACATTAATATTTTAACTAATTCATTTAAATACCCAAAAATAGCCTAAAAATCTGTAAAAATCCCCTAAAGTCACGGGATGAATTCTAAACCCGGACCACTAAGGATCCACTAAGACACGGGCGTTACAATGGGAATGCCCAGTGAGCACGATCAGATGATACCTGCTATTGAAGCTATGTCTGGAAAGGAGCAAGCCACTCCTACTGAAGATTCATTTGCCCAAGATGATATTGCGGCAAAGCCACCCCTGTATAATTCGAAGCAAGGTTATCTTCCCCTCGGACCCGCGTTGAACATATGTCAGCCCTTTGAGATTGTAAGCACACTGGCTGAAGTCAGAGGATCGGATTGCTCATCAGCTGAGCAGCCCGTACTCCTGCGCGAAGCCAAATTAGAGGCTCTCGTAGAAAGTCGAGAGCAATACAAAGAAGAGCTAGAACCACTGGAAGCTAAAGACAATAATGAAGACTTTATCGACCTGTAGCCAGCACCTCCTTAAATTGAATATGGCGGCCAGGCTATTATCGACAAATTAACAGAAGTAAATTTGGGAAGCGAAGATGATCCTCAACCGACATTCCTCAGTGTCCACCTCTCCCTAGAGGAACAAAAGCTCTACATATAGCTGCTAAAATAGTTCTGGGACTACTTCGCCTAGAACTACAAAGAAATGCTGGGGCTTAGCCCTATAGTCTCCCAGCATATCCTAGCCATAGACCCAAAGGTTGAGCCAGTGAAACAACCTCTCCAGCGTATGGGGCCAGAGCTGATCACACAAACATGTAAGGAAGTTGACTAGCTCATTATTGTGGGCTTCGTGAAAGAAAGTTAGTATACCACCTGGCTGGCTAACATTGTACTCGTCAAGAAGAAGAATGGGCAGATCAAAATTTGAGTGGATTTCGGGACTTAAATAAGGCATGCCCAAAGGATGACTTTCCAGTGCCAATAATGGAGGTCATGATTGATGCTACCACCGGTCATGAAGCTTTGTCATTCATGGATGGGCCTTCTAGCTACAATATTATGGAGCATGACCAGGTCCACACTGTGAACGATGTCACTCATCCATCAAAGAAAGATGACACACAAAAGACATGGAAAGAACTAAAAGAAAACTACTACTAGCATGAGATGCTAAGAGGAAGTGTGATCGCCAGAGGAAAATTCCTCAAAGAAAATATGGAGTGATCGCATACCTTATGGTGAGAAAGTGGGGAGATGCAAGCTCTTTTCTTCCTCTTCAAATCGGCTGGCCGATGAAGAGGGTTTTAGCGTTTTGATTACCCTTGCAAAAGAAAGAACAAACAAAGAAGAAAGACAAATGGATTATCAAATCCCAAAGCAATAGTAACACAATTGAAACATGAACACACACCTTATTTTTGGTTTAAAACCCCTAAAGAGGAGCTACGGGATGGAGAATAGTATGCTATGCAAAAACAAAATAAAGAGTATGATGCAAACGGGAGATGATAAGACGCAAAGACTAATAAGCTAGAATAAAGAGCTCCCTGCTGCTCCTGTTAGCAGTAAAGGAAGAGGAAACGGAAGGGGGACGACGCTACTCCACAGGTTGACAGGGAGAAGTTCCTTCTTCAACAGCATGCACGTATTGACCATTACGATTCCAACAGGAGCATTAGCCCTCAACTGGAGGACAAAGAATCTCAAACGACCCTAATTCCAATGGGATTGGAACAGCAAGAGACCTTTCCTCATAAAAACTCCCTTCCCTAATCGTACTGGAGGATCAAAATCAAGCAGGACTCTTCCGGGGAAGGATGCGCACGAAACGGACACGGAACTGAAATGACGACATTACCAGGGTCGCTATTCAAAATGACGCCATTGAGAGAACCGTCATTCCTAATTTCCCAGATTCTTTACTTATTTAAATATAAATCAACGACTCTAAGACAAACGCTATATCATGAAACAACGCCTCCATGAAAGGCGTTATTTAAAGGCATTATCCGAATGAATTTCATAAAACCAGAAAATATCAGGGAATGACGCCACTTCTGAAAGGCGTTAATTAATTAAAGGATGACCTTGACTAAGCTGATAATTCAGAAAAGGACGCCCTTGACTAAGGCGTTAATTATAAAAAGTGGGGATTGGTTTTTCTTGAGCCGACTCTTGGCATTGTGTCTCTCTTCTTTTCTTATTTTGTGATTTGTGTTATTGTTTTGCACACGTAAGTTGTTAGTGAGGAGGATAAATCCGGTTCGGCGCATAATGGGCCCATCTATCGTAAGCCCAAGACGACCCAAGCCCTGACGACGCATATAAGGATTCATAACCACTGCAGCCCATTAAACATAGCCCAATATGACTCGGCATCGGATTCGACAACGCTAAAGGGGCTGCGGCCCAGGCGCAATGACCGTCGGAGGACCCTCCGATGACTAACCGTTACCCCCCACGACGTTGGCTCCTACCCCATAAGAGACTAGCACATCCCACGAGCACCGTAAGACTCACTCAGGGAGCGGTCGACTCCAGGGTACTCGCTCCTCAACGAAAAACTCCTGCCACAATCGCAGGAGGCGTTACACCACTACTTATGCCCTTCCCTATTAAGGAAAAGGGCTCCAGTCCCAGGACAACACCCTATAAAAGGGATCTCGACAGAGAAGAGAAGGACACGGTGGAACTCCTGCCAAAAGTCTCACACGGAGAATAGAACCACTCACCCTGCTACTGCAATAGAGAGGTTGCGCACACTCACATTCCCTGAGAGAAGAATCTCCTCCTGCACGACCTTACCACCCAGCGAGCACTCTCCGAGAGCCCACTGGGAGCGGCAAGCACTCGTCTGGAGACTCTACTCATCTCCCAGATCCGCTACAGTGCCCTTAACCTTCCTCCCTTCCTTCCGCTCTTCTCTATTCTTTACTTGAACCGCTGCTGACTTAAGTATTGGAGGGTTGTCCCCTGGGGTAACGCCCAGGGCTCCTTCTGACGCCTCTCTGGCTTCTGATGTTTGCAAGCTTCTGCGGGTGCCTGATGACTTTCCTGATAAATAAATAGAGAAGGTGATACGTGACATAGAAACTAGATTTCTGCTACTACACTTCTTGGCGCCTTCTGTGGGAACCCAAGCAAAAAGCCATGGCACCTCGTGAGAGTCTTCGCAATGCCAGTAACCGGGGGCGCGGTTCTCATCAAGGAGCCAACTCCTGGCGCAGATCGCAGGAGGCATCCTCCACCCATCCACGCCCAGAAGTCATGCCGGGCAACCTTGAGGAGATTTGCCAACAGATTGCGCCCTTGATATGGCTATGTCAAGACCTCCTGAACCGAGAAGCGGACCCCCAACACGCTCCGCCCGAGCGACACCAGAATGAGGAGGCTCAGATTATCCTGAACGCCCGCCAAGCGCGGGAAGCTTCCCACGCTTCCGTCGCGAAAACACGGCGATCACGTAGCTCGCCCGCACCAAGGGTGTGCAGCCCGCTGCATTCCAACCCAGAGATGGATAGGCGGCTCCAACGGATTGACGACATCGAGAACAAGGTACGCTACCTAGATGATGTCAACCTTTCCGCCAAGAACCCGGGCCTCATCGATGAGGATCAAGACTTCCATGCCCCCTTTTCCAAGGAGATCATGGAAGCCCCCATTCCGCCCAAGCTACAGCTGCTGTCTTTCACCCCGTACGACGGCACCTCCGACCCAGCCGATCACATGCACAACTTCGAGTTCCATCTAGTCTTCCACCGGGTCTCGGACGCCATGAAGTGTCTGGATTTCATTACAACTCTCCGGGAGAACACCCGGGCCTGGTTCGAATCCCTGCTGGTCGGGACCATCTCCTCCTTCCAGCAGCTCAAGAAGCTGTTCAAGGAGAATTTCATTGACTGCCGAAAGGTAGCCAAGTCAGCAGTGACCCTGCTCGCTCTCAGACAGGGGTGAGAGGAAACATTGTGAGATTTCGTCTCTCGCTTCCATACGGAGGTGCTTCGAATCTCGCACCTCGACGTCAGTATCGTCACCACAGCACTCACTCAAGGGATGTGGGACAGCATCCTTCGACGAGCCCTTGGGGTCGAAGCCCCGACGACCCTCACCGACCTCCTCGCCCTAGCTCAAAAGCACGCTCGCTGCGAGGAGAACACTGTGGCCCTAGGCGACGCGGCCGAAACTGAGCTGTTCGACCGGAAGAGATCTGCTGATTCACCACACGAAGGGCGAAGCAAGCAGGAGCGACGGGACCAAGACCACCACGATCGCCTAGATCGGGAAAGGGGAAACTATCGCAACTACACGCCCCTGACACCTCCTCCCGACTAAATTCTGATGGAAATCCGTGAGGAGCCATTCCTCAAGTGGCCTCCACGGATGAAGTCGGATTCGAGCACAAGGAGTAAGAAGAAGTATTGTCGCTTCCATCGTGACCATGGCCACAACACCGTGGAATGCATCAACTTGAAAGACGCCATCGAGGACCTCGTACGACGAGGGCTCCTCGACAAGTTCATCGCCAAGGCCGCGGAGAAGCGACAATGGACCCCTCTGCCCATCGACAACTGACCCGATGAAAAGGAGATCATGATGATCTCTGGGGGGCCAACCGCGGGCGAAGACAGTGCGACCAGACGACGGCGGTACGCGTCGGCCATCAACAGCGTGGAGCGAGGCGACAACACCCAACGGGAGGCTGCCACCCGGGAACACCTAAAAGACCCCCGTCGTCTTCTCTAACGACGATTTAGATGGTGTATCCACTCCCCATTCTGATGCACTCGTGATCTCCGCCACCATCAATCAATGTACCGTACGTCGTATCTTGGTCGATAATGGAAGCGGCCCTCATATTATCTCGTACGACTGTCTCATGCTTATGGGTGTGTACTTGTCCCAAATCATGCCGTTGCACACACCACTGTATGGCTTCTCCGGCACAACCATCTACCCAGAAGGGCGCATCTCACTATCGATCACGTTCGAAACTGCACCAAGGGACGTAACCTTCCTGGTAGATTTTACGATCGTCCACGCCATGACCGGGTATAACGCCATTATAGGGAGGGGAGTCCTCGACACTCTTCGAGACGTCCCCTCCTCGTATCACCAGAAGCTCAAGTTCCCCACGCCTCATGGAGTGGGGGAAGTCCGAGGAGATCAAAGGGAGTCCAGAAGGCATTATCTCATTTCGACGCGTAATCGGCAACCCAAAGACACGTCGCCCAAAAAGAAGGCCAGGATGGAAGATCCAGGTCTGAACACGAGCACCCCGGCAGAGGATCTATACCTCATCCAGGTGGGAGAAGACCCGAGCAGAACATTGAGGATCGGGGCCACCCTGTCCCAGCAAGATAAGGAAGCCTATGTAAGTTTTCTCACAGCCAACCAGGATGTGTTCGCTTGGTCTGAGGATGAGCTCCCTAGAATCCCACCAGAGATCATTACGCACCAACTTAGGTTGGACCTGAACTACCGCCCGATTCAGCAGCGCCGATGATGCTACAACCCCGAGCGACGGGCCATCATCAGAGAACAAGTGAGCGAGAAATTATGCTCAGGGCTACTCTGCCCAACCCGATACCCCGACTGGGTAGCAAATGCAGTCCTTATTCCTAAGGGTAATGGGAAGTGGCGAATGTGCTAGACTATACCGACCTTAACAAAACTACGCCGAAGGACAGCTTTCCCATGCCACAGATCGACCAACTGGTCGATGCTACGGTCGGGCACGAGATGCTGAGCTTCTTAGATGCCTATTCTGGGTATCACCAGATCAACATGCATGAACCCGACCAAGATAAAATAGCGTTCGTCACCGACCACGGCTTGTACTGCTACATGCGGATGCCGTTTGGACTGTAGAACGCAAGAGCAACCTACCAACGTCTAGTCAACCATATGTTCAACGCACAAATCGAATGCAATATGGAGGTCTACATCGACGACATGCTCGTCAAGAGCCTCCGAGCTTTCGAACACCTGGAGGATTTGGCGGAGACTTTCGTGACACTCAGGAAGTACAACATGAAGCTTAACCTCAACGAGTGCACGTTCGGGGTGAAGTCAGGTAAGTTTCTCGATTTCCTTGTCACCCACGGAGGAATAGAGGCTAACCCCGATCAAATTCGAGCAGTACTGGTGATGAAGCAACCTGCATGAGTAAGGGACGTACAGTGCCTCACCGACCGCGTCGCCGCCTTGACCCGGTTCCTGTCCCGAGTAGCCGAGAGATGTCTTCCCTTCTTTCGGCTCATCAAACAAGCCAACAAAGCACCGGAGAAGAGAGGGCAGATCGAATGGGATGAGGAATGTGAGCAGGCGTTCGAGGAATTAAAATGCTATCTGGTGACTCCCCCCGTACTTTCTAAGTCGCAAAGGGGAGACTAGCTGCTTCTCTACCTGTCAGTGACGCCGAGCACGATGAGCGTCGTGCTCACTCGAGAGGAAGTTGACGGTATGAAGCATGTCTACTATGTAAGCCGGGCGCTACAGGGGTCAGAATTTCGGTACTCGCGGGCCAAGAAATTCGCCTGAGCCTTAATCATGGCCATTCACAAGCTGCGACCGTACTTCCTGGCCCACCCAATCACCATCCTCACCGATCAACCTCTGCGCCAAATCCTCCAGAATCCTGAGGCATCAGAAAGATTGGTCAAGTGGGCAATCGAGCTGGGTGAGTTCGATATCAAGTTCCATCTAAGGACCGCAATCAAGGCCCAAGTCCTCACTGACTTTGTGGCTGAATGCACGATTCCCATGGAAGACTTGCCCGAGTAGTCTTCGGGACCAACGTGGGAGCTACATGTCGGGGTGGGATTGGTCTTGCTGTCACCAGAGGGGATTGAGCTGCAGTATGCCCTCTGTTTCAACTTCCCAACCATGAACAACGTGGCTGAGTATGAAGCGCTTCTCTCAGGTCTACGAATGACAAAACACCTTGGGGCGACCAATGTGCGAGTCTACAGTGACTCCATGCTTGTCGCCAGTCAAATTAAAGGGGAATTTGAAGCGCGCGAAGCCTCCATGATCAAGTATCTGGAAAAGGCCAAGGCCGTAGCAGAATAATTCTCCCACTTCAAGATGGTCCACATTCCCAGAGAGGAGAATGTCCGAGCCGACGCTCTCTCTCATTTGGCATTTGCGACCACGGTCTCTAACTCCAGATCCATCTTGATCGAGGAGTTATCGGCACCGAGCATAGAAGAGACGGTCCCCCAGGTAAATGCCATTGTTTATGAGTCCTCATGGATGGACCCCCTCCTGGGTTTTTTACTGCGACAACAACTCCTGAACGACCGCGCTGAGGCCCGCCGCACGCGCGCATGAGTGACGCACTTCACGATGGTCGATGGCTGTCTGTATCGTCGATCTCTCTCAGCTCCTCTACTAAAGTGCTTGTTCCCCAAGGAGGCTGAGCAAGCCGTCCAAGAAGTCCATGAAGGACTCTACGAAAGTCATGTGGGTGGGCGAGCACTTGCGCGGACTTTAATCCGACAGGGATATTGGTGGCCCACCCTACAGCAAGGCTGCCTCGAGTATGCCCGGAGGTGTCCCCAATGTCAGAAGTTCTCCAACTTGCACCACCAACCAGCTACGCAGCTACATATCCTGATGGAGCCTTGCCCATTTGCCTGGTGGGGGATAGATATGCTGGGTCCTTTCCCTAAAGCTCAAGAGAGGAAAAAGTTCCTCACGGTCACTATCGACTATTTCACCAAATCAGTCGAGACAGAACCATTGGGAAAAATCACAAGTGAAGCAACCTGAAAATTTGTGCTACTGAGTATCATCTGTCGGTTCGGGGATCCCGCGAGTTCTCACAATCGACAATGGTAGACAATTCGCAAGCGCTACCTTCTAGGAAAAGTGCTCAGAACTGGGGATCTGGAATCACTATAACTTAGTGGGACATCCCCAGGCCAACAGATTGGTGGAAAATGCAAACACGACGCTCCTCCACGGTATCAAGACTCAACTAGAACAAGTGGGAGACTCATGGGTAGACTCCATTTCGAGCATCCTATGGGCACACCGGACTACCACTAGAGCTACCACAGATGAAACACCCTTCCATCTCGTGTACAGAGTGGTGGCAGTTGTTCCAGTGGAAATCTCTAACCCCTCACTACGGGTGGGATATTTTGATGAGGCCAGAAACAACCAAGCAATGTGAGAAAACCTGGACCTGCTCGAGAAAGATAGAGTGCATGCCCAAGTAAGACTTGTGGCTTATCAGCAGAAGCTGGCCCTGTACTACAATGCTCACGTGAAAGAATGGCACTTCCTCCCCGGAGATCTGGTACTGCGATGAGCGAGCGTGGCAGACCCAAGGGCTGCCATGGGAAAGCTTGCACCCAATTGGGAAGGCCCGTACCGGGTAGCTAAAGCTCTTTGTTCCTTGTCCCTTGTGGTCTTATGTTAGACCGATAAGCATCCCTAGCGGACAAGTGTAGACCGTTACTCTCACCCGAGAACCATATCTCTCAGGTTTCTGTGTTCCTCACCCTTTGCGATCTTTTGGTAGACTGTTAAGCTCCTCCTAGCTGTCAAGCGGCGACCGCATGACACTCCTGAGAGCCAGAAAATGCTTAGTTTTCCTGTGTCCTTCCCCTTGCAGTCTATCGCCATACCATTAGGCAATCTTGGTGGTCCTTTACTAGATCGTTTTCCAAACAGAGAACTCTGTTCCATCTGATCAATTGTGCTAAGGAGACATTTTCACTACAATCCATTCAATCAATCCTCTTATTCATTCATTTTCAAATCCATAATACATCATTCTTTCAATAAAATTTCAAGTACATGATTATGGAATTCAAATTTCATTTAATTTCACGTCCGCACAGGGCCGGACCTTGCATAACATTTTTACATAAGCTCGGTAATCTTCCTCATTCTCTGTCACTTCCGCCTACAAGGTATGGACTCGACTGATCTCCCATATGGTCAGAGCGCTCTGAACCGCCTGCTCGTCCTCCTCGGTCCCGATCTTATTAGCTTGAAGGGGAGGGTAGTGAGATAGTGCTGAAACCATAGTGCGGGGAAGTCCAACTTGCAAGTAGCACCGGTGGGGGTTGTAGAGTGCCAAAGTAGTGTTCCCCACTAGCTGGAGATCCAGGCCCAGTCACCGGGATAATCTGAGAGTAATGCCTTGAAGAGCCCGTGGTCGCATCATGAACTTGTCAAGTGGCAAGGTGTTGAGGAAGAGCCGCCAATCGTCCCTTGTCTTTTTATTCGCGGTCTGACATTCAACCTGTTTAGAAAACCTAGATGCACCAGCAATGAAGAAAAGTGGGTGGCTCCCGAATATGCGGCTAGCTATTGGTATAGCCTCTTTAGGTAAGAATTTTAATCTAATCCCCATTCCAACATTCAAGGATAATCATGGACCTGAAGAGGGGACCCCCTAGAGAAGCTGAACTAAGGCCCTCATAAAGGTAAGAAAGGATGGCTTGGGAGATGGATAAATCCCGCCACAGTCCGCTAATAATGTTGAGGTTTGGTATGTCTAAGAGGTGGTTGGTGGTTGAAAAGAGCAAAACCCCGCACAAGCAAATGGATGTAGCTTGGCTATGGCTTCATACCTCCTGCTCTTGTTTTTGCAATAAGCAGTGATCCAGTGGGCCAATGGAATCAAGTGGATATGGCGGGAGCTAATCATGGTCTTAACATCCTTTGGATTATGTATGAAATCCCCAAGATGAGTGATTGGTCAATAGGGTCAACCATATGACACACTTGGTTCTCATCTCTCACTTTAATCCTAGGACGGGCTAGGTAGGTCTCAACCTCCTCTATAAGGATAGTAGCTTCAAAGGATGGGAACACAAATGCATGTGTTTGAGGATACCACAACTCCACTAGAGCTGAAATGCTAGGCTAATCTAATGAAATTTTATGAAAATTCTTGGCTAAAACTAATAAAGGGTGAAGGCGCCATGCCCTTAGGATTGAGAGGACCTCTAAAGGAAGTTCTTTTATCATGGGAGCCACCCACTTCAACTTAGAGTAGTATCTTGGGCCAAGAAGGAGCTAGAAAGAGGAAGGAAAAGAGAAGAGGAAGAAGGAGAAGAAGGCCATGAGAAGAAACTTAAGGAAATTCATGAAATATTGAGATTGATTTGAACTCACCTCTCTTGAAGAGTTTGTGCTCAGGTGCTTGGGGATATAAGTCAGCCACTGCAGCTCCCCATGCTCCCTCCTAGCTGATTTTTGCCCAGTGTAGACAACCTCTCCCATAGTTGTAATGCCCCGGATTTTTTTTCAGATATTTATGTGTATTTTTCTCTAATGAGCCTTCGGAATGCTGTACAGGGTGAACCGGTGCGTTCTCCGACTCCGAAACAGTACCACTGCATTGTACGTCTTCCGAGGATCGCAGAGGTAATTTTTCACATTTTTTTGAATTTCTAACATTTTTTAGATTTTCTTATATATAACCTTTTAACCCTCTCTCTCTCCCCATTCTCTCTTTCTCACTCTCTCACCTCTCTTTCTCCCCTCTCTTCTCCGGCGGCTGACGAAGTGAGGCGGGGGCGAGGCGGAGGTGGCGTGGGGGTGAGGACGGCGAGGACGGGTCGAGGATCGAGGGCCGGTGGTGCGTGGAAGCTCGGGGGTGTGCTTGTGAACCAGCGAGGGTTTCTAGGCATTTTCTTCGTGGATCGGCATCCACGATGCATCATTTCTTTGGTGGAGGTAGGGGGACGGATCCTTAACTTCTGTACTTCATTTCCCGCGAGTTTCATAGGCCGTGGTGAGCCGAGCGGGCGTATTTAGGGATTTTGAGAAAAATCCCTATTTTTGGGGTGTGCACCCGATCTATCGTTTCACCGTGTTTTTGGCCGATCCGAAGCCGTAGATGCATGCTAGGGGTCATTTGGGGGCTTCCCTTTTGGTTTTCCCCTCTCCCGTGGAGGTATGGGGACATGGTCGATGTTTTTGTGTCTAACTCATCATTTCACCATCGGGACGATATAGCAGTCGTTCCAGAGGCCATTATGAGCATAACGTGCCCAGACAGGTGCATTATGCTCCACATGATTTGAGTCTGGTCTTCGTGGGTTTAACGGTCCCATGACTAATCGCTATGTCAGACATGACGCGTCGATGCTGGCGCGTTATGATTTTCTGACCGTTGGGGGTCCTGATCACATAACGCGCCTAGGGAGGCCCGTTATATACTATGACACCTTAGGGGAGGTGCGTTATGCTTAACGCCCTTACCTTCCACTTAACGCACCAAAGCTGGTCAATTAAGGTCTATAATGCGCTGACGGCGCGAAGAACACACGTCGTTAATACGCCCGCGTATCAAATTTACAATATACCGAACTCACACACTTGAAAAGATTGAACTTCGAGTAACAACTTGGTTTTGGTATGGCAAAAATTCGGCAGCATCTCCCCTGGACCTAGATACTGGGGGGTGAATTGGGTACGCATCCACGGGTGAGCCCGAGATGGCACGTAAATAATATGAGTGTGCATGGGAGCGGCAACACTCATAAGGAGAGTGCAAAACGCATGAAACCGATGATCGGAGTGGAGTCCAAGCCGTGAGTCATCAGTAGGTGGGATAGCCTTTCAGAACCTTGGGTGGGGCAGGGGCCTAGGTTCTACAGGGATATCCCACTGAGAACGAACAAGGGGGCGAGCCACCAATTATGGGGTCTTGAAGGCCCATCGGGTAAGGGCTAAAGGCGCCACTGGTTATAGATCAGCAGGGACAGCCACCATTTATGCCGGCCACAAGAGGTCACCGGATATGCATCCTAATGAGGCCACCGGTTATAGGCTTGGACAGGGCCACCAGTTATGAGGATGGCGGGCTCACCGATTATACATGAAAGGGGAGGCACCAGTTATGAGGGCTATGGGCTCATTGGATATGGCATTGCCACTGGTTATGGGCTAACAGGGGCAGCCACCAGATATGCGCTAAGATAGGGGCCACTAGATATTGTCTTCGAGGATGCTACTAGTTATGGCACGCTCGTCGGCCACTGGTTATGGTGCTCAAGGATGCCACCGGTGATGGCCCTTAGGGAGCCACCGGATATGACGGTGCAAGAAGCCACCGGTTATGTTAGTCAAGGGTGCCGCCGATTAAAGCATCGGAGTCTACGTCGGTTAAACCGTAGGAAACGCCACCAGCTTAAAACTACTTAGGGGTCAACACAGATTGCTGAGGGGACAACAACCAGTAAAACAACAGAGTCCCAGAGGACTGGTAGCTGAGCTGTCTAGAAGAGATTCTCCCAGGTGCCTATGCCGCAGGTGATGTGAAACAAGACTACCAGGGGAATGGCAGAGAATGAGACTGAATGAAAAGGGATCCTTTTCACCAGAGGGTGTGAAGTCCCTCATGGGGGCTAAAGAGGATCATTGAGATAAAGGCTTCCCGCTTATGTTTCAGAGAGGCTCAAAAGCAAGGGCTGCACACTCCCAGGGGTGTGAAGACCTCGGAGAACAAGGGGGTATACTGACATCAGGGCCCTACTCATCATATTGAGTAGGCCCTATGCCATCCCTCGGGGAGGCTCACCCGATGCAGAGAAATCGTGTGAGGGTGCAAAAAAATTGTGTGGTGATGCGAAGAAATCGCACAGTGTAGATGGGCATCATGCAAGCACATAGAGTAAAACAGACTCCTCTTTATTCATTCCAAATGAGAAAATGTGGTTACAAGCACCCTTGGCGTAGGGTAAGTAGGGAGAAGGAGACGTTCAAGAGGAAAGAAGGAAAAAAAAAGCTTCCCAGTGTGGAGATCGGGGGAGAAGAGAAGTAGGGGCCACTTCACCTCTGGACCCCCCTTTCCCTCACCTTCTATACACACAGACAGACTCCCTCCCTCCTTGGATCGTCCAAGGTTCTCTCTTCGTGTCCTCCTTCCTTTGTGTTCTTTGCATCTTATCACAGCTTTTTTTGGTCTCTTCTCTGTATTCTCTCTGCGTCCCTTCTTTTCCTCTTCTTCTTGCCTTTTATATAGCTGCATGCAAAATGGACGTCGAGGAGGTACAGGAGCATTGGTAGATCCACTGGTCTATTCCCTTTGTCCTACTTATTGTACGCCACCTTCGTGACTTTCCTCTTCGTGATGGACAGATAGTGGGTGCCAATGGGCACCCTTCGAAGCTTGCCTAATTCGGCTAACGTCACCATCATACTTGTCCTCAGCATCTGATGCACGCCAGATGAAGGAGCTGCCATGGGGTAGGGACCCCTAGTCGCTGGCAAGACCCAGCGGTTACTAGATAAATCAGCCATTGCCACTTCAGGCAATCTCTTTTATGCTTAGTTGCTATGGTTTAAGTAGGATAGCCACCGGATAGAGGGGGAGTAGGAGCCACTAGTTATCAGGCGATTGGGGGCCACAGTTTATGGTGCAGTGAAGCTCGCCATTTATCAGACTGTGCATAGCCACCGTTCAAGTAGCCAATCATGGCCATCGGATATGGGGAGTAGGAGCCATCGGTTATCTCACTCACGGGCCATCGATTATCGACTTCAGGCGCCACCGATTAACATAGCCAAAGGGGCCACCGGTTATGAGCATGGGGTGCCACTGGTTATTAGCCAATGGGGCCACTAGTTATAGGCACAAGGGGAGCCACCAGTTATCACCCATTTAGGGCCACCATTTAGAGGCACAAGGGGGGCCACCAGTTATCACCCATTGAGGGCTACCATTTATGGCCACTGGGAGGGGCCACCGTTAATGGCCGCGAAAGGGGCCATTATTTATCGGCTTCAAAGGGGCCACCATTAATGGGCTTTTGGGTATTGCCCCTTCAAGAATTTGTCTCTGATCTTTGAGGGTCAGCTCGTAAGAGGACTCCTTGGAAAAGGCCTCACCTCCTTCTGACCCAACGCTAAGCTTGTTCATCTAAGTGCAAGCTGACGTCACGTGCCTTGCTGCTTAAAGTTATTAGTTTTTTTTTCTTTGGGACCCGGTAACCTCAAGTCTTCCGCTGAATTCTTCACCGCCAAGGGTCCATATATAAATGACTCTGTGGCAGTGTGTGTATTCAGGAGCGCCCTAGCCTCCTATCACTTTAATGCAGCCATTCGGGTGTGAGGTATTGATGGATGATGGAGCCTTTCAGAGCCTAGCCGTCGGGCCCTCTCAATACTCTTCATTTGATGTCGAATCCTAGGTGCACCCCACTGCAATATATTCCGAAGATGCTTCACGTGTCATCTTCGGTGCACTGTGAGAGATTTTACAAATGTCAAATTTTAGATGTCCACAGGCATTAAATGTTACTTCATTTTTTAAGAGGAAAAGGGGGCTGCCATTACACCCATATATGGGCTGCCGTTACATGACTGTAAAAGGCATCTACCACGTACATGAACCATGTGGGAGCTTGCAAGAATATAATGTGTTGATTTCAAGATTCAAATTGGTTTTAATGGCACGTTAATGCATTTAATGTTATAGAATTTTTTCATCATTAAAAAGGGAGAGATTGTTGAGTTTCTCCAAGTGATTTTGATGATAACAAAATCTCAGACGTGTTTTCCATCTCGTGTCGTGCATACTTGCAAGAGTGAAACACAAGGATGAAAATAAGGCCCAATTCTGTCATGGACATGCTCAAATGGTTTAAACGTCCAAAATGTTCTTAATAAGTCCAATGAACTCCAAATGAATGAACAAGATGGGAATACAATGACGATGTCATATGGATATTGGAGAGGGGTAAATCCGCAGCCCAAATACATGCATAGATCGGGACGACCAAATCAAGTCCAGACTGGCCCAACCAGGCCCAATTTGACCCAACCAGGTCGAGCTCCCCAAGTGATAGTCCCATGAACGGGCCCACTTATCTCGAAGCTCAAGCACACTCGGATCAGACCTTCCCAGATGGCCTCTCGGGTATTTATGCTATTTTGTCACTGCTGGATTGATGCTACATGTGCAAGCTCTAATGGGCTTTTCTCTTGTGGTTTTGTCTTTGTTTTGTAGGAGAGCATGATGGAATGTGATGCCCTCTTCCTCTCGCCGGCTGGAAGGAGAGGAGGTTGAATCCACGACATTTCCCGCACCCCGTTTCTTAAGCGCGATCAAGTCTTCATCTTTCCAAGGTACACGGTGCCGTTGCACTCCTTTCTTCATCCCTTTGGCGTTGTTAATCCTTGGTGGCGATCATGGTACATTTTCTTACTTATTCATCACCCTTTGTTCATTATCTTCTATGCTTGTTCATACTACATGTTCATATGATGCATAGTTAGTTTGGGGTAGAGGGTGACATAAACTATCAACACCTCTATTTTTTGGCGATCACGGAGGGACAACTAGTTCCCATCACGTTATTCATGCTCTTTTGCAAGTTGGGTGTGGGCTTGTGCATGTTTAGATAATTTTTTCTCCATTTTCCCACTATTCTGGGTGTTTTCGGGTCTGTCTGAGCCTTGCGGTCACCTCCAGGGCCGCCAGACGACCTTAGCGATCATCACTAGGCCACTAGGGCCTTTCTGGTAGCCTTGCGGTCATTTGGTGGATCACAAAGGTTGAAAAAACGGTCATTTGGTAGACCACTTTCTGATTCTGGCAGTTCTGGCATAATGCTCATGGGGCCATGTTCGTTGATGCATAACTTGGGATCCCGGGGTCGGATTGCCCTATTCTTAGGCCCGTTCTATAGCCCTTTGTATTGTCTTTCCATCCATATATCATTTTCATTATTTGCGTCATGTTTGCATAGTTTAATCTTATCTCCATTTTTGAGTTTTCTGCATAAAGTCTGCAGGCAGACCCAGGGACAAGTTCACAGGTACGTCTTTGAATGATGATTTGATTACCTTCCCGAAGTCTGATTGCTTGCTTCTTGCCTCCATCTTATTCCCCTTTGTATTATCTTTCCATCCATATCTTATTTGCATTATTTGGGTCACATTTATATAGTTAAATTATGTCTCCATTTTAGCATTTTATGCATAAAATCTGCATGCAGGTTCGTGGGCATACACAAAGGTACGTCGTTTATTCATGATTTTTCATACCTTTTAGTGCCTGATTGTGCTTGTTCTTGGCCTTGCCTTGTTGTCCTTCACATTGTCTTGCATTTTTCACTTTGTTCACATGCATTTTATGATTTTCACATTATTTAATATTACCTTGATTTGTTAGTTTTAGGCTAGAAATTACATGCACTCTGGTGCACATAGGGCCATACATTCTTCATATCATAGTTGCACTCCCCCTTGGTAAGTGATCCTCTCACCTCCATATTCCTTAGGTTCGACTAGGTGATCTTATCCGGGACCTCCGTAAGTCCCCGTGACCCGTGGATTCCCACACAGACGTTAGACCGGTTGTACCTTTCCACTCCTTAGGTTTACATTTGCATACATGTGAGGGAGTTAACCTTAGTCAACCCAAAGTTTGGGCCTTATTCTCATAGGATTCCTATCTTGAGGGAATTATATTTAATTCAAATCATTAAAAGGTCTATTAAAACTTCTAAAATATTTTGCCATCATATTAACTTGTTTGACTTGGGTGAAAACTCTCACACTGTTTGTATTGTTTGGGCTTGTCCAAGCCCATTTATGGTATTGTGTTGCATTCTTTCATCATCTACATGTTATGTTGTTAGGCCTATTTCAGATAGCCCATTTTATGTGTCCATTGTCTAGTCCATTGCCATAGGTCTATTCTCTCCTTGGTCTTTGCATTAGTGGGTCAGCCCCTCTTGTTCTCTTGCCCACTAAGCCCTTGCTTTCCCACCTATATTTTCCTTGATATTCCTTGTATTAAGTCTCCATTTGCCTTTATGGAGCATTATCATCCCATGTATCATTCTTCTTTCCAATTTTCTTCCTATTCTCGCGTGGAGTCTTCTTCCCACGTGGGCCCATCTTCTCGTGGCCCCCTTGACCCATTCGAGGGGCAAGCCAACCTTATGGCCCATGTCTCTGCCCTTGTTCACCAAATGGATCTGGCCCAAGCCCAACATCTTATTGCAAATCATCTTAACGGGCATTCCCTCCATAATGGGCCTTCTTACCTTCATGGGCCCCCTTCTTCTCCTTCTTATGCTGCTGGCCTGATTTCTAATGGCCAATTTTTCCTTGATGGGTCTCATTCTTCTTTTGCTTATGCTGTTGGCCCAGTTGGTCCTCATGCTCATATTAATATCTCTTTCTGGACCATGCATCCTTCCACTCCCGGAATGGACTTCCTTATTCTTCTTATCAGCCCGGATCTTCTTATCCGGCCCAATATCATCATTCTGGTCCAAATCCGCAACCTCTTGCTCAAGTTGGCCCATATTCTTCTCGATCTCTCCCTATCGAGGAGATTTCAATATTTTTTATTATTTCTTTTTATTTCACATATGCATAATAGCCACATGTTAATAAAAGGGGAGCGTGAGGTGAATCGGCGCGGGGCAGAATGAACCGGCGCATGAAAAGGGAGGCATAGTGGATCGGTGCGAAGAGCGGAGAGAGAAGGAGGGGAAGTGGATTGACGAAGGGCAAAGTGAATCAGCATATAGGGAGAATAGTAGAGGGGAAGTGAATCAGCGCAAATTTGTGCCAGTTCACTTGGCTCCCTGCCCCATGGCTATATCACCACTGACAAGGCTTGCAGCCAGTTCATGTTGTTCCTTACGTTGGGGATTCTTATTCAATCAAGTAAGATGAATTGAAGGCTCAAGCGAGCCATCCTGTAGCTATGATTGTTCATTTGAGGAAACCACCCCCTATAACATCAGTGAAGACAAAGGTCAGCGTCAGCCCAGAAGAAGAAGGGTTGACACATGAGTGTATGAGGTCGACACATGGATCACTTGAGGGAGCAAAAGGGTTGACGCCAGATGATTTGGGGTCGACGTAGTGAGGCACCTAGGAAGAGGAAGGAGTCGATGCAGGGGTATTATGGGGTCAACACCGATTCACTTAGGAAGAAGAAGGGGTCGATGCCAAATGATTTGATGTAGGGACAACTAAAAGGTAAAGGGGTTCGTGCTAGGGGTGTTTGGGGTCGATGCAGGGGTCAACAGAGAGAAGAGGAGTCAACGCAAGGGTCATCTGGGAAGCACAAGAGGTTGACGCCAGCAGTGTGAGCTCATCACTTGGGAATGTGATGCAAGTGTAAAGTTTAAAATGTGCTATGTAACATGAAAAAAATAAGAGGAAAAGAGCATGTGGTGCTCTAATGGAACCGTGATCGCCAGAGGATAAATCCTCAAATAAAGAAAGAAATGGACCGCGTGAAGTACCAATGATGGGAGATAAGATGAGGGTTCCACCTCCTCTTTCAGCTAGCTGGCCAGCAAAAGAGGGTCTCCTCCTTTTGATTACCCTGAAAACCAAACACGAACCAGGAAAACAGAGCACCGGATTAGCTTTGGGCAGTGCAGTATCAACTCTATATGGAAATAAAGACTTGCATGAGGGAACCGAACACACCTTGCCTGTTTTAAACCCCTTAAATGTTAAGGGTGGGAAATATGCATGCAGTGATGCGTGCAGTGATCTAGCAAGGCTAGATATGAGTGTGCAAGTGATAGAATGATGCTAGATGTAGAGCTTAGATGATAAAAGAAATGAGAGGAAGAAAATGGAGGGATGCCCTCCATTGCAGGATGCTGCAGAGGAGGAAGAACAGCTTCGGTTAGCAAAAAAAAGAAGCTCTCTGTTCTGAACTCAGTTATTGATCCTCTGTCATGTCTCGCTCAAGTGCCAAAAGAGCCAGGATTTGTAGGGGAAGAGTCCTACCTTAGTAAGGACTCTAACCAAGGAAAGGATGAGCCTCCCCACTAACCGGCAGGATCAACAACGGGCAACGAGCAACCAGGGAAGGAGATCTGATTGCAACAGAAATGGAAGGAAAATTGGCGTCCAACATACACGCCGCTAATTGAATCGGCGTCCGCCATTACAGACGCTCATTCTTGGGACTAATTTTAGTAATTCCAGACTTCCCATAAGAATTGGCATCTCCCTTAGCAGTCGTTAATTAAATAGCGTCCACATTCATGGTCGCTCATTCTTTAATCAAAATATAGCAAAAAGGAATTAGCGTCTACTGTAGAAGTCACCATTTCTCAAAAATAATATTGAATGGAAAAATATCCCAAGCATAAACATCTAGAGTGGAAGTCGCCAATACAAATTAGTGACTATCATACCAGACGCCATTTCCAAAAATATTTTAGAAAAATAGAAAGACCCTCTTATTTAGCTCAAATGAAATCCACTTTGGGGCATTACATTGTGAAATGAGATTTAGTAAATCTAGTGTCAATTTTAGTGTGTCTACAGTACCCAAAAGGAAGTCCAAGGGTAAGAGAATCCCTTGTCGGTTCCTCCTAGATCTATCCAATAGGTGTCAGGCATGCCTAGACATTCCTCAACTACTCGAAAATCCCATTCAACTGTCAGGGTCAGAATGTGAGGAGAATTGCACAATCGATGAAGGGTATGGAGTCTATAAGATCACAGATGATGAATATCCTATTGAAGAAGGGGATGAAGGATATGAGGACGTGATTGACGCCTATGCCAATGAAATGAGTAGATTTGATGAGCCGTCAGCCGCCGTAGAAGAATCCACCAAAGAGATCAACTTGAGAACCGAGGAAAACCTTAGGATCGTCCTCATAAGTGATAATTTGCCGTCATTAGAAGAAGAGACATTGATTGAGGTTCTCAAGGAATACAAGGACGTGCATGCATGGAGGTATGAGGATATGCCGAGTTTGGATTCCACTCTGGTTGAACATCATTTAACCTTAAAATCAGAGTCCATCTCGATAAAGTAAAGGTTAAGGCATTTTCACCCTCCAATGACTTTGAAAATGAAGGAAGAGTTCGATAAGCTCCACAAAGCCAGGTTTATTAGGGTCATCCTTTATCCTCAATGGGTGGCAAAAATTGTCCCAGTCATGAAGAAAGATGGAAAGGTGAGAATCTGTATTGACTTCTGGGACCTTAACTGCGCGTGTCCAAAGGATGATTTCTCCTTGGCTCACATTGATGTGTTGATTGATAATACGGCAGGATATGAAACCCATTCATTCATGGATGGCATTTCAAGATACAATCAAATTCATTTGGCAGAAGAGGATCAGGAGAAGATGTCATTCACTACACCTTGGGGAACATATTGTTATGTGGTCATGCCATTTGGGTTAAAGAATGCTGGAGCTACTTATCAAAAAGTTATGATGGTGATATTTCATGACATGATGCATGTATATTTAGAGTTGTTTGTGAATGATTTATTGGTGAAATCTAAGACTAGAGCAGAACATCTAAAAGTGTTGGCTAGGGTTGTGGAGCACTGATCTTCCTATCTAGCTTGCAGAATGTCAACAGTCAATGGACCGTTTGACCATGGCCAGAGGCCTGCCCTTTCTTCCTCTTTTCTTCTCCTTCCCCTCCTCGGCTTGTGGACCAACATGTGACAGGTTCACAGTAGCAGATCCACAGCGGTAGGTGGCTCAACGATGATCACATACCAACTTTGAATATCCCTGTCCAGGTGTTTCGTGCATTTTGGATCTCGACAAGCCAGAGAGATAGAGATTCTCAAGAGATTGCAAGCCATGGATCGGGCATACATGATCTGGGTGCTTTTTCAAGCCAATCCAGATCTGGATCCAGATCCACGTTGGGGATTACCTAATGTGGGTGCAAAATTGATTGCTAAACAAAGTCACAGTGAATAATAACTGCATGTTGCCAAGTATTGATGAATTGTTTGATCAGCCCCAATCAGCCTACATGTTCTTAGAGATTGATCCCAGATTTGGGTATTTTCGAGGAGGATGCATATCCAAACACCTTTCAGGATAAATTCCCCTTGGGATGACTAATGCCCTAGCAGCCCTTACAGACTTGCTGACCAATGTGTTCAATTTGTAACTAGACAAAGGAAGGCTGGCTCGGGGATTGGGCTTGGATCACCGGTCTGAAAACCGATCCAGATCAACTAGATCGGTCAATCCAAGCCTGATCCCCAGCCAATCTGGGCTGAGCTATTTTTTCTATGTTTAGAGGTTAAAATGTTCTTATATTAGTTTACAATGGCTTTTATACAATTTTAGTAACATACATTACCTTCTCAAGGCTTCTTTCCTTCCCTCTTTTGCAGCCTTGCAGGTGGAGCAGAATGATGGAGGAGGAGACTATGGCAGGTTGTGGCGACAGCAATGGCAAGGTCCCCAATAGGTGGCGACAACAATGTCGGCAGTAGGTGACAGCAGCAGGCAAGTAATTTTTTCCCTCTTCTTCTTGTTCTTCTTTCCACCTTTTTTGTGTTGTTGAGTGAGGAAGGAGGAATGGGGCTTAGCTGGGATCGGATGGGATCAGCCTATCTTGGAGGATTGGACAAATCTGGGCTGATCCACCCGATCTAGCCGATCCCCAGTGAGAATCAGGAAGTGGGGTCGGGGTCAGATTGGCGTGGCCCAAAACCAATCGGATCTAGGCCAGTTTATGGTGGTCATTGTAGATGACATCTTGGTGTATTCATACATGTATCACACCTGAAAATGGTTCTATAAATGTTGAGGAAGCACCAACTCTATGCCAGATTTACCAGCTTGGGGCATGTGGTTTCAAAGGATTATGATGTTACTGATCCCACAAAGTAGAGGTCCTGTTGAGCTAGGAGATACCAAGGACTATTGATCAAGACTATAAGATCTCTTGGGTTTGCAGGTCACTGCCAAAGGTTCATCCAGGGTTTCTCTTCCATTTTTGCAGTGATAACTCAACTCACCCAGAAAGGTGCAAAGTCCAAATCTGGTGAGGCATGTGAACAAAGGTTTAAGGATTGGAAGAATCACCTCACCTCTACATCTGTTGTTGTATTATTGTCTAATTATGGACGTTTCTTGGATTTTACTGACAGTTCTAAGGTTTGGTTGGGTGCACTATTGATGCAGCATGATCAAGTTGTGGTTTAGACTCCAAGATAGCCCATACAAGGAGAATTACCTAAACCGTGACTTAGGCTGCGTTTGGTATCACTTTTTCAATGGATTCCAATCATTGGAGGGTTTAAAGCAGAGAACATGGGGTAGACAAGTGCATTTAATGCACTTATTCAAAATCCAATGCTCAAAACCTCCTCTTTGTATTCTAGAGAGAGAGAGGCCCAAAAGTGCACCTTTTCTCTCTCCACGAAATGCTCATTTTGAGTTGCTTTTGAAAAAAAAATAAGTGGATTCTCAATGAGTAACTGGGGCCCACATGTTTCCACAATCCCCACATCAAAATCCTTCTATTCTCACTCATCTTACCAAACACAGCTTAAAACTGGTAAGCATGACTTTTTACCTTGAAGACTTGAAGCCACTATCTCTGAAGGAAGAAGTTTGTGATGTACACTACTCATCAGAGCGGGAAATATTTGTCCTCCCAAAAGGATCAGAATTTAAGGCAAAGAAGTTGGCATGAATACCTCAAGACCTATGGTTTTCAGCTCTCTTACTGTCTTCGCAAGGTGAATTGGTTGCAGATGCCTCGAGTAGGAAGGCAATGTTGTATAGTCTATTAGTCAAAGAGTAGAGGTTGTTTAAGCAGGCTTCAGAAGTAGCATGCAAGATTAAAGATCAAGACAAAGCAGTGTTCACAACTATGGTTCGTAACAGGCTTAGTATTCCAGAGTGGTCTAAGCTTAGGAAGTAAATTCAGATCTTCCCCCAATGTTGAAGCTTTTTTTTGGGGGGGGGGGGTGGCCAAGAGACCACAATTCATAGATTAAGTAAGAAAAAATTACACATGGTTATAGCCCAAACACGTAACAAAAGAAAAGAAAAGGTCATCTACCAAGGTGGTGGTGTCTAAACCAAAATGCAAAACCCAAGATACCAAAAAGACAACCCAAAAGAGATTACACAATGAGGTTAGTCCAAACCTCCTAGCCTGCACAAAAGAGAAGATTGCTGGATATCGGACCCTCCCACTCTAAAACGCCATTCATGAAGGCATTTGATACAATTCAAAATGATATAAGAAGGGCGTTTGAACTCTTCCCTAAACAGTCTGTCATTCCTTTCACTCCAAATTGACCAAAGCACTGCTGCAAGACATTGCGACCATAGATCCTTCTCTTGCTGAACTGGATTCAGATTCATCCAGTCTGTCATCCAAACTTCCATGTGAGAATCCATCATCCCTGTAAGATCTAACGCCTTAAAAAATTGCTGCCAAACAGTCTGAATGATGCCACAATTTATGAAAAGATGATCCATAGACTACCGATAGCATCCATAGAAAACACACTGAAGCTTGATAGTTTTATAAATAATTTTTTTTCTTTTTTTTTTTTTATTATTACTAAAATTAGAATTTTATTATAAAAAAAAAATAAATTATTTTTATTTATTATTTCCTTTAATTTGTTTTTTCTATCTGTACAGAGCCTGGTAGACTAATGACAAAGTACTATCTAAAATTCAACACAATGAAAAACATTGTTCAAGCTCCTGAAAGCTGCAGTTTGGAAGATGTGCTTCACATAGTGTGTCATTCTGAGGAGATTTCTTGTAAGCACAACTGCTGCATCAAAGCACATAATCTTATATCAAGCTAACAAATAATATATGCATTATAAAAACAATTCAAGGGATCCAGTTGAGGCGCAACGAGAAGAAACTTTTAAATGACATAAACTGTGATAAGGATCGCCGTCTGCAGTTTCACGTCCTTGCAGAGAATGGGAAAAGGAAAAAACGTATCCAAACTAGAGAAGAAAAAATATTCGTCTTGGCAAATGACTGTTTGACTGGTGACCCGTTGATTCACGATTTATCCCTCATCCAGGTCTTTTCTCTTCGCTTCTCTAGATATCATTCTTGTCCTCTTTGCTTATCTTTACTAAAATAAAGAATCTATACTCAACAGGATACAAATTCAATATGCTCAAATGGGTGTAGGATTGCCAAATGCATGAAAGAGTGCTTCATCTATAGAAAGAGTTACAAGGGAGCTTTGAATTCTACACTCCTTGCCAAGTGCTTAGACCAGAGACTCTGGGAAAATAGCCCTTATTTGCTGAAGCAACTGCCTGGGATTGGCATGGTGACTGCAAAGGTTGTCTGTGTATTCTCTACCTTTGGTGCTTGATATACATGTTTACTGTTGATGTAACTGAGTTTTGGGTGACAGGCACTGCATTCAATGGGAGTTAATTCATTTGAAACTATGGCAGAAGCTGATCCTCGAAAAATAGAAATGATAACAGGGCGTAAATATCCATTTGGCAACCACATAAAGGAATCCCTGTTATCACTTCCCCCAAAGGTTGATATGAAGATTGAGGAAGCTGAATGCAAGAGGCTAGGAAAATCGAAGTTGATGATCTCATTGACACGTATATCACAGTCAACATTACATAAACGACATTATGCTGATATGGTATATATTTGCTAGAATCGCTGTATTTATGAAACATATTGAACCCCTTTCTCGTGAAGTGTGCTTTTCTTATATTATTTAGCAATATCATTCTCTTTTACCACAGGTAGTTGGGTCAGAAGAAGATAACCTGATTCTTTTTCACGAGAGAATAAGGTAGTGACTCTTACCTTTAACATTGCTAAAAATGTGCCAAGTGTTCCTATTCAATTTTGCCTTGTAAAACATTCATTTATTTTCATTTTCATTCTCATGGTTTCCATCGTTCTCTGGTGACAGGGTTGAAGAGTTTTTGAGGTATTGACAACAATAGACTTCACTAGTCTACCCTTTTTGTTTCGAATATTCTTGTCTGAAGAAAGCTTCACTACAAAAATCAAAACAATGTTTATCGTTAGCACATCAGCCAATATATCAACTGATCTGATCTTGCTTTCCAAGGAGCGAAACTGCGAGATTTTATCCACTTGTTGCTTCCATCGTGCTTGTAGACAGGATCAATCATGATCCATGAAGGTCACTTGCTGTCTATGCCTGTCTAGGATGGCTTAAACAACTTGAAATTAAGTATATTTTCAGCCATGCTTATTGTGAAGGCAATACATTCATTTGACTTGATTGACTTCTTAAAGTTTGAGGTTCATTGCATCAATTGGATAAGAAATGAGTAAAATAATAGTTTCAACATACTGAGCATACATTCCCACTGAATTCAGTTGAAACATAAACAAATGCATACAATTTTGTATCAAAAGGGCAAAATTTACGGGTGTGCTTTTTCTTGGAGCTGCAATACATCAATGCTTTAGGACAATATTCTTATTGTCAATAATGTAAACACCATTACTTGAACATGGCAATGTCTTGTGGATCAAAGAAGATCCATAGCTTGATGACTTGTTCTTGTCTGGAGTTTGACAGCTGAAATTGGTGCCTACTTTGGTTGGGAGAAGGGCCTACCATAGTTCTGTAAGACTGATCAGAGTATGGAGAAACCTACAAGCGTAGATTCTACAAATCATTGCCTGCAATTGGGAGCAAACAGATTCCATGGATCTCCCCAAGAAAAAAAGGAGTCAAAAGAGACATATGAAGGCACAACCCCAAAGAACATATGGGTTTATATCTTGTCAAGAGCAGTCTGACAAAATTGCTGAACCATGAATTTCTTGACCACAAAAATGTGGGGCATGAAGAAAGGATGCCATGTTTTCGGCGACTAATCTCTAATTTCACATAAAGGATTATTACGCCGGCTAGCAAGAGCATATAATGTTGGAAAAATATAGACAAAGTAGATAAGTGATGCTAACCTTAGTTGCATTAAGTTTTGATCTCCATCTTTAGCTTGCACAGGAAAAGGTGGATATTGGATTATAAGAACAACTTGGACAAAGTCTGAAAAGGACTTCAAGGGTTGCAAACTTTAATTCTGTTTTTTTTTGGAAAGTGGGTGGTACCACTATTGTATTAAAAGTAAGAGAGGGATGTACAAGTCTAATCAATGTGTTCCAAAAAAATCCCTGTACAGCAAAAACAATCCACACCAAGATATTGTAACTTACGCTAACCCTCCAACAAAACAAAGACCGAAGAATTGTGTGAATTCACATTACAAAGGAACTCGGGCCACTCTCTCACTCTCCCAAATAAAAGAAACCATCCTATCCATAGCTCTGGTTTCCCCTCTGAAAGTTATGTTGTTCCTGTCTACCCATAATGCTCTCAGGGTCACATGAGGGGTAAGCCGACAAGTAACTCGTCCCCTTTTAAAATCCACTCTGTGTCACTGCCCAATCAGATGATGGACACTTACCTACAAGCTGATAACACCATGAATTCTGCTGGCGATCTGGCCTGATAAAAGCATGGCGAAAAGACGCTAGCCCCCTATCCGGGTTATGCGCGCCAGGGCTATGTCGTGCCTTGCACCATGGCGCTTCACCTTTGATGAAGCAGTGATGGCTGGGTCAGCCATCCGCCTGCCGAAGCGCTTTGTATCTTCGCGCCTTCCTTAAGGAGAATTGGTATGAGCACTGTGACCGAATCGCATGAGAAAACCAAGCACACGCTGACCACCGCGTCTGGTCAGACCTACAAGTATCAAACCGTTACGTTGTCGATATCCAACGCAACCCCGGGTACGCCGATCAGGGTGCAGATTGCCGCCAAAGGTGCCCAAACCATTCAGTGGAGTTCGGGCGCTCCGACTGCCGGTAGCTCGTCAGGCATGAACATGTTCGTCAACTCGGGATCGTTGCCGTTGACGGGCTTCCAGTTCACCAACGAAACGGTGACCTTCTCTACGGCTTCCGGCGGCGGTAGCGCGATTTCCTTCACGTTCAACGCGTTCCTCTGTGCGACCGATGCCCTGGAAGATTTCAACGTGACGCTGGTATCGGCACCGAACAACACCCAGGCATCGCTTGCTTTGCAGGGCCAGCCGGCTCGCAACCTCACGCTGGGAACGCCTGTGCTGATGAGCTGGGACGGCAACTAAGCCAGTCAAAGGGGCATAAACGGTCAAGCATGCTTCCGGCCTTTGGGCTTGGAAGCGTGCTTTACCTGGTGTTTCTGGCTAATCGGACATGCAGGTTATGCATGCCCGAGGCGGGATGTCTGTGCGAATGGCAAGGAGATCATCATGGCGGATACGTCGGCGTATCAGATTGCGTTCCAGTTCCAGTTCCAGGCAGATGTCAGCAGCGCGATCGTGGGGATCGACATCACCGACGTGAACAGTTTTCTCATCAGCGATAACGAGAAATTCCAGTTCACGCCCTATCAAGGCAGTTTGACGCTGCCGATGGCCAATGTAAGTGTCGGATCGAAGAGCCTGCTCTTGAGCTTCGGCACTGCCAAGGCGTATGCGGGTGTGCAGACGATTGTCTGGAGCAAGCTCACCGGTGGCAGCCTGAGCGTAAATCTGAGCCCCAATGGATCGCCTGTCGCTGTTTACTATTCCTTCCTTGGCGGTGGTGGCGGCAGCGGCGTGCTGCAACCTGGAAGCAATACGATTTCCCCCAGCGTTGGTGCACGCCACCATGGCTGACAAAAAGGCAAAGCCGGCTGCCGATGCGGAAAGTTACGCCGCGGAATCTATCCATCCGCTGTCGCACCAGACGGATGCCGACTCGCCATCCATCGGCACTGCGCCAGAGGCAGATGCGCCATCCAGCGAGGCGATGCAGCGGCATTTGGGTGCGCATCTGGACGAAGCGGATCTGCAGGATCTGATGTCGCAAGACGATGCCGCGTTTGCGTGCCAGCCCCTGAAGATTTCACTATCGAATCTGCGTGCCAACAGCAGGGCCTTTGTGATCCTTCGCGAAGATCAGGCAGCGATCTGGAGCGAGGGCGATGGCACCGGATTGGTCGGCCTGAGCTTCTCCACCTCGCGTGATCCTGCCCTGTATGTGCGCAACTTCCTGATCAATGCGCGCGAGTTCTATGTGCAGACGTACAACACCTGCCAGGAGATCACGATCAATCTCTATGTGCGTACACCGCAGGCAGGCATTCGCGGGCGGGTCGATCTGCCGCCTGGCGCCACCATCACCTTGCAGTCGAACCGGGATCGCACGAGCCTCGTCGGTCTGAGCACGTTCGCGATTGATCTCTGAGAAGGAACGACGGATGAAACAGCGCATCTCCGTGCCGGTGGTCCTGCAATTCAGCAATGTGGCGGCCAATTCTTTTCTCAATGTCACCTTGACGACGCCCGGCGCGCGTTGGTCGATGGGACGCCGCATCGGCGACAGCCTGGGCTTTTCATACAACGTGGTGGCGCAGGATGCGCAGCTGAACGTGCCGCTGCTGCAGGGCATTTCGTTCAATAGCGGTATTCTAGAAATCCGCACCTCCAGCGCCGCACCGCAGCTCAGCAGTTTCACCATCACGCTGTTTCTTGAGCTTGATCAGGATGTGCCTTATCTGCAGGGCTACTGCACGCTCAACGACGAAGCGTCGGTATACGCGTTTATTGGCAACGAGCAACCGGCGGTCTGGTACAACGGGCGCATCAGCGCCGTGTTGCCGACCTTCACGCGCTATTGCCAGAGCGTGCAGTTCACCATCAGTGGCCTCAAGCCAGGCATCAACCTTGCCATCGACGTGGCGGCGGGTGCGCCGGAGGGCTCGGTGATCTGGACGCTCGGTCCCGAGATTCCGCAGACGCTTGGCGTGACGCTGGTCAGCACCAAAGGCAACGTGCCGCTCGCCGGCATGTCCTACACCAGCCGGCAGATCGTCATGTCCACCGGCAGCGGCCAAGGCGCGAATCTTGCCGATGTGGTGATGGTGGCCTATGTAAGCTGGACACCTCCCGATCTTTCTTGCATCTACCTGCGCGCGACCACGGATCCGTCGGTGGTGATCAGCGCCCAGGTGGGTACGCGCCAGCCGCAGTGGATCAGTCCGACGTATTCGGTCTTTACGCTATAGGGAACGGTTGATGGCCACCAGTCCGGTGTTTTCGGTCCAGGACGTGCAACAGACGGAAGCACCGGATGACGGCGCCAGCGGACAGATCGTGCGCTGGGTCAGCGAATCGCTGCGCTCGCTGATCAGCACGCATATCAGCGAGCTGTCCTCCGAAGCCGCGGTGGTGTTCGATTCGCCGGCCGATATCGAAGCGCAGGGTGAGAACAAACTGTCGCTGTATCTCTATCAGATCGAAAACAACCCCTGGTTGCGCAACCTGCCGCCGACATTGGGTTCGGGTTCCAAGGCACTTCCCGGTTCGCATTCATTGCCGGTGACGCCGCCGCCGATGGTGGTGGATCTGGTCTACATGATGGTGCCGTATGCAAAGAGCGCCGAACTGGAACTCTCTAATATATATATATATAGATATATATAGACACCATCGTCAACAAAATTGACACGAAAATTTTTGAAATGAACCTCATATTAATGAGACATAGAGTTATACTCTCTAAGGAGAAATCCCCAATGATCCATGAAGAGAAAGGGTGTATAAGTAGAGTCCCTTATGCTTCTACAGTGGGATATAGTATGTATGCTATGCTATGTACTAAGTCTGATATAGTACTAACTCTAAGTGTTAATGGTAGGTATCGAGTAGATCTATCTTTAAGTACTTAAGAAAGACTAAGGATCTATTTCTAATCTATGGAGTAGATTTGAAGCTACATGGGCACACTGACTGTAAGCTTCTAATTGGATGCAGATAACACAATATAAAAAACCCAGGCTATGCCCATGGATTTTACCAACAAGCGTGTTATGCGTGGGTATAACTATCCTTTACCCACATGCAAAGAGTTCAGTAGCTTATATTAGCCATGATTATTTATAAGTATGGGTAAAGAGTGTCTATAGTTATAGTTTTTTTGAAAACCAGAAGTGAAAGATGTCTTATACCTACCGTTAGTTTTAGAGTATTGGTACATACCGTACATCACCTATACTATTTCCTAAACCGTAAGAATAGGCCCTCACTTAAAAAAAAAAGAATTCTCCCGTAGATATTGCTCTACGCCCCCTTCGTTGAGGCGCATGAATAGGGTTTTGGGGTGCCTGATGATTTTTCAATTTAATTCCCCCTATTTACTCCACCCTTAAATCCCTCCTCCCATCTCTAGTCCCCTTGTGACGCCCCCGTCTCGAGACAGTCGGTGCCCGATCGGGGCGGTAACCACCTACGGTGCTCAATTGAATCCTTACTGCGAACTAGGGTAGCCGCAGGCACTCAAGGATATACTATCTTTAATCTCAAATAGCACAACCATACCACAACTAATCTCCATTCAAAACAACGCACATAATACACATCACATATTCCATTTAAACATATTGAATATTAAACTTTATTCACGTAATAAAATCAGATTACATCTTGGAAGGTTGAAAACTTTTACAGCACACAAAACACTAACATACAACGCACTTCCCATATAAAATTCTCCCAAGATCATACTCAGACTTATGCAGATCAACATTGCTTATATTTCTGCTACAACAAAACCCTCGTGAACATAATGAAAATTAAGACCTTGAGCTTTTCTATGCGGCTGCAGTAAGCTCCCCAAGGCCTCTCCTCTACAGACCCCCTTGCTTCCTGAAAATTATTAGGCCAACAGGTGTGAGTCCAAAGACTCAATAGGCATTTGAATAACCAGTCACATGCATATTATAATATAAACTTTTCACAAGAATCGAAGGTTTTCATGCATATCATATATGTATAAACACACCCATCTCACAACAGGTTCTACCATATACATAAAGTAAATAAGATGAATATGAAAATGGTAATACTGTCTGGGTTTCAGATTTCAGGAGGCATATGAGTAGCCAATCATTTACACTGGCCTCATTCAATCGGGTTGTTCCTTTTTCACAGTCTAATTAAACTTTCACCTACATGAGAGGTTTTGATCTTCTTTACTGCACATTTCGGATATGCATCTAATCTACGACAAAAGGATTTAAACCACTGGGGTCCAGAGTCGTTGGCACACAGTTATGGATAGTTCAACGTTTGTCCTATCAGTCTTGATCCAAACTATAAATGATCGAGGGACTCTTTCCCACCTTCCACAAGGTCATCGTCCAGCCTGGCTTTTAAATTCTGTCCGTCCGAACCTCAGACAAGGGTCACCCTCCGACAGACGTTTACCCGATTACCCTGCCCTCCTTAACGGTGGAAAGGTCCATGTGCTTAATCTCTTATGCACATTTTCATTGCATTTCATTTGAACGACTTTAATAGCTTAATGAACATAGAATGTCACCGCTATGACTTATAGCAAATTAGAAAAAGGAAATATGCTTATACAGATCACAATTATACTAATAACATGCAGATATTAGGTTTTACTATTCATGATTGCTACCACCTTTGCATGCATATATAATTTCTGAATACCAAAATAAATTCAACGTAATAAAATAACAACTAACATATGCTTGATCTGTTCAAATGCCTACCTGTGATGAGAGACCCTCAACCCCAAACGGGTTCCCTGTACACTCCTACGATTTCCCTTGCTGCTACCTGGATTGCTCATACCGGCTTCCCCTCATGTTGGGGATGACATCTTCTTGTTCTTCTTACTGCTATTCCTCCCTTTGATCTTACTCCTCTGCTCTTTCTTCCCTTCCACCTACCAACCCGACCTCCTCTTCTCCTTTTTCTTCTTTGCATCACACCTCTCTCTCTTTTCTTCTTCTGCTTCTCTTCTCCCTTCTCTTCTCTATTGCACTCACGGTTCTTCTTCTCTGATTCCCATTGGGACGTAAAGGACTAACAAAGAGGTAACTAAGACTTAAGTATACACTTCTCAAGACTAGTGAGGGAGAAATATTTAATTTACTTTTTTCTATTTTTCTTCTCTATTTGCTACCTGCCCCAACTGTCACTACTCTGACAGTCAGCCCTACCTTTATCTTGTTGACCTCTGGCGTACCTCCTTCCTAACCTTGTTAAGTTCTTACAAATAATATTTGAGTTCATTGCTCAGGTTTTTAATTTAATTTCCTAAGCTTAAGGTAATTCTTCTATGTTAATCACCTATTAACCATTGGAATATAGCTTTTGACCTTAGAGAGTGGCAAAACTATAATTTTACTCGCTATCTAATTTTATTTTTTATTTTTAACTTAGTAAATGACATAATTAGTAAAAATACTTAACACAAGATTTAATGAAAATTTGATTATCTTTCCAACAAGTCTAACCTCCACCCAATCTGACGTTTCTGTGAGTAATTAGATTGAATACATGTAATTTCATAGTTTACACGTCTTTAATCTCGTTCTAGCAACTAATTATCAATTAAGAATAAAGGCACTGCTCTCCACCTACCACCAAAAGATGAAGTTTTTCACTAAATTTGATGTGGGAGAGGTCCGAGGTAGCTAGGCAATAGCTAGAAGGTGCTATGTAATCTCGGTGGAAGCTGTACGCCCCGAGAAAGTAAACCGAGGCAAGGGTATCATTGAAGAAAAGGTAGCAACAAGTAAGTCCAGTGGAGAGTTGTTGCCAATTTGCCTAAAAGATGACCCAACCGTCGAGCTCAAAATTGGGGCAGATTTATCGCCTGAGGTGCAAGCTCAATACAAGGATTTTCTCTCGGAGTATGTCCATATCTTTACATGATCTGATGATGATCTCCTCATGATTCCCAAGAAAATTATGATGCACTGCCTCAATCTTGACCCAACAGTTAAGTCAATTCAACAGGAAAGCATGCCCCAGTGAAACAAACGATCATAAAAGAACAAATCAATAATGGGAAGAAAATTGGACTATTTCGCCAGGACTTTTACCTGACTTGGTTGGCTAATGTCGTTCTGGTGCCCAAAGTCTCAGGCAAGTGGCGAATGTGCGTCGACTTCACCGATCTCAATAAGGCTACTTCAAAAGATTGTTATCCTCTACTGGGCATCAACCAACTGGTCAATTCAGCTTTGGGCAATGAGCTTCTCAGTTTTCTCGACGCCTACTCTGGGTACCACTAGATCTAGATGCATCCTCAGGACGTAGAGAAGACAACATTCACCTCCGACTTTGGCGTATAATACTACACCCAGATGTGTGGCGACCCGGGATCCGAGTAACAGAAAGGAACCAGAGCAACTCGAATCTCGGCCCACCTCCCACTAGCCCGAAGACTCGGAAGGGAAGAAATGATGGTGTGAGGGTGTGTAAGAAACTAAAGTAACTGCAAGGATAGCACAATATATAACTAAATAATAATGCAAAAATTAAATAAATAAACTACTGCAAGGTCCAGTACATCTTATGTCCAAATAAAGTATAGTCAACTGAAAGGAAAGTACAAGTACAAGGGAAAAGTACAAGTACACGGGACATATCCTGGCTCTAGCAACTGGCACTAACATCGGCTACTGGAACCACACTGAGCACCTACCGCACCACCTGAAGTGCCGGCCTCGCCTGAAACACGGTAAAAACACGCAGGGGATGAGCCTCATTTCACAGGCTCAGTAGGGATCCCTCGAACCCTACCTCGCACGGAAAAATCTGGTGCTACAGTAGTAAAACTAACCCTACAAAGCAGTAAAGCTACGCTAGCTAACCGGAGTACGGTGGAACCAACAACTGGAATAAATAAACGAAAAAATCATCTACTCTAACAGTACCGTACTACTGAACCTCGGTCTGTCAAAACTCGAGTCCACACCTGCCGGTAGACAGGAGCACCTCCCACTAGAAGAACGACCGGATGCGTCCTCTGACGTCTTACACCGCGTCACAAGTGTCGAGCTACGACGCCCCAGGCGCGAGACTCAAGACACACACAGTAACCAAAGTACCACAAACAAGGACTAGCTGAGGTCGCGCTCGTCAGCGCGAGTCTGAGTCCTCAGCCTCGTGTGCACACTCAGACCATACGTCCTAGGTCTGTCCTCTAGCTGGTAATTCCCCCACCAAGTCCGGACCCGGCGGTACGCGGGGGCCCTACGGTAACCAGCTTACTCACCGTCTCTCTCGGGTACGCCACACCAGTGCTCCTAGTGGGCCGACACACGCGTGCCGTGGAAGCTACGACTAGTGGGTGGGTCACCGGAAGCACAGACCCTCACGTCACGGAAACTGACTCCGAAAGTAAACGAGTACAAGGATCGCTCCTCGTACAACACCGACTCACGGTGGCGCAGGCCGAAGATGTCACGTTCCGGGACCTCCACACGGCGCCCACACCCGGTCCCCACGTGATGCCCAACATCAGTCAGACCACGGGTCAGCATGTGGATCGAGGTCCGCTCACCCGGAACTCGCATCGGCACGAAAAACCATCGGCTAAGCCTCAGACGATGAACGGTTCATCATCGGCCACACAGAAGAAGGGCGGTCGTGAACCAGCCGCTCAAGACATGTGCGGTCCACTCTAGGCCGATCAACCCCATCATGTGCGGTTGCCGCCCAGCCGCACAAGGCAGGTGCGGTCCAACCTTGGCCGCCCAACTTGCCACAACTCCAAGGGCTGTGCGGTCATGCTCAGGCCGCACAAGGGTATGTGCGGCCAGTCCCTAACCACACACCCCACGACACTGTATAACGGTCACAAGCAACGGTCGGAAACTCGCAGGATGAGCGGTCCATCCCGGGCCACTCAAAGGTTATGCAGTCCCTGACAGGCCGCACAAGCCCACTGCGCACCGAGCCAAAAAGGCATCGGGGATGTGCGGTCAAGCCATGGCCGCACAAGGGGTTATGCGGCCAGCCCCTGGTCGCACATCCCAAAACACTGTATAACGGTCAAAACAACGATCAAAATCCATGGGATGGGCGATCGGCACAGGGCCGCCCAAAGGGATTTGCGGTCTCGCGATAGACCGCACAACCTCCACTGCGCGTCGAGCCTCACTCGAAGCGCGCCGAGCCGTTGTGCGGCCAGACCAGGGCCTCACAAGGCTTGTGCGGTCTCTGGTTCGACCGCACAACGTCGCGGGCACGAAAACGGCGAACCCCACCGAGGTCGCCCATTCCGGCCCCAAACACGCCCCATGGAGGGGGAAAATGATGAGGATCGAACACCCAAGCCCCCTAGCATGATTCTACACCCCCAAAACGTGATTTAGCAGCTTAAAACGGTAGATCGGGCGATCGCTCCCCGTGGCATGCTCACCTTTTCCGGCGTGAAATAAACCCCACTCAGCCTCGTCTCGGCCTACAAATTGCGAGAATGGAATGGCAATGAGCTAGGGATCGTCACCCTACCTCCGGTTCGCGACGAGATGTCGATCTGAGCTTGATCCCACGAAGAACGCCGCCGACGATTTTGCCTAAAAAACCTTACTAATCAGAGAAGGCCAAATTTGTCTTCAAACAAAAGGTCTTATTGCTTAAACTGTAAAAGAATTGGCCACACAGTCCAGGACTATTGGCACATGGAAAGAAACTCAATGCTCCATAATAGAAATGACAAAGCTAATGCCATCCCACAAAAACACTCCCCTTTTGATTTTAAGAAGATCTGGAATGCATTTAACTCATGCTACTATTGTGGGAATGTGGGGCATGTCATGAACAACTATTTTGCTATGAAACATGATGAAATTAATGCTTGGAATGCTTGGAATACACCTGCTAGAGGTGTTACTCATCTGATAGGACCCAAGAGCTCTTGGGTTCCTAGATATGCTAGGTAATCTTGTCTTGCAGGTGTGCCTTGGTGGAAGGAATAAAAGGGGTTGAATAAAAACAAGGCACATGAAGGTCAGTTAACCCCATTCTTTACTTATGTTTGTGCTATTTATTTTATGGCTTGAGAAATTCTTCTCTGAGTTTTGCATGATTGGTCAGAATGATTCCTTTATTACTGTTGAATGCCATGTCATCAATTAATGTCATTGATTAATGCTGTCTTATAATGAATGCTAAATTTCTGATCATCTGTCATATGTATAACTCATATAAGAATTTCATGCTAAGAATTTGTCTATGTTAGTCTGTCATGTTCATAGTAGCTGCATGAGTCTGCATGACCCTATGGTATATCAAATGGTCTGTTGGGAGAAGGGCTGATTACATCTATCTGGAAACCCACATCATGTGTAGAGGCAAGCCTCCACCAAGTACCAAGGGTCCAAAAATATGACATGTAGTTTAATCTGTAGTATACATTTTATTGTTGCATCACTATGTACCTTAAGAAAAGAATTGGTGTTTGGCTGAAACCACTGCACTTAGTGAGGGGGAGCTGAGTTGAACTTGTCAGATGTTTTGGTTTATTACTGATTGTCAGAATATGAGCTGAGCCTGTCAAATATAGTGGTTTATAGCTGATTGTCAGTATACGAGCTGCATTAGTGCTGCTAGTTATAACTGCTGGAATGCTGTTATGATAATGAGATGTTGGTTGTTGTTTTAGCCTTGCTAAGATAGTAGGTCAGTGATTGAAAAAGTTGCACTGACCTTTATGAGATGAAATGTCAATGCATATGTATAATGACCTTACTACATTCAGGACTAGCTGAAGGTTGTGTGTGGCTAAGATTTACAAAAGGTTGTTAGTTAGTTGAAGGGCTAGTAAAGGTTAAGTTTCTGACTGTCTGCAAATTTGCCCTGAGTCTTACCCTTGTTCTTATATGGCCTTCTATCCCACTACCATATGTTCCTTTATAGTGATCTATCCACATCCTCCTTCTCATCTGAATTCTATAATATGTCCATAGACTTTGTTATTCAGGGGGAGTAATGTTTTGAAATCTGTCAACTTTACTAACCATCAATTGTTGGTTACCAAGACCACCCTAATCCAAAAATAAAATTGCTAGACTTTACAAAAATATGTTCTTCTGCTTATGAAGATTAAATCCTATGTTAATTGTTCAAAATTATCCTTGAATGTACCTTCAATGGTCTTAAAACATTCTAATATTGGAACTGTTCAGTTGATCTCCACAAATCTGAAAATTGTAAGTAGTGAGACAATCTGGTAGAAGATCATATGTTATAATGTTCTTAAACTTTACTTTAAGTAAATCTAAGATAAGACCAGGGAATATGCCATCTAAATAAAAATGTAAAATGGCAGAGCAATGGCACATCCATTTGAGAAACTGACCATCTAGATCAATGAAATTCAGAGGTCATGTCATGATAATGGAGACTATCTCTGTTCATAAATTGAAGCATAAAGGTAGAGTGTGCTGAGTAACCAGGACTCTGGTGTCTGATAAACATGTTTCCTTGAGTTAAAAGGCAAGTCATACCAGAATACTCAGTCAAGAAAATAAAAAGAAAATGAAAAACTTGGTTGACTCTGGGTTCTATTTCAGAAACTGAAAAATGATTTAAGTTCAATATAAGACAGGTTTTAAATCAGAGTTGTCCAATGAAAATAATAAGTAAGATTAATGGATGTTTAACTGGACATTGTACTTTAATTAGAAGGCTTCATTACCATTGATTATACATTAGAGGATTAATCTCAGAAGATTAATAGTGTAAGATATAATTCTCATAGGCTGAAAACTATTAAAATGTGAAGAAAGGCATTTTACTTAAAGGAGAAGGATAGTTTGGGTACTGAGTTTTGTTTTGGTAAAGTCGACTGGATTCGCAGTATAAACTACTCTATTTCTAAAAAGATGCCCTCACTTTGAAACCCACATATCCAAGTCAAGGCTTATTTCTCTGCATCGATGCTCCCCACGTCCATGATAATCCTCTCCAGACCTTGGCATTAGCCTTTCCGTTCTCACTCTCCACATTTCTCTTATCCTTCCTACCACTCTTCATCCTCCACTCCTCACCACTTCCATCATGTCTTCTCTGGCTACCAAGAGCAAGGGGAAGAGAAAGGCAATGGAGGAGTAATAACTAGATTCTATGGAAGTAAGCCAAGGAGTTGTCTATACTTGCAAGAAGAAACGGTCAGAGCATAAGAATGATAAGAGCTCTGGTTCAGGCATGCATGCAGAGAAGTCTGTCAAGGGTAAAGAAGAGATTCCTGAGTTACCGGCAAAGCGGCGCCGGAGGTCTAAGAAGAAAGCCCAAGTCGGGGGACGTTGCTTCTCTTCATATGCCTCCTGGAGAGGAGTATTTCTCTTCTGTCTTCTATGCCCCCGGACGAGGTATACTTCTTCTGCTTTTGGCCCCAGAGTGGGGTGTATGTCTCTTCACTTCTGTGCCCCCGGGGTGGGGTGTGCTTCTCTCTTTCTCATACTCCCGCGGTGGGATGTAGCTTCTGCGGATGTGCCTAAGCCGGGATGTGTTCCCCACGGCTTCTATGCCCCCATGGCGGGGTGTGTGTCTGTTTTTATAATAAAGCCTCCCCCTTTGAAACGGCGCGCCCCGCCTGGGCGTGCCGTTTCAAACCCAAATGGCGCGCCGTTTCAAGTGTCAGGGCGCGCCGTTTCAAGTTCCAAACCCTCAGGGTGCGCCGTTTCACCCCCGCGCCGTTTCAAGTTATAAAGTTTGCTGGGCGCGCCGTTTAAAGCCCCCAGTCGCGTCGTTCGAGCATCCGACGACGGAATCGAGGGCCGTTCTGAGCTTTCGTCATCAAAGGAGATCAATCCGGACAAAGTTCATCCGTCGGTCCTGCCACGTTCGTGTCTCACTTGCAGCACCAACGTCTGGGGGGCATTTGTTGGCACCCAAAATATGATGACTGTCGTCCAAGCCGCAGAAGCAAATGACACGACTTACGGAGCACACAAGTCGAAGGAAATTGAACGCCAGGGGCCTCGCCTTAGGAGAGTCGACATGACTTCATCAACCACCGGCAGTGCGACCAAGCCTGCCCAATGATCCGGTGTTGACTTTGTCACACCGCTACCCCTCATCACCGCCCAACCAAGGACGGTGGTTCACCGGGCGGTCCCCCGCCCTAATGAAGACTCTCCTGAGTAAGAGAAAGCTCCTACGACCTTCACAAGCGGAGGCCGAAAGTGTCGACAGCGGAAGGATCCGAATACCCCGCACGGGTTCGGCTTCTTCCGAAAGAAGGTCCGTCAGAGGCCAATTGATTACCGATCTAGGCAGAATAGCATCCTACACGGAAGCTTCAAACGTTAGCCGAGCCGAGTCGAAAGCATGAGTCACGACGTCAGAAGTCGTGTCAACGCGAGACCCTCGCACTCGAACCAAGCACGCACGGGGCTTGGACCCGAGCCGTTCTGCAGACCGGAAGCTTCATCAACTCCTTCGCCCAGGTCTTGCAGGAGTCCTGACGCGAAGAATCATGAACGGTGACCTCCGGGACCATCCCTGGACTCACCGATCGACGTTCGGCAAGCAAACGCCTTGAAACGGCGCCACAAGCAAGTCGACACGACGTTGAAACGGCGCCCCCTCTTTCCGGCGCGCCTAACACCTTCCCGGCGCGCCCCGAGGCCCTTCCCCGGCGCGCCATTTGTGGCGCCGGGGAACTCTACCCTATAAAATAACAAAGAAACAAAAGAGAAGAAAGAGGAATTCAGAGAAAGAGATAGACAGAAGAGAGAGGAGAAGCTTGGAGCAGAAGAAAAAAACCTCTTTCCTCCCTCCGAGTGCGCGAGCGGCCGTCCTCGTCCTTCGACCCACCCGGTGCCGGAGCAGGAGGGGTTTCTGATTTCCACAGGTGGGTGGTCAGCGAAGTCCGGCCGATTCTCTGATCCCCCTCCACTCTGACGCGAATGTAAAGGGGCGAGGGCGATGATACGAGCCCGTTTCCCCCCCTCACCGTATCTGTCGTTTATTCTTCCGATGTAGGGATCCCTTCCGCAGTCAATGTCATGGTGTCCGTGCGACAACGCCGGCACCCTAGTATGTAATATATATATGCGTTCAATTCCCTGCTTATGGTATGAAAGCAACGTGAATAGCGCCCATGGTTAGATCAGAATGTTGTTCATTTCGTTTTGATTATTCTCATACGCTGCATACCCTCTATGAATCTTGAGCCGGCGCCGTGCCACAGTGACGGCGCCGTAGCTAATGGCTTTTCTTCTCCTCTGTACCCCTGTTCTCCCCTGCGTGCTACCATCGTTGCCGTGAATCGGCGCCGTGCGTGCTCGACATGCCGTTTCTCTTACTCTGCCCATTCATCTCCTCTCAGTGAGTGCTTCGACTTCCCCTTCTACTGCGCGAATGTTTTCTGTCCGTATACGTCTTCTCCGGTGACGGACCCACGCCCTGGCATACCATGGGCTACAGTAATACCTTCTCCCCCTCTCCCCGGGATTTTCTTTCCCAACTGAATACCGAGGGTTTTATCGCCTGAGTCGTTTGTAGGTGCGTCCCTCAATCAACCTCGTGGCCATTCTTTCATTGCCCTGCTGTCCTTAACCGCGGACCGAAGGAGGTGAGGCCGCCCCCATAAGCTTGATGCCTGGCGTTTCTGCATCATCTCCTCCTAAGCATTAATTCTGTAATCAGTCCGACAACCTGTTAATTAACGCATTTACGTCTATGCATATACGTTTATGGCTATTAGGTCGCTGGCTTCACGTGTTTCCCGACCGTGCTGTATAGCCATCTCCTCGTGGAGATTCGGCAATTGGGGAGAGGGGAACATTCCCAACATTCCATTTCAACACCATTTGGCGCGCAGGGACTTATCCGTCAATGATGAGTTTCTCATCAGGTCAATTGGTGAAAAGCGACTGGGTTAATCCCAACAGATTTAAATCCACAGTCCTTAATGGACTTCGTGGTGGCCATGAGACGGATACCCCTCGTAGGCTTGCCTCGGGGTTTTCCCTCTCTAATCGGTCGTCCCGACTTAGACGGAGTACCGACTCGGGTCGCGTGCCCCTCGTAGGCTCGCCCTCGGGGTTCTCGCTCCCACTATGAGTCGCCTTACTCGTCTACGCTCACCCACGGACTCGGTGCCCCTCGTAGGCTAGCCCTCGGGGATTTTCGATCCGTTCGGGTTTTCGCCGGCCGCCGTTGCGCCACCCGGCTCTTTAGGGGTTGCTCCGTTACGGGAGTATTCCCCGCGTCTCCCCGACACGCCCTCCGGGATGGGGAGATGCTGCCGGATTTCTGACTCGGGACTGTCGCCGCGCTAGAGTATGAACCTCGCGCGAGCCCGCGATTCGATCGCCGAACAATCCGGGACCGACCCGACGCATAATAAACTTAATAAACAGTCAAAATTCTTCAAAATAATCTGAATAAACCCGGAAATAAGTCTGTCGGAGCCGGTTTCGTCAGAAACGTGGTTGAATCGGCGCCACGATTCCTCGGCGCGCCCGTGAAACGGCGCGCCCTTGAATCGGCGGGCCCTCTTTCCCGGCGCGCCTTGGCCGATGATGACAAGGGTCGAAAAGGGTAGCGACCGATCTTGCCGATGATGACAAGGGTCGAAAAGGGTAGCGACCGATCTTTTTTTTTTAAATAAGGCAATACCTAGGCTGGTCCAAGGATCAGCTTAGGCGTTTTTATTAAAATGACAGAAACGAAAACATACAAGGTAAAAGAGCCAAAATAGATACCCTACGCAGAGGGCCAAGGAACATAGAACGGCTCAAACAACCAAAAAGAAAAGAGACCAATACAACATAAGAGGCCCCAAAAGATAACAATAAACACCAAGGGGCGGAAAGATCATGACAGTCAAATGTGATCACGCGGGGGGCTGACTGAGGTAGATCGACGAAGAGGACCCCTGGAGCGAGTATGCGGGGGCCTGGAAGGCGGCCTCGGACGAACCGGGGCAGGCTGGCCAACCCAGTTGCGATGCGCTTGGAGGAGATCCACAGAAGAAGAAGGTTCGTAACCAGGAACAGTGAGGACCTGGTAAATCATAGGAGGCTGGAAGGAACCACCAGTCGAAGAACCCGTAGAGGCATCCGAGGAAGAATGTGAAGATGATGCCGAGACCGGAGCCAAAAGGGAGGGGGCCCGTTGAGGAGGGGCAGCATCAGGACGCTGCCTAACAGAACGCCGAAGAGCCTGAGCGAAGGAGAGACGAGAGGCACCCGGGACAGCAGATGAAGGCAAGGGATGAGACCCGGCTTCCGAAGGAGAACCACCAGCAGGTGGGCTGGGAGTAGAGGCCGCGGCCGGGGCAACACACGGGGCAGACGTCGGGACCCCGACCAAAGACCGAGCCTCCACACCAGCCCGGGGAGAATGAGCAGAAGGTACGCCAGCCGGATCACCAAGGTCCACCGAGGGGGAAGGAGCAGCAGCGCCCTTGGCAGGAAGCCAAGGAACAGCAGCAGCACTTAGCCCGGGGGGCACATCCTTCGGAGGAGGCAATCCAGCAGAAGTAACAAGAGCGACGATGCCTCCAAGAGGACCGGCAGCTAAGGAACCACCAACCGGCTGGGCCACAGGAGGAGGCACAAGAAGATCACCAACAGAAGAGACGGAGGGGGCTCCGCCAACAGCAGAAGGGAGAGCCGTAAGCAAGCACTCGGTCGAAGAAGGACGCGAGCCAGCAGAAGCCGCAAGAGCACTAAAGTCTGCAGAAGGACCAGCAGCTACAGGGGCACCAGCAAGAGAAGATTCCGAAGGAGGCACGAGAGGGCCAACAGCAGCAAGAGCAGGGGGCGCACCGTCCTCAGCAGGAGAGCTAGCCACATACAGGTTCGAAGGAGGCAAAGTAACCACCTTGACAAAAACACCCGTGGAACCCGAAGGCCCACCCGAAGCAGCGACCGAAGGAGGCATTGAGACGCCATAAACAGGGACATTCAAGGCAGGCACCGGAGGAGCTGATGGAACCGAAAAGGAGGGAGGGTCCGCATCAGCAACTCCTCCAGAAGGCTGGGCCACAGTCACATGGTCCACACCAACAACGCCGGGAGGGAGCAGGGCTCCACCCGACGTAACCAAGTCATCCGCAAAGGACGCCTCCGGAGCAGGTACAGGCGCAGTCAAGCCAGCATTAACAGGGACATTCAAAGGAGGCGCCGGTTGAGGAGACACCGAAGGGCCAGCAGAAACGCCCCCTGCCTTAGGGACCTGAAGCGGCCTGGAAACGGCCCTCCACACCTGCGCCGCCGTGCGTGGAGGAGCATTGCCGCCCGACGCCGGAGGACCACCGCCGGGAGCATCACGTGCATGAGAACCCACGCGCTTCTTGCAGGTGCTAGCAACGTGACCCAGGCGAGAACAGGAAGAGCAGAACAGGGGCAGATGCGGGCAAGCAACCGACTGCCAAAAGCCATCCGAGCCCATCCCAATCCAGACACGAGCAGGGACAGGTAGAGATACATCCCGGAGGACGCAGACCCGAGCAGAGTGAGAACGGGAAAGCAAGGCCGTATCAGAATCGACCTGCAAAACAGTCCCAATACTACCTGCAATGGACTTAATCATGGGCTCCAAGAAGAAATTAGCAGGAAGATGGGGAAACTCAATCCACACCGGTACAACAGGAGAATCCACATCCGGAGAAAACTCCAATGACCACCGGAAAAACTTGAACAACCTGCCTTGAATAAGCATGGAACCCTTAAGCAACACCTTAACAAAATCCTCCCAGCAGAGGAACCTTAACAGCAGGTGGCGATTGTCCAAGGCGCTAATGGCGAAATCCTTAATAAACTTAAACCTTTGGGCAAGATGAGAGCGGATGAGAGGAAAAGATGGCCGACCATGAGGTGTGTAAGCGACCAGGGAATGAACAAAAGGCTGACAAGAAGCTCTAATCTCAGCCAACGAGAAGAATGCAGCAGGGTCTCCATGATCCGTGAAGGCTGGAGGATGAACCTGAACCGAGATGGGAGGAGGAGCCAGACCATTTTGGACAACCTGAGCGAAAGAGAAAGCGGCACCAAGGGCCACCGCGGCTGAAGAAGATGCAGGCGGGGGGGACCATGCAATAGCGCCACCACCGGCAGGAGGGGCTGGAGCAGCAGGGGCCTCCGAGGAGGCCTGCAGAGCACCCAGCCGAACACCGGGGAGGGCAGGAGAAGGATCCACCGAAGAGGAAGCGACCAAGGGCGCAGCCGAAGGACCAGCACCAACAGCCCGCGCAAGGGAAGCAGCACCCAGAGGAGGAAGCCTTGGAGCTCCACCGTCGATGGAAGGGAAGGCAGGCACAGAGGAGAGGACCGGCGGGGCAGGAAGATCACCATCGGCGCATGGAAGAGGAGAGGCCTCGCTAGCAGCACCCACGGGGAGAGAAGGGATGGAGGGGGGAGGGCGCGGCCCTCCCCTCACGTTGGACATGTTCCCCCAATGATAGCGAGCGATCTTGCCGATGATGACAAGGGTCGAAAGGGTAGCGACCGATCTTGCCGATGATGACAAGGGTCGAAAAGGGTAGATCCAAAGGAGTCGACTAAGGACGCCGTGTAGTGTGTGTAATGCCCAGCTAAGGGTTGCCCTTAACAAGCGGGGAGAGAATGTCGAATTTCCAACGCGGGATTCTCATAGCCAAAGGTGCCGCAAAAGTAAGCCTAAAGACTCTTCCTGAATTCAACCTAGGATAAAAAGTCTAAAATACCATTCTTAATCGTGTTAAGAAGCAGTTCATTTTGAAAACCATATGTGAAGTAATGAAAAATGCATACTTTTGCGCCATATGTTACCTTGCAACCTTGTGAAATAGCTACTGCCGTCGGAGGTAATATTATAAACACGAGATTTGTCCTCAGGTAGCAGAAAAAAGATTTGGCGCAAAAAGATTTGAAGTGGCTTTAACAGGAAGGAGTGGTATCAAGACCAGACGCAGACGAATAAGGAAAAAAGGAAGAGAGGCGAGGGCTAGAACTCCCTCGTTAAGGCGCAGAGACCCTGATCACATGGAACAGTCTATAGAAGGAGTGAAGAATCAAAAGGAGGAGTGAGGACTAAAGCCTCGGAAACAGTGGGAGAAAGGGCAAATGCCCAGAGCAGTGGATGTGGAGGAGGTCGGGTCGGACCCGGAATCAGAAGTGATTAAAAGGAGAAATTGGTAGATGGAAAGAGGAGGATCCGGAGGGTCCGGAGGCGAACGGGGAGAATCATGGTTGGAAGGGAAATCCGGAGGCTCCGGAGGGAGAAAATACCGAGGGATGCGATGCCCCGGGAAAAGGTAATTTAGAAGGAAAAAGAGGACGAAGGACGCGATGTCCTGAAGGAGAAGGAGGAAAAATCGGAATAAAGAGAAGGGATCCGGAGGTTCCGGAGGAATGGAATCAGTAGGGGCGTGGTGCCCTGAGGGATCCGGAGGCTCCGGAGGAATAGTAGGAAAGAGGGCGCGGTGCCCAAGGAGGCCCGGAGGTTCCGGAAGAATGGTAGGAAAGAGGGCGCGGTGCCCAAGGAGGTCCGGAGGTTCCGGAAGAATGAAATCAGAAGGGGCATAGTGCCCCAAGAAGATAATCGAGAGATCCGGAGAGTCCGGATGCAAGGGTTGGAAAGGGGCGTGATGCCCTGGGAGAAGATTGGAGGGGGCACAATGCCCAAGATGTGTAAGGGGACCCGGAGATCCCGAAGATGAGAATGAATAAGATGGGAAGTGCGGAAGGTCTGGAGGACCCGGAAGGCGGGGAAGATACGGGTCTGGAAACCCGGGGAAGAATAAATGCAAATGCATGTGGATGCAATGCGATGGATATGAAGGATGCATGAAATGCAAAGAAGGCGAAGAAGGCGAGGGATGAGAGGATGAGGTCCTTCTCTTCACCCGACGGGTGGCCCATAGAGAGAAAGGCGGGTGTGGAATAGAAGTGAATAAATCAACGGGAAGCCCTTCAACAAAAGAATGCCCAGCCCTCCATGGCAAGGGAAGTGCCCGGCTAGACGGCTCGAGAGATGGAATTAAAGCCCGAATGCTCTCATTAGAAGGATATGTTATAGTGATGCAAGAAGCGGGCCCCTTAGGAAATCGTATAATGATGGACCGAGGGGTAATGAGAGCATTAAAAGAGTATCGACCAATGAATAAGGTGATTTTAATAAAGGGTCGATATGGCATCAATTTGGGAGGATTTATCAAAATGAGCCTTGAAGGATACTTCTCAAACATGCCCGGCATAAAAACATTCATCGGCGCCCGGCAAACAACCGCGGCCAGGTCTTTCTTGCTCGGTTCTTGGTCATCTTTGGCACAAATACCAGCAGAAGCATTCCCGTCCCGAGTGGTAAGTGAAGGTGAAGCGGAGGGCTCCATGGGTGATGGCGTAATGGAAGGTGTTGGGGAAAGGGTAAGTGGAAATGGAGGTTTAAACACGTCGAGCGTCCCCCTTTGCTCGGGAGCAGTCAGGGTTGGCTCGTGTGCAAAAAGAGGTGAATCCTGCTCAGGATCAACCATGGATAATAGTAAATGGTCAAATGGAAGGTTCGATATTATAGGTGTAATGGAGAGCGGAGGTGGTGGTAATGGGGTGCTGACCGGACAAGGTTTGGCGGTGGGATCAATGGAGGCCAGTGGAGTGGAAGTTGGTTTAATGCGTTGGAAGCGTCGAGTGGGGCGAATGGTGTTAGGGATAGGAGACGCGTGGTGTGCCGGTGTGGGTGATTGGAATGTCAACCCATCGTCGTAACACCAATTGGTCTCGTAAATAGGGTTAGGGGCAAGGGCCTTGTTCGGAGCTGGGGATTCCTGATGCACCGATGTGGACGATTGGAATATCGACTCATCATCGTAACACCAAGTGGTCTGGTAAATGGGGTTAGGGACGGTGGCATCATCCTGAGCAGGAGGGTCATCGAATGGCAATGGAGGTAGTGGAAAGCGAAGGAAACTCGGAAGGGTTGCTTGCGTAACTTCATCTTCTAGTGCCGTCTCCAACTCTTCAATTGTGGGCTCCTCATCAGCATGCTCAAGTGGACGCTGTAGTGGAGGCGTATATGTGGGTGGAGTGAAGTGTTGCGGAGGTGGAGCGTTTTGAGGAGGCGAATGCGAAAGCGGAGGGTTATATGAAATAATGGGGTGGATGGGTGGAGGATGGACGGTGTCCACTTGAGCGTTATCGATATCTTGCTCCTCTTTATCATTGATGCCATTATCTCTCCTGTCCTTCCAGTCATTTTCCATCTTCGTAATGTTGTTCAAGGCAGCATGAAGGGGATTGACTGGAGTAGGAGGAGCGGTAGCGGGCCTTGGGTTCGTAACCCTCTTAAGCTGTTCCTCCATTGCAGCAAGTTTGTCAAAAAGAGTTTGCTGGAGGGGAGTAGCATGAGGAATGGAGGGTTGGCCCAATGGCCTTGAAGAAGGAGCCGCATAAGAAGGTGGTGGAGCGGGGTTAATGGGCCGACCGGCCAAGGAACCCGGATGGGCCGGGTTGCAAGAAGCATGTGGGCCTTGGGGCCGTAATGTGCGAGAGAGTGTTTACCCGTCCCGTGATCCGATCCGGGCACGAGAGAGTCGACCACCCTAGCTCACGCCGGTTTCTTAACCGCGCACATCCGCATGCTTCCCTCGCTAAGGGACAAACACGAGCTCGTCTAGAGTCCTAGGTCGAGTCCGTGGATCCGTCCCGCATCAACCTCCACCGGCCCGACAAGCGCGATCCAAATCACAACAGGTCATCCACTGACCCTCCACAGACCAATACAACATCTCAAGCCAAACCTCGCTCGGACACCGCAATCGATCTCGAGCTTCACGCCAACTCTACCCTCTCAGGGGAGTACGACGAAATCAAATGACATGATTCCACGATCCTCTATTCTCGCATCACTCGACTCAGGCTTACGGGGGAATCCTCTCTTGCTAGTCACAGACCAAGGATCACCATCTCCAACACCAACGTCTCTTCAGAGACCTTCGCACACAGGCACCATCCATTATCCAATCGAATCCCATCTCATCTCAATTACTCTAAATGGACGCCTGCCAATCCCGGTTTTGCTCTTACCTCAGAGTCTCGGGACACAACCCCTTACAATCCATGGCACACTTCTCCAGAATCGACAAGTGCTGCCTACTACCACAGCAAACTGGTCGATAACGTCGCGACTAATGCACACGGGTCCCCAGACAATGCACATCTTACCATGGTCGATCACTCGGTCAACCTTACCAGCCGCTCACGGCCACCAATTGGGACCCACAATCTGCCAAAGATCACTCCTCCCAAGCTCGATCTCATCCGAGAGCACAACTTCTAACGCAAGAACAAGGTACTCATGCGGCAACTTTGCTTGCACATTTCCCCCACTCTCAATCAAGCCAGCGCCACAAACCATAATGCTTCCAGCAACGACACGGCAACCACACGTCTCACACAACCCGAGACAACCACACACTTTGGAACCAATCCTCTGATGCTCAACACATCCTCTGCAACTCCGCAAGCTCTGATTCACAACACCTCGAAAACACAACACTAGCCACAAACTCTCACGAACACCGCCCAACTGGCACTCACCCTTCCAGAGAAGCGCCAACACCCTTGCACATCAGGGGATGGACAACGCTTCTCACAAACAGCCACACACTAGCCACAGCGGTTAAGCTAGCCGCTGCCACACGCTCCTCTCTTACGCCCACCTCTGACCTCTAAACCAATAACATGTCAAATGCTTACCAAGGAGCGATGAGAATCCACCAAAACGCCAGGCTCGACAGCCACAATACCTCAAGCCACCGGACATCATTCTCTCGAATCTGTCCGTGCTAACACCAACCCATCCTCGAGCTACCACCGCACAGACCACCACACCATGAGCCACAACACGAACCATAATCGGCACCTACAAACGCTCATCCTCGGGTTCTGAACCTGCCACAGCCACACGATATCGAACAAAATCCAGGGCGACCACAACCCAATCCAAGAAGATCCTCCGCTCATCGGAGTACATCTCGACCAGAGTGCCCACTTACCTCTTGGAACCACAATCGCAACGTCACAGGGGCTGGATAAATCTCGAACTAGGACGAACAAAATCGATAACAGCTCCTCCAGAGCGCACTCACGACCACTTAACCACAGACAATCCTCACCAGCCACTTGACCTCGCTGCAGATCCCTCGAACGCAACACCGCAGTAAAGCACATGCCGGCAACCTCTGCCTAATGCAGCACAACCGGGGCCACCATCTCAAGGGGAGGAAGCTCTCGACCTCGATCCTTAGACCCTACGGCGACACTCCGACGATGACAGTAACCACCTTCACAGCGCCAACACTGCACCTTCACGCTCTCACGTGAGAAACCAAGTGAAAAATAAGCACGAAACCCTATGACAGCTGCCAACTGTATTGGACCTTACGGACTTTGATCACTGTAATATCTCGAATTCCATGTACTTCCACAACCACAGTTCTGATACCAACTGTAACGACCCAAGATCTAGATATCGGGAATGACCCGATACCATTCGAATCCTGGCCCACCACCCACGAGCCGGAGGGCTCGGAAGGGCTAAAAGGATAGGTGTGATGTACACAGAAATAGGAAGCAGGACAATTCAACAATTAACAAAAATAAGTAACTAATTACAACAGAGTCCAGTCCAACAGAAAGTACACTCTAAGGCAGGAAAACATATCAAATGCCAAGTGAACACTCAGCCCGATGAACTGGCAGCTAAGAACCTTCACTCAATGTCCTCGAACCTCGAGGAAGAACCGCAACACCTGAAAATCAGGGGTGAGTCTCTGATCACTGGCTCAGTAGGGGTCCCGCAGAACCCCAACCGAAAATAATGGCAATACGAAAAGCAGCAACTATAGCTAGAACAACAACAACAGTAGGAGTAGCTACAACTAAACGGTAGAAGACATAATCGTGCACGAATCCCTGAAACACGGTAGTCGATGAAACCATGGCTCTATAACTACTCCTATCGGAATGGAAACCAACGCCCCGATCCCACGATCAGGGGACTACCAGGACACGTACCACCCTAGTCACACTACTAGGAAAAATGGCACGATACCCCTGTCGCAAAGGCCTGTGCTCACACACGAAGGCTCATACCAAAACCTCATCTCGTAGACAAGAAGCAGGAGCTCGAGTCATGACAAACTCACGTCAAGTAATGGGAGTACATGTCCACCAGAAGCAAGGCCGGATGCGTCCACTGACGACTTACTCCGCACCCTTAGGTGTCTCACTGCGACGCTCCAAGTAGAGACTGAGACACCGTACAGTAACCAGGAACACAGAACAAGGACTAGCTAGGGTCTCGCTCGTCAGCGCGGGTCCAACGCCCCCAACCACGTGTGCACACACAGACTATGCGCCCTAGGTCAGATCCTCTAGTTGGTTCTTCCCCTGAAGCCTGGACTCAGGCTGCGCGTGGGGGCCCTACGGTAACCAATCTAACAACCATCTCACTCGATGGAGTGTGCTGAGGAGGAGCAGGTGGTGTTGGCTACGCATCGCCTTCAGGGAGCGGCCCGGACTTGGTGGACGTCAGAGTGGGAAGCAGCGTTCCAGTCTCGTCCCCTTCGACAGATCACGTGGCAGGAGTTCATCGTGGCGTTCGAGCGTGCCTTCTGTCCGTCTTTCGTCAGGATGCAGAGGCTGCGTGAGTTCATGGAGTTGACCCAGGGTGACATGTTAGTGATGCAGTACTACGCCAGGTTTGTTGAGTTGGGCCGTTACGCGTCTCACATCATGGCAGATGAGGAAGTGAAGACCGATCAGTTCGTTGGTGGTCTGAGGGTCAAGTTGAGGCACCATCTCCTTGCATCAGGTTTGACTACTTTGGATGCGGCATGCAAGGCAGCGTCAGCGTTGGAGAGAGATTTGCAGAAGATTCGAGGGTAGGGCAGTGCTGGTAAGGTGCAGACAGGTTTTGGTCAGTCGATGGAGGTTTAGCAGCAGAGTACTGTCCAGCTCTCAGTAGGTGGTGTCGTGGCAGTGCAGTCTATGGCTCCTGTGCCAGAGTCGTCATCCTTTAGCTCGAAGCTCAAGAAGCTATTCAAAGAAGCTGGTTTTGGCAGGAGGCGATGGAGTCGCAGCAGGAGTCGATGGGTATTGTTCAGCAGCCGATAGCTTTTTAGCGTCAGAGTTCGGTGAGTGGTGCTCGAGGTGGGTGTCCCAGGTGCGGTGGTTCTCATCCAGGCAGGCAGTGTTCAGCGCCCGTGGTTTGCTTCAGGTGCGATCAGCCAGGGCACATGGCACGCGACTGTCTGTAGAGACCGAGTCAGCCGCCCTGATTTCAGTAGCAGCAGCAGTTTCAGCCCCAGCAAATGCCCTCACAGCCGCAGCAGTACCAGCGATAGGAACAATTTCCTCAGTTGTCTCGGTCAGCTACTGTAGGGAGGCGGAGATCCCGAGGCAGAGTGACCCACATGACCAGAGCGGAGGTTGAGGCGTCGCAGTTGGTTGAAGGTACCCTTTCGATTTTGGGTTGTGCGGCTCGAGTTTTGTTCGATTCGGGTGCTTCTTATTCGTTCATTTCGGAGGATTTTGCTCAAAGCGTGGAGGACTCGGTGGCCGAGATGTCCTGTGATATGGCGGTGGAGTTACCTACTGGCGATTTCGTGCACATTCCGTATTGCTATGAGAAGGTGCCCGTGTGGGTGGAAGGGCGGAACTTGCTGGTCAGGTTCTATGCATTACCGCTTCAGGACTTTGATGTCATCTTGGGCATGGATTGGCTCGAGACTCATCATGCTTTGGTGGATTGCGGTTCGAAGAACGTCTACTTCCGGCAGCTTCGTGGACCCACCTTCTGTTATCGAGGTATTCGGTCTTCCTCTTTCCGCTTGCTTATTTCGGCTATTAGGGCTCGTCGTATGCTTGATGCGTGTTGTTAGGGTTTTCCTGCTTTCGTGATTTTGGTTGAGCGACAGTGTCCGGATGTGGAGGACATTCCTGTTGTGTGCGAGTTTCCTGATATTTTTCCCGAGGAGTTGCCAGGGCTGTCACCGCAACGAGAGATTGATTTCGTGATTGAGGTGGTACCTGGTACGGCACCTATGTCAAAGGCCCCTTATCGTATGGCACCCGCGGAGTTGCGAGAGCTGAAGGCATAGTTGCAGGAGCTACTGGCAAAGGGGTACATTCGTCCTAGTTATTCCCCGTGGGGTGCGCCGGTGTTGTTCGTGAAGAAGAAGGATGGTAGTTTGAGGCTGTGTATCGATTATCGTCAGCTGAACCAGGCGACTGTTAAGAATAGGTATCTGTTGCCTCGGATTGATGACTTGTTCGATCAGCTTTAGTCGGCCCGAGTGTTTTCGATGATCGATTTGAGATTGGGCTATTATCAGCTACGGATTCGAGAGTCTGATGTGGAGAAGACTGCGTTCTATTTGAGGTATGGGCATTATGAGTTCTTGGTGATACCGTTTGGGCTCACCAATGCCCCTTATCAGTATCATGGCAGGAAGCATTCATGCACTTGACCTGAAATATTTCTGTAGGGAAGAATGACTCATTCCAGAGTGACATATTGTCAGACCATTTCCAACTGAAACCAACAGTGGAATTGTATCCTCGTCCCCCGACCCAGCAGCCATTTTCATCATCGGTGCAGAGAGTCTGAGCAAAACTCACATCCTCAGTAGATGCCAGGGTAGCCAGATGACCACCAGAGTGTTGACATAGTTCTTCAGATTTGTCCCAAGAAAGGGGACTTGCCATATAAATAAGGCACTTATTCTTGTTTGGAGTGATTTGCCAACCTTCAGGACATAATGCTGTTGAACAAAATGCAGTCAAGAGATGAGCACCTCACTCTCAACAATTAATGGGCAATGACAGCTCACATAGAGGAAAATATTTGCCACGTTGCAGAAAATAAGGTCACCAGTTTGCTTCTTTCTTTTTGCTGCTAAAACAATGCGACATAACATGCTATAATCAACAGATGTTTTGAAAACACTAGGTTACTCTGTGATGCCTGATGCCTTATTTACCCAGAAAATATACAGTGCTATAAGAATTGAAAAGAAGAAGAAGAAGAATACGACAAAATAAATATAAAAGTTGGCATGTATGTACAAATGAAAAATGCTTTCTTGTGGAAGGTGCCTTCAACATAATTTCTACTAATATTGAATAAGTCCTGAGGGCCCAACTTTGGAAGGGACAATCAAGTGCAGCTTAAGTTGAGATTTCACGAAGTAATCGATAGGTAGCAGAGCAACATTTCTTTCACTTGCACTGGCGTAGAGCAGTGGTGAAGATGCTGCATGCAGTTAAAACCAGGTTGGAGGGTCAGATCTCATTGTGATGTCGATTAGAAATGGTAAATCATCTCCTCTTATTTTGCCGGATCGCATGTGTCAATCCCTGCTGGCGCTTCCCACATGTAACCTTGTGCAGCATACTTGCTATTGTCTGTTCTTTGTTCAACTCCCTATCATTGGACATGTTAAACTAATATTCACTACATAGTAATCATGAAGTAGGTTCAAGCAGTACAATAAACATTACAACAGAAATTAAATGATCCCTACCCAAATAATGATCCACTAATATGGACAATAGCTAGAAGAACCTTCTCCCTCATCGTCTGACTTCTGCCGTTGATACCCATAAAATGCTACATATATTCTGTATATTCATTGTAACCAAATAATGATGCAGTCAAGCCGTGCATCTCTCTTTGGATCCCTCTTGCAGTATAAGGTGGCTGGCTTGATTGGAATCTAGAATTAGCATAAGAAGCAAAACCTTAAGGATTAGAAGAGGATGCTAACCCATAATAGCTACTGGCTGGAACTGGATGAAATTGGAATCTTGGTTGATGACCCCACTCATATATACCTGCTTCATGTTGGCCACCTCCATACCTTGTTGGATGTTCATGTTGGCTCTATGAATCATATCCTCCTTCATTATGACTGTATTATCTACCTGTGTCAGTGTGGAAGAAGGAAGTAGGTGCATACATGCTACCGCCAGTAGTAGCACTTGTAGCTACACTGGGATCATCACTTGGTGCATCATCAGAGCCATAAGAAACTAATCACCTTCTAACTTTGGCTCTGTTTCTTTTTCTTTTCCCTTTTGGTTTGACTTTATCCTTCATCTTTGAAAACAATCTTTTTCCTTATAGCTTGTGTCTCACATAAACTTGCTTCAATAGCTCAATTGTCGGGTCTTCTCGAGCAACAACATTAGTCCTCTCAGTCATCTCATGCACTGATATACTTCTTAAGGATGGAGATGTTTTGACCATTCTAGGAGAGATTGACTTGCTATCTGATTTTGAGTATCTAGCTGGTTGAATCTCAGACTGTTGCTCTGTGTTGTCAACAAACAAAGATTTTTCCTCTATCTGGTGCTCATGAGTCACACTTGGCCTCTTTGTTCATCCTTTGAATTCTAGATCATTTGGCTCATCTTCATCCAATATACCCTTTGCCCATGTTCTGTCATCAAGATCAAAAATGGGCTCATCAACCTGCGCTCGTACCTCAACTGAAGAATGCAAGGGATTGTCATCATCAAATAATGTATCCACATCAATTTGGCCAGTTGTATCAGCTGCGACGCGTTTGTCCCTCAACTATTATCTCAGCTTTATGTTTTTTATTCTCAACCTCATGTTCCAGTGGCAGTAAACTAATTTCTTTAGCCGTTCAACTTTTAGCCGATTGCGAACCTTTGAGTGTGTAAGGTTGAACGTGCTCCAATTCTTTTCACATTGACTTGTTGATGTTGTTTGACTCAGCACTCTAATTGCAGTGTAAGCCAATGCATTACTACCCAAACCTCTATTGTTCACCATTATCCACTAGTCAGCTGTTCCACCAATCATAAACAAATAAATGTAAGATGTAAATGAAGATCAATTACTCATGATGTACTAATACATATTGACTCAATTTAAGTACAAAGATTTAATATACCTGGGCTCACTCTTCCCACAACGTGTTGCAATTGTGAGCCAGAATGTCCCAGTTATTAATCTATAGCTGTCCATTTATAAGGATAAAGACTGGGACGCTCGGTGGGACCTTTCCTGCCTTTCTTCTTTCTGTCAAAGAAAGTCCTCAATCCTTCTCCAAGGTTCTAATTGCCCCTCTTCCTCTTACTGGATGGGAAGAGGAGGGCATATCTCTCTGCTCGCTTGAGAGCTTTTTGTGCACTTGCACGTCACTCCTTTCGTGCTACGCACCACCACCAACAACAACAACGTGATTATGGGAGCCGTTACCTACGGCCCCCAGGTCATCGCCAGCCACGCCAGGTTCAGATACCTGGCCACTCCGCTCGTCTTCGACGACTTTTCGCTAGTCGTCGGCTCGCCCTTCTTCTTGGGTGTTGTGCCTGTGGTTGAGGTCGACTCAGCCACGCTTGCGGCAACAACTACTGAGGGTGTTAGGCCCTCCGCTCCAGCAACTAGCCGGGTTCGCTCGGTCAACGAGCCAACTGTCGGGGGTGTCAGGCCCTCGACTTCAGCAGCTGGCCGGGTTCGCCCGGTCAACAAGCTAATCGTTGGGGGTGTCAGGCCCTCTACTGCATCAGTCGGTCGGGTTCGCCTGGTCAACAAGGCGACCATCGGGAGTGTTAGGCCCTCTGCCTCAGTAGCCGGTCGGCTTCGCTCGGTCAACCTTTCACGGACTGGGGGTGTCAGGCCCTTCGTCCCGGCAGCTGGCCGAGTTCGCTCGGTTGCCATGACAATGGCCGAAGGTGTTAGGCCTTTTGCCCCAGCAAACGGCCGAGTTTTCTCGGTCAATCAAGTCACCATCGGCGTCGCTCCTGCTTAACGGGGGCAGCGCCGTCGCCGCAACGGCACCAACTCCATTGCGGCCACCCTCAGAGGTGCTGCCCTTGCTCAACGGGGGCAGTGCCGCCGCCACTACGACACCGTACCTACGACAGGCGTCACTAGCGCTGCTCCTACTTTACGGGGGCAGCGCCATGGCTGCAAGAACGGGAAACTTGCAGCGGCTACATCCCACTCCGGCAAAACCATACTTGTCGGAGATCTTCGTATCCAGCTCGAAGGAGGCGAGCCGATGCTGCCTTGGGACCGCTACGTCCCGACCATCTCAACCTCTAACTGCTTCGAGCTCCTCCGGCAGGTTCGAGAGGACGGAGCGAAACTGAAGAAGCCTGTCGTATCGGCGGCAAATCAGGGTCCAGTGCAACGACCCAAACCATCGGCTTCCCGATCACGGTCAGGGGGCAACGCAATTGAGGAGGGTCAGCTTCAATTGAAGAAAATATGCGTCACCAAGGAGGAGGCCCGAATCATAAAGTGAGCAAGGACGGAAAGGTCCTTTCGCATGTCGGATCCGCAGTCCGACAACCACTGAAGCCTCGACATCTCCGAGGTCCACAACCCAGCCCTCACGTGGGCAGAAGCGCCGAGGAGCCGACAAGAAGGTGCAGCCGTCCTCCCCGTGGGCCAGTTCAACACACACGGATGAGGACTGCTTAGCCCAGGCCTCGACGTCCCGAGTGTCTATTTTTGACAGACTAGGGATGGCACCCAAACCTGACAGACAACTGCCTAGGAAGAAACGGGTGGTTCAGGTGACCAATGACGCTGTCAAAGTGTTCACCTGCTATGCTACCTCCGCCGATAAGTCGCTGTAGGGCACTTCGGGAGAGCTGAGCCAGCCTCTTCAGTATTTGAGAAGGTCGAGGCCCATTTCCCGAATCCTGGCGCAACCACAGCAGACGTCGACTGCTGGGACATCTCAGCCCGAGCCGGCATGACAAGAAGAACACCAAGAAGATGTCCATAGTGTCGATGGGACAGCAATTCTGGACACGAGGAAGATTTTGGGAAAGAGTCACAGACTCTCACGTTGGAAGAGCTTCGACGTGAGAACCAAGAACTAAAGAGTCTCTTGCAATCGCTTTTGCTTGAAAGGGAGGTCCAAGTTCAGCCTCAAGTGGCGCCCACTGGAGTGGAACAACTGCCTCCTCCCATTCCAGTCATGGCCAACGCCTCCGTCACGGCGTTAAAATTACCATTGGCGGTGGAATTTGAAGTGCCACAACATGAAGCCAATCCGTGATCCTCTGCCACTCCTGCTGCGGAGAGTCTTATGGCGCAAAGGCAGATGATTGAGCGGATCGTGGAGGTGAAGTTCGCTCAACATGGTGAGGGTGTGGCCACTGTTGATTTGTATAGCGTGCCCTACCCCCTCCACCATCAATTCAAGATACTTCCGCCGAATTGCACGAAAGCCCTGGAGCTCCAGAAGTTCAACGGGCAGGGCTCCCCACATGAACACCTGGCCTATTATATGACGGCCATGGGTGAATTGGTGTTGGAAGAGGCATATTTGTTGCGGTATTTTGCCACGTCCCTGACAGGCACCGCCTTCCAGTGGTATTCAAGGCTGAAGCCCAATGCAATGGCTGATTGGGCTGACATGTAGAAGAAGTTCGTCAACCATTTTCAGACGGCCGAACACAAAGTCTCTCTGGCGGAACTCTGTGCTCTTAAGCAGAGAAAAGGTGAGACCGCGCTAGACTTCATCAAGCGGTGGAGGGACGTCAGCATGCGCTGCGATAACCCTCCGACGCCCGAAGACGCGATCACCATCTGCTGCAGGGGTTTGTCGGCGGAAGTCAATGAAATACTTCTGGGCTCAAATATCAGAAGCTTCGACCAGCTGAATACGGTGGTGGTGGAAATTGAAATGTTCTTCGCTGACCATCCGGCACATACTCCTACCAAAGGCAAATCCTTCCAAAGACCGCCTGGCCAGCGTCAAGGAGGTAAATGTTGTGGACTTCTTCCCGACGAATGGAGACAAGGGGGAAGGAAAATCCAAAAGTCATGGCAAAAAGTCCGACGCCAAGGTGAGTGCGTCTCTGTTAGCGGAGCGCATGAAGACACCTTATTCCTTCAGGAAGGAGCATACCAAGATGCTCTTTGACCTGTGCATGAAAGAAAAGCTCATCACCCTACCGGATCTGCAGAAACCCTCAGAGGTGGATAAAATAGATGATCCTACCTATTGCGTGTATCATTGAAGGTTGGGTCACACTGTTGGGGATTGTTATGTTTTCAAGAACATAGCAGAAGAGCTCATTCAAAAGGCTTGATAAATATGCTGGGTCATACAGTTGACCCACCACAGCCCCATGCTTGGGGCCGACTAAACCCGTCGGCTAATGTGGTCTACATGGTGCCGACGTCTTTAAGCTCCAATGCCTCCGAGGTCGGGCCTTCAAATCAACAGTCCGATGCCAGTTGTAGAGCCGCTCCTCCTTCACTTACTGAATGTCTGGCATTGCGGAGGACTATTCGGAAGATTCGATGGGAAATCCGACAATTGCAATTGAAACAAAGGCGTTTGTTGCAGTTCCTGGAGAGCATTGATCAGCAATTGGCCACTTTCCCATTTGGCCCATTTGCCAAGGGGTTAGCTCTAGCCCACATACGAGAGGCAGGGATGCCATCTACTGCCTGAGCCTCCTCTTAGGGGTTGGCTCTCCGAGGTGTCCTCAGATTCATCTGTAGGCGAGGAGGATTCACCTGAAGGCGAGCAGCGAGAGAAGTTATACCACTTTTCTTGCGAAAAGACCCTAAACATCTTCTTCGCGTGCCAACGGGCGGGATTGATCAGCCCATCATCTAGTGAGTAGGCACCAGGTGCTGCATTTCGTTAGGGCTATTGCCCATACCACGAGGTGATAGGCCACATCATCCACAATTGCCAACCTTTTAAGGATCTCGCCGAGGATTTAATCAGGCGAGGGAGGATCAATATGGGCGAATTCCTGGTCAATCCGCTGCAGTCGTATGTACAGGAGAGCTTTCATTTCTCCGTCAATGTCATACATGCCTCAGCTGCTTTCCAACTCCCGGAGCCGAAAGAGGAAGGAGTCAGTTCTCATCCACCCAAGTCCACATTGTGGTATCCAGGTGGCGACCCTCTCACTAGTGTTCTTTCCCCAATGAGGACACTGAGAAGATTTTTGACAAGCTCCTGGAAGAAGGTCGGGTGCTGACGCATGATCCGCCGTCCTACTACAATGAGACGGCCAAGAGTCATCCCCGCTACTGCAAGTATCATGCCAGGGTGTCTCGTCCCACCGGGGAATGCCCGAAAGTTCAAGATTGCATTGAAGTCCTCATCCAAAGAGGGGGAATCGATGCGCAGGGAAACTCTTTGGCAAGGCGGCGTCTTAAAGAGGCTGCTAAGAAGATTCTCCGACAAGCTCAACAAGGGCAGACCAAGCCACGGCAGACTGAGCCCACCTCTCGGCAGGTTCAGCTGGGCAAGTCTACAGGCGGCAACAATCCTCAGCCAAACCCCAAAGGCAAGGCCATGTGCGAGGTGCTTAAGGCCCAAAGCCCAAAAAGTGAAGCCGCGGGATAAGGTTCTAAACCCCATTCCAGGATAAGTCAACCTGGCATTGTCACAAAAAGAAACCCTCCACCAGATAATAAAGGCAAAGCCAAGGTGAGGGAGCCTTAAGCCAAAGCCCTTGTCGAGCCAACAAGGTCGGTAGTTGTAGAAAGACCTAAACAGCTCGAACAAGCGAAGCCGCCAGTCAAAAAAAAATCTGTGGAATCACAAATCCCCCAAGGGCCCCGCTGTGGACTGGCGAAGTTCTAGGAGTTGTCGTCTGAGATAATTGCTCAGGCGATCAATGCCACCTTCCAGGTGCACTCGGAGGAAACCAATTGCCACGTTCGGCCCCCAGTTTCCCCTCGCGTCACCTGACGTGAGCCTCTAGCACCTCCGACCTCAACCAACATGTCCCGGCCTAGTGCGAACCTATAGCTGTGAAGTGTTCCTTGCTCTCCATCCATGACTTCAGACACATACGGCTCTCTCTTCAGCATGGAATGAAGGTCTTCGGATTCAATCCGATGTAAATAAACACCGAATGCTTGCGGTCGGTGGGGAAAGATGTCCAGTACACGACTCCCCACAGTCGCCTATGCACTCGCACTTATGGAACCACCCTTCCCTCCACGTGTCTCTCACCTCTCGAGCCCACGTGCCGCGCCCTGGCGATGCTTCCCCTGTCAGCTTTCGATTCCATGGGTGATTGTCGAGAAATTGGCTGGCACGCCCGCACCCTAGTCATGTTTCCCCAAAAATTAGGAAACCTCCCATGCCACTCGGTCTCCCCTCAGCTTTCCGTAAAAGGTGGTTGCACAGTGCCACCTTGAGAAAGATACAGCCATGAGAGGAGGAGCCCGAAGTAGGCTAGGTTCTGGCATCTCCCTCTATTGCCTTATCCCACCCCTCAGTCTGGTCACCGCACACACGTGCGTTCGCAGCCCTCACGCCTCACCGCGCGTGAACAAATGGATGGCACGCCCGGTGGGACATCTCCCGCCTTCCTTCTTTTTACTGAAGAGAAAGCCTATGCCAGCCCTGAAGTCCTAGTACCTTTTTCCTGTTCTTGCAGGAGAGGTAGAAGAGAGCACTTGTCCGCACTTCTTAGTAGCTTCCAGTTTGGGCTCTAGTTGCCAGACTTCGCTTGATGACCGCTAACGGCCGTTGCCCCTGCCTTGTCCAGTGCATTAGCAACTATGGCGGCCGTCACCTACGGTCCCATCATCGTCTCCACCCATGCGCAGGTTGGCTACTTTGTGGTGCCGATTACTTTTAGCAGCTTTGCCCTACTTCTTGGGCATGGTCCCCGTGGCTGCTTCACAGCTACCCTCAGCTCTCGTGTTGCCTAGCGCTACAGACGCGTCATATCAGCCACCAGTCCCAGTAGCTCACCCGAGTGTCAGACTCGGGCCCTTCGCCACTGGTCCCTGTAGGGGCCCCGGACCAGTTCCCGCCCGGGCAAACACCAGTCCTCGGGCCCAGTCTTGACCGACTGCCGACACGAATCTCGCGCCCCGAGTTTCAGTCTCTACTACGACAGTTCGCTCGGGCTTCCAGCACCGAGCCCCAGTTAAGTCGGCATCCGGTCCGGGTCTCCAACCTTAGATGCACGGCTTCCCAGTACCCCACTCAGGCTTTCAGCCCTGAGCCTCAGCTGAGCCAGCTCCCCGCACGGGTTTCTTAACCCAGGGGCAGGGTTCCCCAGCATTCTGTTCGAGTTTCTCAACCCTAACTTCTGGAGAGCAATCACCTCACCTGGGACTTCAACACCCGGCTCGAGGCTCCCCGGTCCGCAGATCGGATGTACAACCCCGGGGTTCCCCTAGGTTGACAACCGGCATAGGCCATCTAGGTGGGGCCTCGGACCTCCTAGCTCCCCTACGGGGGCACGTTCCCCACAACTCGGTGACGTTGACTCCCTCCACGGATCTTCCTCTATGGGACGCGGTGACTCTGACGTTGACCGAAGGTTCTTCATCTTACCTTCTGGTCTCGCCAGCCCTCAGTCCAGGTTCACGGCCTTGGGTCGTCGGTATTTCAGTACCCCCTGCAACATTGGCTTCTGGCGCAAGCCCGTCGTCGCGAGCGTCTGTGACACTTTTATCGGCTTGGGCGAAGGTCTACACTCGAGCCACCCAGCCACCAGCCCTCCCTACAGACTTTATGTCTTGGGGGCCGATGCCAGTGTTCCCAGTTGATGGTCTTGTGCCACCAGCAGCCATAGGCCAAGTCTTCTCGGTCTACCACCTTGGAGCAGGGTCGTCCTCGGCTCCCTAGAAGAAGCATCGCCAGGGCAGTAAAGGCAAGTGACTTGCTGCTGCCACCAGCAACTCTGGCAAGACCATCCTTGTCGGTGATCTATGGATTCACCTTGATGGGGGCGAACCGATTATACCTCTAGAGCGGATCGTCTCTACGGTCCCTACCACCAACCGCTTCAGCCTCCTGCGACAAATGCGAGAGGAGAAAGCGAAACTCAGAAGGGCAGATGCTCCGACAGCTACCCAGAGACACCAGCACCAACTCGATGCCCGAGCTCCCAAGTCCCGTCGGAGAGACAGCGACAAGGGAGACTAGCAACCTGACTTGAGAAGGATCTGGGTTACCAGAGGAAGCTCAAGCCGTCCGGAGGGCGTGCCTTAGAAACCCCTTTTGGGCACTAAGATGTGGCGCCAAGCAAGACACGACTGATTTTACAGCCGCATTGTCTAACGATGCCTAGCCATCCAGTGCCTCTTGTCTGGATAGGCAAAGGCAGAGACGGGCTCGTTTCGGGCCTCACCAGCAGCTAGCCCCAAGGTATCCTCAGGTTGATACTACGACAGAGACTCCCCTGCAATGTACCTCAGTCTTTGACAGGCTGGGGGCACCCGTCCGTTGCAAGAGGTGCTCCCAGAAGAAGCGGACGGTCCAGCTCCTCAATAATACGATCACGGTGTTCGCGTGTTACGCCACTGGACACCAGCCTGAGGCTCAGACCGATGATTTGAACTAGCCAATATCTCAGCTCAGGAGGCCTCGTCACCCAACTCAGCCACCGGCTCCTGTCGGCCATGTCGACACCTCCACCAGACCTCAGACGTCGACACCAGCGGAGGAGGTCCCTGTTGAGGATCGGGCAGCCCCTGCCAATGCGGAGCCGATCAATAATGATCCTCGAATCGGTGAAGTCCAAGAGGTGACCCTCGAGACTCTTATGAAAGAGATCCAGCACTTGAAGGCCCTCCTACAAGACCTGCTTCAAGAACGTGACCTCCACCCTCAGCCGCCTACCGGGCCTTCGGCGGAAATGCTGGTCCCGCCAGGTGGGCAAGAACAAATTGAGTCTGATTGGGAATTAATCGAAACGTCAGAACAATATCAAGAAGCTCTGAGAGAAAACATTGCTCTCTATACTCTTCAGTCTTCAAGCTCTGAATCGGAGCCCCTCCAAGCCAATATGGCTACTAATTCTACATTCTCCATGGAATTTTTTCATGTAAGTTCCAGCAACGATGAAGAGAGCCAAGATCAAGATGCAACCTCTTCAGATGACCAGAAACAAGATCCGTCCTGCAGCATGAGGTCTTTTTCTCTTTCCTCCTCCGCCAGTAGTGAAGAAGATTTTATTAATCCATTTTATACTACTGTCACAACCGGAGCAGCATCAACAACCAAACAGGCTCCAAGATATTATTCGAAGGATCCAACAGGACCTTTCAGGCCAGCATCAAGTATTGACAGTCGTCAACAGCAACCCTTCTCCTACTCAGTGACTATAAGAAAGGAAAAGTTCCCGAGATAAGTATTCCCAATTACCACCACTCTCTCTCTGAAACTCAAGTCTTACAAATGTAAAAATTGATTAAGTTAACAAATACCGTGGTAATCCTGGGACATGTAGCCACTGACGGAAATGAGAACTGAAAAAAATGCCAAATTTTTATTGATACAGGAGCCAATATCAATTGGTGTCACCAAAAACTATGGCACGACTGGCTCTATTATCCTGCCGGTGGAGAAATCGAAACCATGAATGGTTCTAGGGCAATCTCTCATTTTGCTCTACAAGTCCCCATCAAATTGGGCAAACAGGTTCTATTGGCCGATTTCTTCCAAATAAATGATGGTGGTTATGAAGTAGGACTCGGTTGTGTTACATTGGATAAAATGGGTCCCTATACTATTTCTAAGGACATGATGGTCCTAAACTTGCCAGAATCAAGAGAGCTCATTCCACGCATATCACCGTATTTTAAGAATACTCAAAACCATATGGCATCAGTGGAAGACATCTCAATATCTCAACTCATCAAATACAAAGAGAAGCAACAGGAAAAATGGGCAAGGTACGAACTTATTAAACATTTGAATACTTTGTCAGTACCAGCACAGGCATATGTGCGTCCCCTAGCAGTTATAACCCAACAGCTAAAAGAATGTTGTGTAGAACACCCACTACAGCATTGGGATAAAGATTCCCCAGAAGCATTTATTCCTACTGTGCATAATATCCCGGTACAAGGCAAGCCCATTAGGCATTCTTTGGAAGATGAAAAAGAAATGTAAAAATAAATTACAGAATTCAGCTTAAAGCAAATGATGAGACCATCCTCATCAAACTATTCCTGTTCAGCTTTCATAGTCAGAAATCACGCGGAACAAAAAAGAGGAAAAGCTCGCATGGTGATAGATTATGGACCATTAAATGCAGTAACGGTCGACATAAAGTGGCCTCTTCCAAACAAAGAAGAATTAATTCAGAGAGTTGCTAAGGCCTCTATTTTCTCTAAGTTTGACTGCAAATCAGGATATCACCAGATAAAAATAGCAGATGCAGATATCCACAAAACTACATTTTCATCACCTTGTGGCCTCTATGAATGGTTAGTGTTACCATCCGGTCTAAAAAATGTCCCTACCCAATTTCAAAGAAGGATGGACAGTATTTTTAAACCATACAGTCATTTCATAGCTAATTATATAGATGATTTTCTCATCTTTTCTGATACTATGAAAGAGCATCTTCAGCATTTACATCAGTTTGTAGAATTGGTTCAGCAACATGGCATTGGGCTTTCTTCCACAACAGACAAATTTCAGATCGCCGTTACAAAAGTTGAATTTCTAGGCGTTCTTATTGAACAAAACAAGATCCAGATGCAAGCTCATCCTCTGTCTAAAATATCTGGTTTCCCGTTACAGTTAAGAGATCTTCTGCAGTGTCAAAGATTCATGGGATGTCTCAATTACGTCCGCAATTTTATCCCTAAACTCTCAGAGAAGACCAAAAACATCAGAGCTGCCATGCGATCAAAACCATTTGAATGGTCCGAAGCCGCTAGTTGTGAAGTACAACAACTACAACAAGAATGCATTAAACTACCTCCTCTCTCTCCTGCCTACACGGGCCCTTACGTTTTAGCAACAGATGCTTCAGAGGATACATGGTCGACAATCTTATTACAGAAATCTGAAACCCAAGAAAACATCTGCGCCTCTGGTAGCGGCCAATTCAAAAAATATGAACTTAATTATTGGCCCGCAGAAAAGGAGATCCTCACAACTGTAAAAGGAGTTCAAAAGTTTCACACCTATCTCTTTGGTGAAACTTTTATTTTGCGCACAGATTCTACTACTCTAGGCGCATTACCTTGCGCACAACCGTCTATCGCCGCCAGCCACCTTTGCCACCTTTTTCTTCTCATAGAAGCCACCCCCCCTTTCCACCCTTCATTCTCTATCTGCTTCTCGCCTCACAGAACCCAACCCCGCATGCATCTTGGACCATCGGAGCGCCGCCCACTGTCACCACCACCTACTAGTCCGCCACCAAAAACCCCAGCCACTGCGCTTCCCCCCTCCTCCTATCCCTCCCCGATCGCCCCCACATCAGCCACCCCTGTCTTCCGCAGCCGTCCCCAAAGACCTGCACCGCCCAACGCCACTATTTGCAACCCGTGCCACCACCGAAGCTTGGTCTGGCCGCCTTGGCCCTTAGTCCCTCCACTACCAGCAGCCATCGTCGGCCCCGCCGGACCCCACCGGTCAGCTCGTCGTCACCTGCACCTTTCACAAAATCGGACGTCACCTGCCGCCGCTTCGACTGTCGTCGGTCTGTCCCACCTCCATCGTCCTCTTCCCTGAAGTCACGACAGCAAAGAGAAGCTACCGCTGTCGATCGCTCTTCGGCCTACTGCCGCCTTCACAGACGCCGGAGCTACACCGCACCGTCCCTACCGTGAAGTCGCTATTCCTTAACTGGTTGTAGTGTAGTTGGCCATCTCTGGCGTACCCACAGCCACTGACGTTTTGCATTTGCGGTTATAAAGTCCGTGCATATGTCTCTCGCATATAAGTCCGTGCATGTTCTTATCCTTGCACGTTTTGCCTATTATCAAGTCTGTACACTATTTGCTGTTTGTGTGTTAAGGTCCGAGCATACACTGTAGCAAAGGCAGTGTATGTCCATATCAAGTCCGTGCACTGTTTGCTCTTTGCGTGTGAAGGTCCGAGCATACACTGTAGCAAAGGCAGTGCATGTCCATATAAAGTCTGAGCATAATTAGAGCAAGTCCGTGTACTTTAGTTTTAATGATATAACAACTCCGTGCAGTTTTCTTTCTGCTCATAATATATTTCTGTCCTAAACTGATGTTTGTTTCTATTATGACAGATATCTTTTCATGGAGAATAAGGATGGCACGTGATCCAAAGTTGGAGGATGCGCCAGGATCGTGACATGTAGAGTGCAGTAAGCTGACATGCTGCCACGTTATCAAGGTGCTAGGGCGGGCATTTGTGGAAGACACACGCCCACCTATCTGCTGCTGCTGTTGCTGCTATAAAAGAGAGATTTTTTCATCTAGAGAAACGTGATCGAAATTTGAAATCAGAAGAGCAGAAGCAGAGAGAGCCTGTTCGATCCAGAGAGAAGAGAAAGAGAAGGGAAAGAAGAGAAAGAGAGGGTTGAGGGAAAAGTGTTCGAGTAATTGTCTGAGAGAAGTTGTTCCTCAGTCTCTTGGTTCAGTGACCAGAGCTGAGACTGTTCAAGTGTTGAGCTACATTCCCATTGGGATTTCTGTGTTTTCTTGTTTGGCTTCTTTGTTTTCTGAAACCTGTTATCAAGCTATGTGTCAGCAGAGCAAGCTGTGAGGTTCAGCGGGCAGAGGTGAATTCCTCTGAACGGGTTAAGCTGTAAATCCCTAGAGATTTGCAGAGGAGGATTTCTCTAGATGGCATAAGCTGTAATGCCCAGCGGTCTGTAGGGTTTTGACCTCGAAGCTGTGGATCAGCGAAGCTGTGTATCAGCAGTTGAAGCGACATTCCGATTTGGAGTGTAGGGTGGATGTAGATCTCTAGTTTGAGATCAAACCACCTTAAAAACCTTGTCTACTGTGTGATTGACTTTGTGGTTTGCATTGTCTCCTTCTTTCATTCATTGCGCAGTAGATGTTTGCTTAGGATCGTGTGTGAGACGATTTGTCATATTTGTTCTGGTTTGCCTGTGTTTGAGTGTGCTTAATCTGCCTTGCAGCTGTTCGTTTATATTCTGCATTTGATTCTACTGCAGTTAAAATTTTAGAGGGTGACTGATCTATTCACCCCCCCTCTGGATCTTCTATAGACACTCTATCTGTAGAGATCTAGTTTCTAGGTGTCTATATATATTCTATCACACCCATGGCTTCAGATACATATAGACTTCTCTTCAGCACTGAACGAAGGTGTTCGGATTCAATCTGATGTAAATAAACACCGATTGCTTGCGATTAGTGGGAAAAGACATCTAGTACATGACTCCCTACAATTGCCTGTGCACTCGCACCTACGGAACCCCCTTGTCTCTCCACGTGTCACCCGTCTCCCGAGCCCACGTGCCGCATCCTGGCGACACTTCCCCCGTAAAACCCTTGGTTCCATAGGTGGTGGTTGAGAAATCGACTGGCACGCCCACACCCCAGCCTCGTTTCCCCAAGACTAGGAAACCTCTCATGCCACTTGATTCCCCTCTCGACTTTCCGTAAAAGGTAAGTGCACGGTGCCGCCCCGAGGCGGATACGGCCATAGGAGGGAGTGCCTGAGACTTGCCAGGATCTGGCACCTCCCCTATCACCTTATCCATCCCCTCAGCCCGGTCACCATATACACACCGCGTTGCGCCCCGGCCCCCGAGGCTAGCCGAGAGCGCCGCGCGCGAACACTCATATTACCAAATGGGTTAAAACCATCACTTGCAAGACCTAACCGTACATTTCGAGGATCACGACCAAACCATTCATGTTCTCTATCAAACTCACACCAAACTTTAGAGTCTGCAGGATGTTTTAGTACTTTCTCACCATTTACATGGTTATTTGAATGCCACCTCATGTCTTCAGCGACTTGCCTTGAAACAAATAACCTCTGGAGTCTTGGTTTCAATGGAAAATAGCGTAAGACCTTTTGAGGTACTTTCTTTTGTTTACCTTGGTTGTATTTGTACCTTGATTCACCACACTTTGGGCATTTTTCTTCCTTCTCATATTCTTTACAAAATAGAATGCAATCCCATTTACATGAATCAATCTTTCCATAGTCTAAACCCAAATCACACATAATGCTTTTGGCCTCATAAAATCTTTTAGGTAGTGTCCCTCCAGGTGGTAGTGCTCGTTTCAATAATGGAAGCAACAAATCAAGTGACTTGTTACTCCAATTACACATTGTCTTCACATGAAGAAGATTAATAAGAAAGGATAACTTTGGGAACTCCCGACACCCTGGATATAATTCAGATTGACCATCACTTAGTAATTTAGTAAATTTGTCATCACCACTCGTACTCCCATGAGTTAAGGTTTGACTACTAGATGTGGTCTCACTGTTAAATGCCTCTTCAGCATGATCAATGATGGTTGTTGCAACTTGAACATCATGTATAATATTTTGAACACCATGATAATTGGTCTCATTTCTTGGCCCTTGACCATAGTCATGATGATTTTCACTTTGAATTCTAACTCTGTCAAACTGTTCTCCATGATGTACCCAGCAAGTATAACTCCGTAACATCCCATTGATATACAAGTGATCTTCAACCTCATTCAAATCTTTGAAGTACACATTCATACATTTGACATAGGGACATCGGATTCTATTAAATCCATCAACACTAGATCGTACATGAGCCATAAAATTATTTACCCATGTTTTATATTCGGGGCAAAATCAATTTCTAAGTTGTATCCAGCTTTTGTTCATTCCCTATTTAAGATTAAATGACATTAAATGTAAAATTAATTGAAAAAAATGAATGTTTTGCTAATTGAGTACATAACAAATGCAACAAATCACACAAACCCTCTTAGCCAAAACACTTGTCTGGCGGGGATGGAACTCATCCAGGGCCGTCCTGAGATCAGAAAGTCTAGCGACTACCAAACACCGGTCCCGGACCATCTCCCATCTAGCCATAAGAGGGATCGCTTACATCAAGGCTCGCGGGATCGTGCCGCGACCTAGAGGGAACCGAGTGTACCCCCAAATTGGAAAGAACAAACAGTCAGTCAATTAAAATTTTGAATCAACATGCCTAGAAGGGGTAGACTCGTACCTATAAGAAGGGCGTAAAACCACCCAGGTTCCCCGAACCAGGGCGCAATGGATCCAAGTGGGCGAAGAGGTGCTCCAGCATCGCTCTTCCTCACGCAAGTTGGGGACCCTGCTCTACATCCCGTACCAGCAAGAGATACTTCAGATTCACCTTGTTCGAGGTAGTAGCAAATAGCAGCCTCCCAAAGAAGTATAAGAAGGAAAGCCGCAACTCCTGCTGCTCGCTCCTCCCTTGAGATCTAAGTCTCTGTCTCACTCACCCCAAATATACATCCAAGTCCTCTAGTGGCCCACGTGTCATCCTCGCAAGCCCCATGGCAACACTGATCTTCCCGGGTTGAAGACTGGTCACTGGTCTCCTAGATCGAGCCAGTTGCGGCCCGAGCAAGTCCTCCACCTCCTCTTGATAATCTTTTAGCTCTCGACCGAGCATCGAGATCCCTGCAACTGGAAATCCCATCAAGAAGGCCACATCCTCAAGGGTGAGGATCATATGCCCCCACGGCATCAAAAATGCTCTGCAGCTATCCACCCATCTCTCCCGCACCGCTGTCAGGAAGGTGGCGTCCACCCGGAAAGGCTGGATCCTGAAGAATGGGCCGAAGCCCATTCGATCCACCCTCTCCTGTTGCCCAGGAGGAATAGCATGATACCAAGCCCACACCAAGTCCCATGTGACTCAGGCTCTTATTCTTCTGGGACCTAACACACAATAAAAAGAAAACATAATGAATTCATCAGATCTTCCAAGTCATTCCACCTTGTTTCCATTATTTTTTCAGAACTTCACAAGCCCTGCGAGCAGGGCGGCCAAAGTCCAGGTCGCCTACCTCCCTAGGCGGCCAAAGGCCTGACCGCCTTCGCCCATCAGTGGGTGACCAGTGCCCTGGCCACCTAGGCCTGTGGACGGCCAGAACCCTGGCCACCCACTGGTTCACCCTCCATACAACCATCCTCCGACCTCCGTCTCTCCACTAAACATATACCCACATATAGATCTAATGAATGCAAAGCAAGGGCATGAAGCTTACCTTCTCTTGCTGCCCTCTTTTCCCTTGGTCGAGTTCACCATCATCTGAGCCCTTGCCTTCTTCACCTTCATCTCCATCATCACCATCGGCTGGCCCCTCGTCGGGGATAGCCTCTTCCCCATCTCCTCCATTCTCCTCCAAGTCTGCAAAAGCTGTAGCCGAAGAAGAGGAGCTCACCGTAGCTTCTACTTCTTCTTGTTCTTCACTTGAGGAAGAGGGATCGGGCACAATGTCAAGGTGAGCTCTCCTCCTCCCCATTGCCTAATCTAGAGGATTCAATTGGCTAGAACCTCACTCAAGCAAGGATCAACTCTCTCCAAGTTCTTTGGCTCCCAAGACGTCCACAATGAGGGTCGCCCAAATGAGGAGGGCGGCCACTTTTAAGAAACCCTCCAATGCAGAGGGTGGCCAAAGGTCTGGCCGCCCAGTCCTTAGTGAAGGTGACCAGGACCCTGGCCGCCCTCCCCCCTATTCAACGGAAAAAATGTAAAAAAATAGAAAAATCAACAAAACATGATGCAAGTTCATTCGTATAAATTCATTTCACATTCTACTAATTTCCACAATCATCAACCATTCATCGACCAGAACAAAAGAAAAACAGAAAAATGCCCATTTGTCATAACATAACCATAAACGAAAATGTTGAACAAGACTCCAATCAGATACGCCTCCTCATGAAAAATTCATTCACGATCGGCTTGAAGCTTTGGAGGTAGCCCACATAGCACCTCAATTCATCTTTGTCCTCCTCTATGTCCACTTTAGCCTTCACCACGACGGCATGGCCCCTCCACGCCTTCCTAATCCTGTCTAGTCACCGTCGATCCACGTCGGTCCCCAAAAGGTGCTTTGCAATCAATCCTCCCCTTGAAGCCACCCATGGGATCTGTCTGGGCAATCCCACCAGGTGATGGCAGCGGTGTCCCTAGTACAACACCAAGTCCTTAGCCCCCACAAGCCATAACTCCTACTCTGGCGATCCACGCACTCTAAATTCCTAATGTCGATACATCATCGGCACAAACATGAACTCATCCTCAGGCAGGAAATTCAGGTAGTCCCACCAGTCATATCTGGTCTTCAGTAGTGCTATCTTGCATATCACCTGATCCTCAGGACTGAAGATAGCCCTCACGGGGTAGATGGCACTCTTCTCAAAGATCCAGGAAGTAGTAGTCGCCTCGCTGTCGAAATCAAAACTCAAGTGGACCTCCATCCATAGCTGCAGAAGGTAGAGACTCCCCATGGCACTACCGCCTAGGCTCATCTGAGTGAGTCCACAATATATATGAGCCAGCACGGCCCGAGAAAGAGAATGCCCTGTCCACAGGAGAGTCAGAGGCCCCACGTACTCTCACCTCAGCACGTCACCTGACGTAAGGAAGAGTAGCGCCCCACCCAAGCACAATGTCACGCCGTGCATCAGTCGATTTGCTTCCACTGTCTTATCTCTCACATGACCCACAAGCCACCCTACTAGGCGGTCGACTAGGATTCCTCGCTGGTCTATCATCCGATGAACTTCACGCTTATCTCTCACGACCTCTACCAGGTTCTCATCCCAGGGAGGAAGGTCGATCAGCTCGCCCACCTCCAAGTCACCCCACTGGAAGATGAAATCCAGTTCTTCTTAATTCCTACTGAGCGTTCGCTCATCAAGTGTTTTCCAATATTTTTCAGGTAACTCAGACTCTGACTCGCAACCAGACGGGGATGACCAAGAGTGATGAGTGTAGAGGCTCCCAGGTGTCAGCGCAAGTCACGTCATGTCTGAAAATCAACATATTGCTATCAAAGACTTGCGGCGTCATGTTCCCTTTAGAGTCTTGGTCCTTTCGTCTCCCTTTTATTTAAATGAGTCGTGTTGTAAGAGGCTTATGTCCTTAGGATATTTTTCCTTCAAAGTCTTCCGCTGTTAGTAACGTTTGGTTTGATAGTTATTGGTATCAGTTAAGGATATTGTTGACACTATGGATATGTGATTTAGCATTAATGGTATTAGATTAATTGTTAGTGATGTCTTAATTTATTGCGCACTCTGTCGTTGTCGAAATTCCTAATGCTCTGATTGACATGAATGATATAAACTCGTCACGCACTCCGGGTTCCTTCTGCGCTCGGGGCGTGACAGTCGTTGTGTAGCCTATTACCTCCCTATGTGGAGTGGGCCATAAAATCATTGCTATAATTAAATTTTACCACCGTACCGGGAGTTACGAATCTTGGCCGGGACATCTTCCCCACGCCCCATGCGTGGTGGTACACATAGCACCCTACTCATCTTGCTTGCTTGTTCTGTATTTATTCTTAAGTCGCTGCTTGTGAGCATAGTAGGTTCCTAGCTCGATCAAATTTAGTCACCGCTGTGAGAGTGAGCGAGCGTGACTCATCTCGTGACTCGATCTGAGCACGTGAAAGGAGCCGACCACCCTTGACTCTACGCCGATTTCTCAACTGTGTAGATCTGCACGTTTCCCTCGCTTAGGGACGTTTGCGAGCTCGTACTTCTTGTTGGGTATATATCCTCCTCTTTGGAACTCTGTTGGTGTCAAGTTGGCCACGTCATTGTTGGTCGCGCTATCAAATTGGCCACGTCGTCACCTAGAGTCCTAGGTTCACATTCATTCAGTACCGAGTTACATCCCATCCCGCATCAAGGTCAATATGCTCCACACATATTCGATGAGGCACGCTGAAAGGGGAAGAAATTCATCAACAGTCTACATAGCAGCATCTGACGCTATGTGGCTACCCAAGACCCTGACAGCCTTCAGGACTCATTATGGTCACTACGAGTTCTTAGTAGTACCATTCGGGTTGACCAATGCACCGGCTGTATTCATGGAACAGATGAATCATATCTTTTGCCCTTATCTAGATTAGTTTGTTGTGGTCTTTATAGACGACATCCTGATATATTCTACCAGTTAGGAGGGGCATCGACAGCATGTGAGAGTGATTCTGCAGACTCTCAGGGAGAACAAGTCCTACACCAAATTCAGCAAGTGTAAAGGCTAGATCAGGTTATGTTTCTCGAACATGTTATATCTGGGAATGGCATATCTGTGGACCCTAGCAAGGTTCAAGTAGTGACAAAGTGGGAAGCACCAAAGACAGTCATGGAGATCAGAAGCTTCCTTAGTCTAGCTAGCTACTACCGTCGGTTCATTAAAGGCTTCTCCACCATTGCAGCCCCAAAGACCAAGTTGACCAAGAAAGGGATGAAATTTATCTGGTCAGAAGAGTGTGAAGACAGTTTTCAGATGCTCAAGGAAAAGCTGACTTCAGCCCCAGTATTGGCACTCCCTCTTCACTGTTTATACAGATGCCTCCAGGATCAGCCTTGGCTGTGTACTAATGCAAAATGGCCGAGTGATCGCCTATGCCTCAAGTACATATTCACTTAGAAGGAACTCAATTTGAGGCAAAGGAGATGGGTCAAACTATTGAAGGACTATGACTTCGCCTTATAGTACCATCCAGGCAAGGCAAATGTGGTGGCAGATGCTCTCAGCCGTAAATTGATGGCGTTGAGCTTGCATCGAGAATAGAATACGATGGAGGGTGTGATTGAATCACGACCTGAGAAAAGGAAGCAATTCGGTCTCTTGGCTGGGTTGTCAGCTAGACCTACATATTTAGACAGAATTACTGAGGTGCAAAAGCAGGACATGGCATTGCAGAAGCTACTAAACAATGAGGACTTCCATGTGGGGATTGATGGGCTGATCATGTTCCGAGGAAGGATCTATGTACCAGAAGATGTGGAATTGAAAAGGGAACTGATGCAAGAGGGTCACAGATCAAAGTTCTCCATCCATCCTAGAAGCGCTAAGATGTTTCAAGATATGAAGAGGATGTATTGGTGGCCAAGAATGAAGCGAGACATAGCGGAGTTCGTGTCCAAATGTCTCACTTGTCAGCAGGTGAAGATTGAGCATCAAAGACCTGGCGATCCTCTCCAGACTATTGAGATGGTACAATGGAAATGGGAACAAGTCACAATGGACTTCGTGACTGGTCTACCCATGACCCAAAGGAAACAAGATACCATCTGGGTAATTGTGGACAGATTCACAAAGACTATACACTTTATGCCCATCAATAAGTAGACTCTAATCGAATACATAGCAAAACTGTTCAAGACTGAGATCATTCGGTTGCATGGTGCACCTTTATCTATCATCTCTGACTGAGACCTCGAGCCACAGCAAGGTTCTGGAAGTGTTTACAGCAGGCTATGGGGATAGAGTTGCAGTTCAGCTTGGCATTCCATCCTCAGACTGATGGGCAAACTAAGCACACTATTCAGACTTTAGAAGATATCCTGAGAGCATGTAGTATTGAATGGAGGGGGAATTGGGATGATCATTTGTCCTTGATGGAATTTGCATACACTAATAGTTACCATTCTGCCATTAGAATGGCACCTTATGGAGCACTCTATGGGCAGCCATGTAGATCACCGGTGTGTTGGTGTGAAGCTAGTGAAAAGTAGCTGTTCGGACCACATGGTGCGGGACAGGACTAAAAATGAGCTAGGACCTATGCAACCACCAAGTGCGGCCAGCACTCGCACGTGACAAGGTGAGCCGGACGACCGACCGAGGGGGAGTCCCTTCTTCTTCCCTGAGAGCCCAAGTCCCCCAACACCACCGTTGGTCTTCGGTCCCCCAATTTCCTCAAACCCCCTGTCCCTAGCCTTCCCTACCCTCAACTGAAGCCCCTGTTGCCAGTTGAACCAAACCCCCAGACCTTATGGCCTTCTCCTTCTCATTGGCCTTAAACCACCCTCAAACATCTTCCCAGCCTCGATGGCCAGATCGAGCGTCAGGCTTGGGTCTCCCATTTCTGGTCCCCATAGGGGTTTCGGACCAGCCCCAGCCTAGGCAAGCGCCATCCCCCGGGCCCAGTTCTGACCAACTCCCGACCCAGGCCTCGTGTCCTGAGTTCCGGTCTCCACTTCTGCAGTTCACTCAGGCCTCTAGCCCCGGGCCCCAGCCAAGTTGGCATCTGGCGCTGGTCTCCACCGAAGGTGTTTGACTCCTCAGCACCCTACTCGGGCCGTTAACCCCGAGCCTCCACCGACCTGGCTCCCCACATGGGTCCCTCGACCCGACGGCACGGCTCCCCAGCACCCCGTTCGGGCCTCTCGACCCAAACCATAGAAGAACAACTGCCTCACTCGGCTTCTCAACCCCTGGTACGAGGCGTCTCAGCACCCAGACCTAGCGTACAATCTCGGGGTTTCTCGCGAACGACATCTGGCACGACTAATCCACGTCAGGCTCTAGATCTCTAGGCTCTGTCTCGGGGGCATTGCTCCCACAACCTGACAACGCTGATTCCCAGCACTGGTCTGCCTCTATGGGACGTGATGACCCCAGCATGGACCGAGGGCCTCCTATTGCACCTTCCGGTCTCGCCAGCCCCCAATCTAGGCTCAAGGCCTCGGGTCACCGGCACCCTAGTACTCCCTGTAGTGCTTGCTGTAAGTGCAAGCACATCGCTATGAGCATTTGCAACACTACTATTGGCTCGGGCGAAGGCCTACACTCGAGTCACCCATCCACTAGCCTCCGCTACAGACTACTCATCTTGGGGGTCCATTTCGATATTCTCGGTGAGCGGCCTCACGCCACTAGCATTCATGGATCAGGTTTTCTTGGTTTACCACCTTCAAGCGAAATCATCTTCGGCTCCCTAGAAGAAGCAACGTCGCAGCTATAAGGGCAAGTGACCCGCTGCTACCACCAACAACTTCGATAAGACCATTCTTGTCGGGGACTTATGGATTCACCTGGATGGGGGCAAACCCATTATACCTCTAGAACAGATCGTCTCTACAGTCCCTACTACCAACCACTTTAGCCTCTTGCGTCGAACGCGGGAATACAAGGCGGAACTCAAAAGGGTCAACGCTTCGGAAATGACCTAGAGGCACTAGTACCGGTTCAGCATCCCAGCTCCCAAGTCCCGTCAGAGAAATAGGGACAAGGGGGACTAGCAGTCTGACTTGAGAAGGATCTGGGTTACCCCAGAGGAAGCTCAAGCTATCCGGGAGGCACATCTCAGCAACCCCTTAGGGGTGCTAGGACAGCGCACCAAGCAAGGTGTGACTGGCCCTATAGCCGCATCATTCGACGACGCCTAGCCCCTCATCACCTCTCGCTCAGATAAATAGAAATAGAGACGGGCTCATTCTGAGCCCCACCAATATCTAGCCCTGAGTTCTCCTTAGGTAGATGTCGCAGTGGAGACTCCTCTGCAACGCACCTCGGTCTTTGATAGGCTGGGGACACCCATCCGTCCCAAGAGGCATTCTCAAAAGAGGTGGATAGTCTAGCTCCTCAATGACGCGGTCAGGGTGTTCGCGTGCTACATCACTGGGCACCAGCCTGAGGTTCAGACTGATGATCTAAACCAGCCCATATCTCACTTTAGGAGAGCTCGTCAACCGACTCAGCCGTCGGCTCCGGTCGGCCATGTCAGCACTTCTGTCGGGCCTCAGACAACGACACGAGTGGAAGAAGTTTCGATTGAGGAACGTGTTGCCCCTGTCAACACGGAGCCGGTCAACAATGACCCTCCAGCTGGTGAAGTCCAAGAGGTAACTCTTGAGACTCTTGTGAAGGAGAACCAGCACTTGAAGGCCCTCCTGCAGGACTTGCTCTAGGAACGTGTACTTCATCCTCAGCCACCCACTGGACCTTCGACGGAAGCACCGATCCCACCAGGCAGGCAAAATGGTGCTAACGCCTCAGCAGCAGCTGCTCAGACCCCTACCATTGCTGGGTTTGGCATGCCCTTGGCTGAGGATCAACCATGGCCATCCAACACGTCGGTGCTAGAAAGTCTCATGGCACAGCGCCAGATGATCGAGTGGATCATCGAGACCAAGCTCGCACAGTTTGGAGAGGGGGTCACTACCGTAGATCTCTACAGCGTCCCCTATCCGCTCCACCATCAACTCAAGAAACTTCCCCCGGAGTAAGCCAAGCCGCCGAAGTTGTAGAAGTTCGACGATCAAGGGTCTCCGCATGAGCACTTGGCCTACTACATCACGGCCATGGGCGAACTCGCGTTGGATGAGTCTTACCTCCTCCACTACTTCACCACTTCACTTACAGGAATGGCCTTCCAATGGTATTCCCACCTAAAACCCAACTCAGTCATTGATTGGGTAGATCTCCAGAAGAAGTTCCTCGACCGTTTTCAAACAGTCGAGCAAAAAGTCTCTTTAGCCAAGCTGTGCTCCCTCCGATAGAAGAAGGGCGAGAGCGCCCTCGACTTCATCAGGAAATGGCGAGACCTCAACATGAGGTGTGTCAACCCGCCAGCCCAGGAGGATGCCATCACCATTTGTCGCCGAGGCTTTGCGGCCAAGGTCAGTGAAAAGTTTCTCGGCACCAACGTCAAAGACTTCGACCAGCTCAATTCGGCAGTTGTCGAGATAGAGATGTTCTTCACCAATAACCCGAGCTACGCTTCAGCAAAGGGTAAGCAAGTGTGGGAATGCCAGTCCGACAAGGAGGTGAACATCATCGAATTCATCCCCGCCACTAAAGCCAGCAAGGGAGCACAACAGTGGCAACAGAGTCCAGTCCAAAGGATAGTACAGTCTAAAGTAGTAAAAATGTACCACATGCCAAGTGAGAACTCGGCTCGGCAAGCTGGCAACAAGGACCTCCACACAGCACTCTCGAGCCGCGAGAAAGAACCACCGCTCCTGAAAAGTAGGGGTGAGTCTCTAAAATAGAGACTGAGTAGGGATCACGTGGAACCCCACCGAAGCTACGCTAGCTAAGCAACTACGGCAGGAACAGCAAATCGATGGCCGGTCAAAACTTGGCACTAACGCTACTCCTACCGGCAACAAAAAGGAAAGGACCTGACCTCTCGATCAGGAGTCAGACCACTCTAACACCAGACCTACCGAGGAAACCCTCTCGACAACCCTGCCACGGAAGTCAGTCCACACAGGCACGACTAACGGACCACACAGTCCCACACGGGCACAATGAAGTCTCAGTGACTCCACCAAGTACCTCAAGCCACAACCTCAAGAAAACACACTGGAATGGTCTAGAGGCCACGTCTCGTAGATAGGAAACAGAACCCAAAACACAGGGAGTCACGTCTCAGGTGACAGGAGTACCTACTACTCTAACACTGGTCTCTCGGCGTGAAAACCCACACACACGGGCCACGACGACACAGTCGGAACCCAACGGTCTGCACGACCAAAGCAGACAGCTGCTCTCTGTCCAGAACAGGAGTACCTCCCCCTAGAAAAATGATCGGATGTGTCCACTGACGTCTTACACTACGTCACAAGTGTCTAGCTACAATGCCCCGGGTGCGAGACTCAGACACACACAAGTAACCACAAAGCAAGTGACTAGCTGGGGTCACGCTCATCGACGTGTGTCCAACTGCCCCCAACCACGTGTGCACACACAGACCTTGCGTCCTAGGTTTGGCCTCTAACTGGTTTTCCCCTCAGCTGGACTCTGGCCGACGACGTGGGGCCCGACGAAAAATAGTCTAAAAATTGTCCTCAGGGTAAGCCCGTCCACCTACTCCCAGGTGGAACCAGCACACGCGTACTGGTAGGCTACGACTAGTGGAGGGTCATTGAGAGAGTAAGCTCCAAGAACCACTCATATACACACACACACACACACATACACACACACACACACACACACACAGCGCAAGAGTCGAGAAGAACCAAGTGACGCTAAGCCACTGGACTCAGGACAGTCCTCTAGACACACTAAACCCAACGGTCCTTGAGTCACAAGACTCGGGGTCAAGGCCGTTGTACCGGACGGTACTAAGCCGTCAATCTGCCCTAACCCTAGGGTCAGAAACCTCGGCACGATAACGCACAGGCAGTTCACAACTGCCACGATCATTCCCCCAAAAGGGAACTAAGAAGACCTCCAGCTCCTAGGCTGGACAACTAGGCTCACAGCCCAAGGCCTCACACGGGGCCCACTCAGAAATCACTTTCTGGAGAAACCGATGACGCACGGGGAACTCTCACCGCACGCTCATCGACACATGGTGACACAAGTCAAGGATACTGCAAACCCGGGACCACATCGTACCACGACGCCTGGCCTCGACAAGATGCACAGCACCTGTCAGGTCACGGGTCAGCACGCGGATCGAGAACCACACACTTGGGACTCGAATCGGTCAAAACGAAAACACCAGGTTAGACTGGCACATGGGCAGTTCATCCTGGGCCGCTCAAGGGATGCGTCCAGGAGGGAGCCGCACAAGTGCACTAATCGGACTAACCCGAAGGAAGATAGGCAGTTAAGGCTGAGCCGCCCAAATGGATGTGCGGATAAGGGTCACCTACACAACCCAACCGACCTACTACAATGTCCATCAAAATGGCTTTGACCAAGCCGTACCTCCTGTCGACACTCCAAGATGAACAGGCACCACTCTGCCATTCAAGGGGATGAGCGAGCGAGACTGCGCCGCTCAACCCACCGAAGGGAGATGGATGGCTGGAAGCCAGCCGCACCAGGGGACGTGCGGTCTATCGTTCGACCACACAACCCAAACTATCCAGGGATGGATGGACCAACGGTGGCCGCACATGTGGATGTGCGGTGCCTGGTTCGACCGCTCAACCCTTACGGCGAGCAAACCATGGGGTTGGCCCAATGGAGGCCTTCCCATGCCCCATTCGTTCCGAAACAAAGGGGAAACAACCCTGGGCACACATACAATCACATAGACTCCGACCGGAGTCAAAATGACGCACAAATCGCAAGAAACGGGCGATTCTACTGAAGTTAACCAAAAAGAGTTTCACGGCTTCCTGGAGCCCTACCGGCCAAATGGGACCACCAATCGAGACGAGATCGGTGACTATGGAACGCCCACATCCCAGGGAGTCCATTGACAGTAACCGATCCAAAAACCATCACCGTTTTCCGACCGACCCTATGAAACCTAAAAAACTACGATTTTGCTAGAACGGACCCAAACTCAGCCATTTTCGTACCGAACGACGTGCAATGATAGGGAAAACGAGCAGAACGAAGCGGTATTCTGTCTCCCTACCTCCACCGAAGAAACCATGTGCCGAAGCGACTAAACCACCCCGAAAATCACCCGGAATGCAAATGGTGCCTTCTTGGAATCCACAGAGGGATCGAGCCCGCCACGCTCCAACTGTCGCTCTATCCCGTGAACCGATCTCCCCAATGCGTCCCCGCCTTGACCAGTTCCGCAACGGTGTGCGCCCCGTGCCGAACGGACCAGAGACGAGAGAGAAACGAGAGAGAGAAGGGAAGGTGAGAAAATGAGAGGGGAGAGAGGGGGTTGAGAGTTTAAATAGGAAAATTAAGAAATTTTCCCAAAATCTCAATTTTTCGATAAAACACCGAAAAATAGAAAACTACGTTTCTGCGATCCTCAGAACGCACTGATCGCAACAGTACCACTCTCGCCTGGGTGAACGACCCGGTTCACCTGTAACGGAGTTCCGCAGGATTTTTTTGAACACGAGTCAAAAATCAAAAAAACAGGCAGGTCTGCGCGGGACCTGCCTGGGGTCGTCCGACCCCGGGCGGGACTTGCCCCAGGTCGGCCACCCCGGGCTGCGCGCCGCCCCACCTGGGGTCGGGTGACCCCGGACGGGTCCCTCATCGTCTTGTTCTTAATAAAAGGAGTTCCCTGGGCTTTTTTAGGGTTGTTTGCTTGTTGTGCCGTGTGGAGAGAGGAGAGGACGGACCTCCTTATTCGTTTGTCGTCTTCCTCGTGCCATGGGCCGCAAAGGGGAGATCCGTGCTCGCCCGGACAGCGTGATACACGTGTGCAAGGCTTCATTTGCGGTGCGTAAACCTTTCTTTATATCTCCTTCCTTCTTGTAGAAACTTCCCTTGCCCGTAGTTGCATGTTCAAACGAGGGAGACTTCACCCCTTTGGGATTTTCCCAGAACTACACGATCTTGACAATCGTAGTAGACTTAATCCGGCTCCCAACCATCTCGATTGCTGCGAGAGGTCTATGATTTGCAGAAATATGTGGGCTATGAAGCCCTAAGTGTGGAAATATTCCACGGGGTAGCGATACGCCGAATATTGAACCCATGCGTGGAAGTATTCCATGAAGTGGCGATACGCCGAATATGGACCTCAACCAATGCGAGGGTAAAATCCCAAATTTTTTTGACGAATAATGGGCGCAACAAATGCCACCCACGGGACATCCGTCAACGCCGGAGGCAGGGGGCGGGTGGCCCGTGTCTTCGATGATTTTTGCTAATCCCCGAGTTCATTGGCATAACAGGGACTTTGTAGGACTGCTCAATAATCTTGTTGCTGTCCATATGCTGATTTAGCCCTTGATTGAGCTCCGTTACTCATATTTGTCTCTCTGGTCTTGGCCTTACAGCTCTTGCAGACATGGCTCGCCCAAGCCGAAGCAGAGAGACATCCCAGAAGCCTAGAGTTGGAGGCTTCGATGACCACTATGTGCGGAGGACGGATAGACCCATGCCGCCATTCCCTCCTCGCAGCATTATTACTGAGGGCTTTGACTCAGTGGACCGCGGATTTGTTTGGGTCGCAGAGGGCCCGACTGAGGAGACTGCCACCACTGAGGGTGCTATTGATGTCTCCCGCATTTTGAGGAGGCAGGGGGTCTATGTATATGACCGCTCAAGAGGATATCCATCACATTTCCCGCGGGTTCGGCATCTCTTGCCTTTCATTCAGAGCTTTGCGCCTCTTGATGTGGAGGCTGACGATTCCCGCTTGCCAGGAGAGAGGCGTCGTCTCGAGCAGGCTATATTGCTTGGGAGGGACAGCATGCGTGGCACTTGTAGCTTTTCATATCCGAGCTTCCCCGAGGACTTTGTACAATAGAGATAGTACCCTGATCAGAAGAGTCTGGGCTTCTTCAGGGATTTTGACAGCTTCACAGTCCAAGTAGGGCCATCCTCACCAGCTATTTGGCACTTGTCCGAGCATCACAGGGGCGGAGATGTTAGAGTGGATGGGATGTTTCTGACTCCTTCTGGTGCAGTCTTTGCACATGATGACTATGATCATGACTGCTTGCTGGAGAGGATTTTAGCACAGAAAGCTCCCAGCTGGTATGGGAGATGGGCTGTGATTCCTTCCCACTACTATTGTCGAGGTGCGACGGAATGGTTGTGGGGCACCCTGACTATTTACAGAATAGCACTTGACAGGGCAGGGATTCGCCACGCAGTGACTGCAGCTTTATACTCCTATCCTAGCCACACAGGGTTGATCCAGGCCTTAACTGAGAGATTCAATCGGCGCTGGAATACATTTGTCACCACTGAGGGAGAAACTTTCCTGGACCTGTGGGCCTTCCACAAAATTTATGGCCTTCCTGTTTATAGACAACCATATGAGGAGCTATCCTTGGATGATTTGCATATCAGTGCTTCGGATGGAGCCGACTGGTATCTCCTTCCCTACTGCTTTCGATATTTGATGAAGACTTGGAAGGACCTGACCTTCGTAGGCAAAGAGAAGGCTGCCCGGACGCCGAGGGTGACCCTGAATGCCTGGGTGACACACTTCTACAGTGGTCCCTATTGTTTCTACGAGGAGTGTGCTTCCTCCGACATGACATGGGAGCAGTGCTGAGAGGTAGAGCTTCGGTTTGCTTTACACCCCCGTCACTTGCCTGCCCCAGCGCAAGGGTGGAACTCGAGGGGGCTGCTGCTGTTGACGTACCTGGCAGCTTACTTAGCCTACTGGCTGGCCAACTTCGTGATCCCTCACGGAGAGGAGAGAGTTCTACGGGCAGAGGTGATATACCCGGCTTGCTTGATGGCATGTGGACGCAGGGTTGCTATTGCTTCGACAGCACTGGTGAATATCTACCATTCCTTCGGAACCCTGACTTCACATTCGTCGCCCAGAGACAAGCACATTCTGATTTCCACCCACTATTTGAGTGCGTGGGCTTGTTTGCTATTACCGGAGCTCTCACAGAGGACACCAGTTAACAATCTAACTGCCCCGCTTATCTTTGCCTTTGCTGGTCACCCAAACCAGGATGCAGTTTCACAGCTTGCTAGTGCCCGCCGTGCTTTGTCTTTCCTCCATACTGGGAGGGGCAAGAGTCTAGACTTCGACCACAGCTCTCATCTGTACCATCCTTACTTGGAGCGGCAGGGCCACATAGTTGCTTGCAGGTTGTTTTCGCGGGCATTGTTTTCCCCACATGCACTGCCTGAGTGGGTTGTTTGCATACGGCTGGGAGTTCTAGTCCACCGCCGTTCTAGCACAGCAGTTCTCGAACCGTACTATCTGCATCGCTTCGACAGGAATTTCGGGTATGATCAGGCCATTCCTCCGAATACAAATTTCCCCTCGGCCCTTCGACAGTACAGGCAGAGGGATGTCCATCTGGTGGCAGCTTCATGACAGGATTTCCTCTTCCGTGACGTGAAGGAGGACTATCACATTCCAGAGCAGACACACACGGGTCACTTTGACATGCACTATGCGCGCTGGTGGTTCAGGGTCAGCAATGTGTTCCGACAGCGTGTTGATGCCATTCGGGCAGCTGAGGAGAGGTGTTTGAGGAAGGAGGACCTACCTCCCCTGTTTCTTGATCCCGAATTCATCAGGCCTCATTTTTCTGGGGCCGCCCGAGCCATTCGTGAGATAAAAGGCCCATTGGAGAGAGGAGGGGCTCCCCATTCCTGTCGACAGGAGCTAGTATGCTGGGGCTTTGAAGCCCCTGAGTACGCCCGCGGCAATTTCTACTTCTGGGTCTGCTCGTCAGAGGGCGGTCCCTGGGTCTTCAGCACCCTACTCCTGGTGGGAGGATTTGAAAGCCTCTTGTGATCTGAAGACCAAATCCCAGCTGTCAGAGCCAATTCCAGAGGGGGCATTGGCAGGTAGTACCTTCACCAAATGGAGGGCCCATATCATCAATGTCGTGGGCTGCGCTGGCCCCGTGGAGTATATTTCAGACTTGGAGGTGGATGCCACCCCCAATGCCATCTTGGTTATTGTTAACAAGATTGCTCGGGCCCTCGGACTGAAGCCTAAGCAAATCATTCTGAGGCCCGAGAGGATCATAGGAGAGCCAGGTATATGCTAAATTATTCAGCCATGTCCCCCCTTTCCCCTTTTTTTTTCTTGCTCTGCGATTTGAGATGCTTATTTCATGCAATCTTTTACTTGCAGATCACGTCGGCAGCCAAGGAGGCGGTACTTCCTCGCAAGAGCATGCTCCTGGGAAGAGACCCCAGGCTGAAAGCCAGAAGGATGGCGCACAGCCGGTCGTTCGCCCGCGCTCTGGGGAGGAGTCCCCTACGCCGGCGAACGTCTCCAGTAAGTAAAGGGAATTTTATTTCAAGCCGGCACTATAACATGTCTTTGCAATGTTGTTGCTTGACTCCTTCTACCCCTCTTTTTGAATGAAGCTCCTCCTGAGGCTCGGGTTGCTGCAAGCTTTTTTCCCCGTCCCAGGAACATCTTTACAGAGGCGGGGCTGGAGGTCGACGAGTCCGCTCCTGATATTAGTGTGGACATTGAGGGACTGGATCCTCTTGCCGACGATTACACGCCTGTGACTGGCGATTCTCCTGCACTTGACATAGGAGGGACCTCTGCTGCTCAGGATTTGGGTAAGTGTTTTTCATACTTCACCCTTATTTTTCCTCTCTTTCAGCACTTGAGAAAGTATATGCTTTGGCTAATATAGCATTGCCTGTTGCAGAGGCTCCTGGGGTCCAGCCCACTCTCCCCGTCGTTGAAGAAGGGGGTGAATCCCCTAGCAATAAGGGGACCTCTCCATCATCAGATTCCTCAAGCGGGGGAAGTTCTAGTACCTCCTCGAGTACAGGAACTTCCGGCACCTCCACTAGTGAGGGTTCTTCTTCTTCCTTATCGAGCTCTTCTGAAAAAGGAGAAATAAGGGCGAGCCCAGGTAATTTAAGACGAGCCCGTCTTCATACAGTGAATTGTGAGCCCCTTGATTTATTTTATTGTTTACTATGCAGTGGCCCGAGCGACCTCCTCCCTGAACGAGCTCTCCACGCTCATTGAGTTAGGGCCTTTTATCGACTTGCCGGATTATGATGGAGGTTTGGGGGCTCTGGGTACTAGGATGAGGGTGCCTGATAAGGTGGCACCACCCCCGGCTCTGGGGCCTTTGGCAGGTACTGTTCCAGCAGGGTGCAAGCTTCAGCTATGTACAAAATATTTTGTACTTTCCTCCCTTTTCATATGTCCATGCATATTGACATTGCATGATGCCTCTGCCTTGAACAGCTGATGATCACCCGGAGGAGAGGCGTTCCCCCCAGCCCACTGGGGTTGACCTGGCGGCGGCTCGCCCCAGGCACCTTTGGAGGAGCGGGACACCGCTGACCAGGCGACGGCCTCTACTGAGCCCCCACCTCTAGGTATATCGTTGTCGAATTAGGAGCTTACACCATTCGCCCGACGAGGCTTCCTTTCTCTGTGATATTAACCACCACTCTATATGTTGGTGTCTTCTTTTAGCTGTCTCTCCTTCCATGGAGCCAATGGTAGAGGTTGACACCGCCGCGACTGAGGAGGAGACGCTTGTAGAGATTGGTATGTTTTTTTGTTTTTATCACTGTGAAGTGCTCATCCTGATTATTGGTGCCAATGAAGTGCTAAAAATTTTCATGTCTTGTCTCACTTGCAGAGAGATCGGCTACACCTGTACCGCCCACAGAACAAGGACTAGCCCTTGTCGATACCTCCCCTCCAGTCTTGGAAGAGGGGTCTTCTCTCAGGCCTGACCCGGCGGGCATGGCTGCTTCAGATAAGGCCATTGTGACTTGCACCTTTGGACCTCTACCATGGTGATTTTATTGTGGTGGTACACTCACAAATTTTTTTCCTCTTATCCCATTTCAAGCTTAACAGGGGGTGAAGCAGAAGCGCCCGCGGACTTCCCTGCCCTTGGGGTTGAGTGGCCTGACACTGCCGCGCTTGGGATGGCGTTGAACACCGCCATGGCGGACCAGCTTCTCCAGGGTCTTGATCAGTTGATCCAGGTTGACCCCTTGCCAGTTGTAGAGGTTTTGAGGGGTAACTTGGAAGCTTTCACCAGGAATTATCACATATTGGGTCTCCCGAGAGAAGCATGGGCGACGAGGCTGACAACGTTGTGGAGCGAGTTCGCCCGTCTCCACATCACGCAGGAGCGGAGACAGAGGACCCAGCTGTAGATCCAGCAGGAGGAGGAGGAGCTCTGCGGACTTCGAGCAACCCAAGTTGAGGTTGGCCTCCAAGTTCAGAGCGACGAGGAGCGCAGTCGGAGGGCCTTCCTTCGAGTAGAGAAGCTGGGAAGGGAGCTTCAGGAGGTCGAGGCGGAGCGCCAGAGTGCCCAGGCCGCGGTAGAGACATCCCGTCGTCGGCTTGGGGAGCTCCAGGAGGAGGTTCTCCAGAGGGAGGCTCGCCTTGCTGAGTTGAGGAGGAACGAGTCTGGTGCTGGATGAGCTTTGGCACCTTCTTGTACATAGGGCTCTCGTGCCCCATTTTTTGTCTGAGTTACCCCCGAGGGTTTGTCTCGGGCTCCATTGATGGTATTGATGAATAAAGGACAGAGCTCAGCAGCTTTCGCTTCTATCCTCTTGCATGTATACTCCTTTTTTCTCTTTTTTTTAATCACTTTACTAGCCCTACCGCCCTTTCGGGTTTTTTCAGTGCGCCCTTACAGCTTTTCACACTGAGGGGTACCCATTTTTGCCTAAGGCGCCCTTTCGGATTTTCACCTTAGCCGGGTTAAAGCCTTCTTCCGAAGATTATGTAGGCTATTTTTTCATAATTTTCTAATTTTATGTAATGTCATGCAAAAAATCAGATTTTAGGAAATTTGCATAAGTTCCTAATTTCCTATTCTTTTTAGACCTTGAACCCCCTCTCTCCTCTCTCCACCGTGCTCACTTCTCCCTCTTCATTCTCTCTCCTCTTTCCCCCTCTGCTCCGGCTGCAGATGGAGGAGGCCCCGGGGATGAGGTGGCCACGGCGTGGAGGTGTCGTGGAGCTTGAAGGTGCGAGGAATGGAATGTGTTGTTACCATGATCCCTCTGTGGATTCAAAGCATCACGGCGTGGGTTTGTGTGGTGGTTTCAGCATTTTTGGCTCGGGTGGTCGGCTAAAAAGGTAAGGGGATAGATTCCTTACCTTTTGTTCTGCTTTTCTCTTGAGTTTCACGCCGATTAGTGTGAGTTTGAGTGGGTTTTCAATTTTTGGAGAATTATGGCATGTTATGGGCTACGTGATGGAATCGCCGTTGTAGGCGATGTTTCTCTCATTAAATGGCATGAAAAGAACTCCTGGCATGTTCGGATGCAATTCCCACATGTTTCATTGTGTTTGGCCGTGATTTGGTGGCAGTAGGAGGCCGAGTTTCCTTGTAAGTCGATTTGGGTGGATTTGTGGAAAATTGCCTATTTCGTGTCACTTCGCAGTCTATGTGATCACTTCCGGCTTGTGGAAGGTGTATATTGTGTCTAGGGATGTTTCCCCCTCGTTGAGAAGTGATTGGGGCATGGTAAGATCAAGTTTTGGGGATTTCTGTAATTTCTGCACCATGACGAGAACACGCTGTTAGTGTTAGTCGCATTCTCAGTATAACGTGTTGTGTCGTATGGCCGCGTTCATCGAATGTGATGAATAGTAGGGTGGTAAGGAATGTGTGCAGTCCTTGTGTTGGACGTGATCCTGAAGAACGCGACCCAGGTAATGGCCACGATCTTGGTTAATGCACCCGACATCATGACCGCATTATTGTGTTATCGCGCTTGAGGCTATGGCCACATCTATTAACACGACCAAGGCATGTGCAGCATCAAAGCGTTGACGCGCTAGTGGTGTTGGATGTGTTCTGGTGTCATCGTGACCCACCTTAGGGGCACGTTAATCATCGCAGCGTAGGCAATGAGCGTGTTAATGTTCTCTCTTTCTGGTGTATTGTTTGACTTGTCTCGGACTCCTGTGAACCTAGGATTCAGTGCCTTATTGGCCTTTGACTCCGTGGATACCTTAGGTGTTCCGTAAGTGTTAGTTATGGGTGTCAAGGGATCCCAGAATAGTGGCTTTATCCTAAGCTGTGTGTGGTGTTTCTTCATATCGGTTGGCTTGGCTTTGACCCCTTGGTTGCCCCATTGTATGTGGATGTCGTGGACGTCCTATGAGGGCTGTGACCATGTTATAGGGTGTTCGAAATTGCCCTGATAGCGAGCTATGTTTTGTGTTGTTTCGAGAGTCATTATGGTTTCTAGTCAACCCGATTGTGACCGAGTGGTTGACACGTGACCTCGTGAGTGACTCGGATATCTGGTATGGATCAAGACTCTGGTTTTGGACACTTGGAGGTATCATCTTCATCGATTTGTGAGCCTATATGGTTCGAGGGCTTTGATGTTCTCTCATGTTCCGTGGTTTGTGTTATACGGAATCGAGAGTCCTATGTGCAGCCTAGGGGCTGAGTACTTGTGTTTCTTCATGATTTTTGGCTTAGGGACTAGGCTGATTGAACGGTATGTTACTGTGATGTGTGATGATCATGACCCGAGTCGTGTGACTCAAGGATCATTGTGTGTAGGTCTAGTTGTCTATCTTGAGTCTCACGGTAGTTCTGTGTACTACCTTGTGCTTCGTAGTATGTGTGATAGGTACACATTAGCCTGTCTGTAATTCGATGTCACTAATTTGAGTCTCTGTGTCTAGTGAGCCTCCACTAGTCGTAGCCTGACGACACTTCAATGTGTCAACCCACCTGGAAGTGGTGGTAGGGCGAGTTCCCAAGAGATGGTTTTTAGGCTAGTTTCTGTGGACCCCCATGCTTTGTAGTAGCATCCTATTGGGGGGGAAACTAGCTAGAGGCCAGGCTTAAGGCATTGGGCTTGTGTGTGCACATGTGGTCAGGGGCGTTTGGATGAGCACCGATGGGCATAACCCTGACTAGTCACTCATTACTGTTGTTCCTTACACTTGATTTAGTGTCTCAGTCACCATGTTCGAGGCGAGTGTGAGACGCTTGAGGCGCAGTGTAAGACGTCAGTAGATGCATCTGGCTTTGCTTCTAGTGTGGAGGTGCTTCTGTCCCATGACATGTGACTTGTGTCTTTCGTGACTGGTTTTCTGTCATGGTTGACATAGTGCTTCGGGTAGCCTGTGCTTGGCTTCTCTGTGGCTTGTGTAGCGTATGCGACAGGAGGTCGCGTGTGCGCCGTTGTTTTGGGTAGTGTGTTTCCCACGTCTGAGAGGTCGTGATGTGAAGCCTACACGTCAGTTGTTGCATGACGTATTCTAGCAATGTAATTGGAGTTTCCTTATGTCAGTTTGCTGATTCCTGACTATGTGTCTTGGAATCTGTGTTCTTATCGATTTGGAGTAGTTTAGAGGGCCAAGGTCTTATCGACTATCGTGGTTTGTTTAGTACGACTTTTCCTCTTTACTTCTATCGTTCCTACTCTTGCTCCTGCGGTTACTCTTGTTGTTCTTACTGCTCTTACCGCTTTAGATTCTTGGTGGGGATCTGTGGGACTCCTACTGAGCCAGTAACACGAGGCTCACCCCTGACTTTTTAGGAGTGGCTACTCTTCTTCCTTGTGGTCTAGAGGTGCGGTTTGTGGTTCTTAGTTGCCAGCTTTGCCAGTGTCGGGCTTCCCCTGACTTGAGGGTATGTTTTCCTTTCTGTTGGACTATATTTGTCTTTAGTTGGACTGGACTCTGTTAGATGTTATAGCTATTAGTTTTATTTATGTCGATAGCTGGCATAGGGTTTTATGCTTATTTTTTACTTGATTTCTCACGTGAGAGCTAGAGTGTGCTATGGTGGTGCTGTAAAGATGGTTGCTACTTTTGTCAGAGTGTCGGCATGGGGCCTGAGGAATGTGATAGAGAGCATTCTTTCCCAATGGTGGTGGCCCCAGTTGCATTGGGTAGCGCCGAGAGGTTGCCGACAGGTGTAGAGTTGTGGTGTTGTATTCGAGGAATCTGTGGCGAGGATAGGTGGCTGGCAAGGATTGTTAGTGGTTAAGTGACCGTGAGTGTGCTTTGAGGGAGCTATTTGGTTTTGGTCACCCTAGATTGAGGTTTAGCTAGCCCTGAGGTGTTAAGGCCATCCTTTGAGGCGACAGAGTGGTGCTCCGATCGAGGGCTGTGCTCGGGTGAGCAGAGGATATTTTTGATGAGCTGCTGATTATCGAGCCTGGTGTTCTCATCGTGCTCTATGGCATTAGAGATGACGTGCTGGTCCCGATTATTTTTACAGATTTCAAGGCAGAATTGGGTAGAGATGTCCCAATGAGCTCTAAGTCTCGCACTTCTGCATGAGAATGAGGTGTGCTAGCTCTAGATTTGGTCTGAGATTTTGTGGCGGTGGCTTGGTTCGTGGCCCAAATTGTAAAATTTTGGGCCATTGTGCACTACCTTGGGATGTGTCGTTCGAGGTGACATGAGAGATGTGAAGATTTCACAGTAGGTTTGGGACTTGAGGATGAGTGTTGGCAGGTGCCAAGCATGGTTCGTGTTGTGGCTCTTAGCATGGTGATCCTCACGACGATAGCTCAAGAACGGATTGGTGTTAACACGGACATATTTGAGAGAATGTTGTCTGGTGGCTAGAGGTATAACAGCCTTCGAGCTTGGCACCTTTTGGTGATTTTCTTTGCTCCTTGGGTTAAGTACTTTGGTGTGCTAATGGTTTCGGGATCAGGGGCAGGCGTAGGTAAGGAGTGTATGTCAGTGGCTAGCTCAACCGTTGTGGCAAGAGTATGGCTAGCGATCAGTTGAGTCAATGCTCAAGGCATGGTGAGTTGCAGTTCAAGGAATTGCAATGGTGTGCGTGGAGATGCTGTAGGTGTGGTCCGATAGGACACTTGGTGAGTGTTGTTGAAGGAGCTAACCTGATGGTGACAATGGCTTTTTCTGGTGCTAGAAGGTGTGGTTCCTAGCCTGTGCAAGGTTCAAGGTCAGGTCAAGCGTGGAGATCTCTTGCCTTGGTAGGAGATATGATTGGTTTCTCCTTTGGTCAGAGAGGATCGTGTTTTGCTAAGCTCTGTCACCTTGTGTCGTGTATTCAGATTGGTTGGCCTCCTTGTATGAGTGCCATGAGGTCCGTGCGACGCGCGTTTCATGTTTTGGCAATATGGTTGCCTATGAGAAGCATTGCCTTCCCCTTTGATGCGTAAGGGTGTGTTGACGCTATTTCGGAAGGATGAGTGCCAGTTGGGTGGTGTTCGCGAGAATTTATGACCGGTGTTGTGATTCCTGATGCGTCGTGGATCGGAGCCTATGGAGTTGTAGGAGGATTGCCAGACTAAGAGAGAGAGTCTGTGCTCTCGATTTGAGGTAAATGAAGCTTTCCTCACCCTGTCTTTCAGAGTTAGCCAGTCGAGTTGAGGATCTATCGGGATGGCAGATCCTGAGTCATTGCTATGGTTGTGCACGTGAGATCAGAGTGCATAGCGAAAGCCTTGTGGACCCATAACCCATAGGTCCAAGGTCGTAGAGCACTAGAGGATTGGTTCCTCGGTGTGAGATTGTTTCTGGCTAAGTGAGCCATGGAGTTGTCGTGCCGTTGCTCGAGACATTGTGGTACGTGGCACTAGCAGGATGAAGAGTTCGGGAAATATGTCAGCAGGGTTGCTGCATGAGTACCATGTCCATGCGTTGAAAGTCATGTCAGGCGTTGGGTTCTGTATCTAATTGGAGGGTGCTAAAGTTATTACCTGACGGAGGTCGAGGATGTGTCAATCAGAGTCGATAAGCTATGGACCCAACTCGCATTGGAAGCTGTATCCTCAGATGAGATCGTAATTTTAGATAAGTGATCTCTAAGAGATTATGATCCCAGTTGGTAGCTGCGAGTGGTCGGTGAGGTTAACCAAGTGGTCGACCATGGTAAGGTATGTATTGTGAGGGGACCCATGTGCCTTGGTCGCGGCGTCGTCGACCAGGTTACTGTGATAGTAGGCGGCACTTGTCTATTCTGGGGGAGTGTGTCGTGAATTGCTCGGGTTGTGTCCTGTGGCTTGCTGGCAAGAGCAGGGCCGAGGACTGGCAGATGTCCATTTGGAATAATTGAGAAAAGATGGGATTCGATTGGGTAATGGACGATGCCTGTGTAATGGAGGTCTCAGGAGGGACGTTGTCGTTGGATGGTGATCCTTGGTCTGTGACTAGCATGGGAGGAGTTCCCTGTAAGTCAGAGTTAAGTGATGTGAGGACCGAGGATTGTGGAATTTTGCCGTTCAATTTCGTTGTGCTCCCTTGAGAGGGTAGAGTTGGCTTGAGGATTAGCATCAGATGTGGTGTCCGAGCAAGGTTCGGCTAGAGATGTGCTGGTGACCAGTGAAGGTCAGCGAATGACCTGTTAAGATTTGGAATGCGCTCTTCGGATCTGGTCCAGGACCAGGAAAGAAGGAAGAAGCTGAGAAAGTCAAGGTTTCTTGTCGACAAATAGATGGTGACCAGCGATTGGTCCTTTACGGATAGAAGATGCTAGTTGTTGCGACTTGTAAATGGTGAGAGCCGTGTGCTAGTGAGGTCTTGGGTGGCCTATCATGAGCTGTGTCTCCTCCCGCATTGGATCTGAGATTTATTGGAAGTTTGTGCTCTGGCAAGAGTTGGTCCGGTGCTATCATGAGTGTTCGGCTTGCCAAGTATGAGGTGGTTCATGGCATGGAGCCGACGGATTTACGACAGTCAATTGGTGTCACGTCCCGACGTGAAAAATGAACACCCAGGGTTTTTACTTCGAGGGCTAGCCTACTAGAAACCTCCCTCGGGCCATGAAGAAAAGTGTTTTAACCCCATAGAATGGTCCGTATTGGGCTTGGTCATCACCATCTCACTGTCACACCGCTATTGTCATCAGAGAAGACAAGAAGAATCAACGGGCCAACCCCGTTCATCGTGCTCACAAGCGAAGACTAGAAAAGGAGAGGAAGATGAAGCCTGTCCCATCGTCACCATGCCCAGGGAAAGGGAAGAAAAGGCTCATCGTGTCCACCATGCTCAGAAGAGAAAGGGGGGGAGCTCGCCACCCTCACTGCCTCACCGAGCTTAAAGAAGTAAAGGAAGCTCGATGCGGGGGTCGTACCTTCACCATGCCTGGAAGAGAAGAAGAGAAGCCCGCCGCCTTGCCACGACCGGAGGAGGAGGGAAGAGAACTCGCCACGGTCACCTTGGAGTTGAAGAAGACAATAATAAGTTAGGGTTTTGACTACTTTTGAAAAGATAAAAGGGAGGAAAACTGGTGCGAAGTAGTGCCGATTCACCGGCCCGCTAGTTGCTGACCTCTGTGCCGATTCACGAAGCCCGTGGCCCCGCGTCGATTCACCACTCCACAAGACACCACCTGTACCAATTCACCATGGCCAACTCCGCGCCGGTTCACTGGCCTAATAGACCCCCGCGTGTCGGTTCACTATGGACAAGTGGTTTGTGTCGATTCACCTTGGTATGGCCCTTGCGATAGTTCACCTGAACTGAAGGCCTTGTGCCGACTAAGGCCCTACAAAGGACTCTACCCCATTTCACTTAGGCAAAGTGGCCCTAACTATTTCAAGCGTTCTTGGCCTAGATACATGATGGAAGAGAATAGTCATTATGAAGCAAATACATCCGTGGGTCCCACGTTGCTTGTCCCTCACTTGCAACACCCCCGACTGGGGGGCATTTGATGACAACTAAAATATTAATGCAAGGCAAGCACGCCCTAATAGCCAGAGAAATGGATGGCCGAGCATGAAGATGTCAAAAGAGATCGAAAGTGATGTCTCCTCAGACTACTAAAGCCTTAGGTCCTCTAATGGATCATCAGGGATCCCACAACTCATCATCTCGGGGTGTCTGAATGTAATTCAGCAATGCCATATGGCAAGCCAACATCAACAAACCCAACAAATCAGCATCAGCTCGTCCATGATGAATAGACCCCATACCTTGTCCAATCAGGATGGAATTACACCTTGTGATCCGCCACCTGATAAGAAAGCTTCCCTAGGCGAATAGATATCCCTGGTCCCCCAAAATAGGGTGCCGAAGGCAATATTAGCAAAAACTCGAGTGACCCGATCAAGGTACACATTATGTTCGAAGGGTCCATAAGAAGCTGAAAAGCTGCCCACTTAGGGTAAAAAGATTTTGAGGGATATGTCACTCGATAAAAATGCCCCACACATCCATGGAACTGGCATGGTGGCACAAATCTTAATGTTGAAGGCCGAATTAGGATGAAACCCGGGTGATTTGACATGGGTTTGACACATATCAAAAAATACTCGAAACCATAAATCAAAGCCCAAAGACTTCAAAGTCAAACATTCTGGAGGTGCTACATTAAACCAGAGACAATGCCAGATGTCGAGCCTTTGTCTGAATCAGTTCGTGGCTAGCAGGGCAGCAAAGAAGGCAAATTTACTAAAACCCCTTAATGGCTTAGGTGAATCGGTACACCCCTTCTTGTGCGCTGAACCGGCAGGCCAACCCTTTGCTGTGCTTGGTGGACTGGCGCACACCAATTGAACTAGCGCCCCTCTCTTTGCTCAATGAACTGGCACAAACAACTCCAATCGTCGCACCCCTTTAGCTAGATGGCAGACCGGTGAGCCGGCGCCAGACCCTCCATTCCATCCCTCGTCGGTGCCCCTATTTTCCCTTATAAAACCCCTCATTCGTGTGCTACAAGAAAAGGAGAGAGAAGAGGCAAGCATCTGGAGGATAATCAGAGAGTAGAAGAGAGGCTAGAGAGAAAAAGCCTATGAGGGAGAAGAGGGAGGAAAAAGTTCAAACCACCGTTCCCAGTCCTAGCCTTCCCCGTTGTAGCACCGCGAGTAGAGTGCCCCCTATTCAGCCCTTAGGTGGGTTCCCCTTGTAATAAGGCCCAGGAGGGCTAATAGTTCCCCTTCTATGTAAGTTCATTCCTCTTCTGTCTATAATTTTGTAGTTCTTCTTCTTCTCGTGTGCCTTGTAATAAAATGGCATTGATGATGCCCTCGCTTCGAAGTAAAAAAATCCACCAAGCCCTCCGGGCAACATTCTTTCTTTCCCTATCTACTATCTACAACTATGCATGAATGTATTCAAAGTTTTGCTTCCTTTTGCATTTGTGCATGTTGTCTGGTTTGTTTTCTGTTGCCTTCTTTTGCATAGCCCCCATGATCTTGTTGGATCAATAGAACGCATACTTACTGAGCGTGAGGAGGCCTCTCGATGCTACACACTTGCAATCCTTTGATCACTTGGGCTATGAAAATATCATGGGTTGAATCTTGCATTGGAATGGCCATTGACCACACCATCATAGGCGACAGTAAATGTACTCCCTCCCCAATACGTTAAATGGTTCTACTTTGCATGCTGTGATTTATGCCTCTGTGTCATTTTTGTGTCGATTTAGGTGTACAAGGCCCTCCCCGTGCTTGGCATATCCATCGTAGCGATGGTTGTAGTGTTGTACATATCCCAGTGATTTTGATGATAACAAAACCAAGAACATATAAGTTGATTCACGTTAAGTTAAATGAATTTCATTTACACTCAAGCGCAACTTCATCATGACCCATGTTACGCACTTAATTCCTCACACACATACATATCCATCCTAACTCCTAAACCACTAAAAGGTGAGCTTAATTTAAGTTGTTGTTAGCAAGACAAGAAGTGATCATGAACTGATTGGGTTAACAAATATTGAATTGGGCTATCTTGGATGAGGTACTGGACTTCCTCACAAGACTCGATCGCATGGCAGATTCGTGCATGAAAGGGACAGTACTGGGGGTGGTTAAAGTCCCACTAAGTGTAGTCTGCCGGTGGATCACGGGGCAAGAGTTGCTCCCGCTCGACGAGGACATCGAAGAGCCACCGGGTTCTTTCCCTAGGGACGGAGAGGGGTCTGCGATCATGCCAAGGCCGCCACCTTGGATACCAGATCAAACGCTCTCTCTGGTTGGCGTTGGGCTCTTCCGATTCATTATCAGAAAGAGAGAATGCCGCCATCATATGGATCACATTAGCTGGGTGGTGAACCACACGTGCTGCTTTGGATGGTTTGGACCACGTATGTGGCTGTGGATGATCGACGAGACCACTTTTCATTTGAATCAGGCCGTCTCGGATCAGCTTCTATGCATGGGTCTTGAAGACATAGCAATCCTCCAGGGAATGACCCAGCATGCGGTGGTATAGGCAGTAGTTGGGATCGACAGTTTTCTGGGCTTCGTCTGGCTTGCGGACTTTAGGCAATTCGATGATCCTCTGAGCCATGCAGAGGTCGAAGAGCATCTTCGTATGTTCCTTCTTGAAGGAGAATGGCGTCTTCATATGCTCTGAGAAGGAGAGGGCAGCCAGCTTATTAGCTGGCCTTTTGTCGGAGCCGCTCGTTCCGGCTCCCTTGTTGGCTTTAGTGGTGGGGGTGAATTCGATGATGCTCACCTCCTTGTCTGACTGGCGTTCCCTCGTTTGCTTACCCTTTACTGCAGTGTAGCTTGGGTTGTTGGCAAAGAACATTTCTATCTCGGTGACTGTCGAGTTGAGCTGGTCAAAGCCCTTGACATTAGTGCCGAGAAGCTTTTCGCTAACCTCGGCCTCCAAGCCTCGACGACAGATAGTGATGGCATCCTCCTAGATTGGTGGATTGACACACCTCATGCTGAGGTCTCGCCATTTCTTGATGAAGTCAAGGGCGCTCTCGCCCTTCTTCTATCAGAGGGAGCAAAGCTCGGCTAAGGAGACTTTTCACTCGGTCGTTTGGAAATGGTCGAGAAACTTCTTCTGGAGATCCGCCCAGCCAATGACGGAATTGGGCTTGAGGCGGAAATACCACTGAAAGGTCGTTCCCGTAAGTGAGGCGGCGAAATAGCGAAGGAGATAAGACTCCTCCATCGTGAGCTCGCCCATGGCCGTAATGTAGTAGGCCAGATGCTCGTGTGGAGACCCATGTCTGTCAAATTTTTGTAGCTTCGGCGATTTGGCGTACTCTGGGGGAAGCTTCTTGAGCTGGTGGTGTAGTGGATAGGGGACACTATAGAGATCTACGGTCGCGACCCCTTCTCCGAACTGGGTGAGCTTGGTCTCAACAATCTGCTCGATCATCTGGCACTGTGCCATGAGATTCTCTGGCATTGGCGTGTTGGATGGCCGTGGTTGAGCCTTGGCCAAGGGCATGCCAAACCCAATAATTGTAGGGGTTCGAGCAGCTATCGCTGAGGCGTTAGCACCATTTTGCGCATCTGGCAGGGTCGGAGCTTCCATTGAAGGCCTAGTGGGCTACTGAGGACGAAGGTCACGTTCCTGAAGCAAATCTTGTAGGAGGGCCTTCAAGTGCTAGTTCTCCTTCATGAGGGCCTCAAGGGTCACCTCTTGGACTTCACTGATAGGAGGATCATTGTTGATCAGCTCTGCATTGATAGGGGTGGCACGCTCCTCAGCGAGAATTTCTTCCACTCGTGTGGACACCTGAGGTCTGACTGAAGTGCCGATGTGGCCGACTAGAGCTGACAGTGGAGGTAGATGATGAGGCCTCCTAAGGTGAGATATGGGTTGGTTCAGACCGTTGGTCTGATCCTCAGGTTGGTGTCCGGTGGTATAACATGCTAACACCCTAATGGCGTTGTTTAGGAGCTAGACCATCCGCCTTTTCTGGGAATGCCTCTTAGGGCGGACAGGCATCCCCAGTCTATCGAAGATCGAGGGACGTTGTAGAGGAGTCTCCATCGTGGCATCTGCCTGAGGAGGACTCAGGGCTAAATAGTGGTAGGGCCTAGAATGAGTCCGTCTTTGTTTCCGCCTATCTGAGCGAGAGGCGATGAGGGACTAAATGTCGTCAGATGACGTGGCTATAGGTTCAGTTGCGCCCTGCTTGTTGCGACGCCTTAATGCCCGAAAGGGATTACTGAGGCGCGCCTCCCAGACAGATTGAGATTCCTCTAGGGTAACCCAGATCCTTCTCAAGTCAGATTGCTAGTCTCCCTCGTCCTTACTCCTCTGACGGGACTTGGGAGCCTGGATGCCCAACGGGTGCTGGTGCTTTTGGGTCGTTGTCGAAGCATTCACCCGCTTAAGTTCTACCTTGTCTTCCCGCGTTTGACACAGGAGGCTAAAGCGGTTGGTGGTAGGGATCATCAGGATGACCTGTTCTGGGGATATAATGGCTTCGCCCCCATCTTGGCGAATCCGTAAGTCCCCGACAAGAACGGTCTTGCCAGAGTTGCTGGTGATAGCAGTGGGTCACTTGCCTTTCCGGCTACGATGATGCTTATTCTGGGGAGCCAAAGACGATTCCGCTCCAAGGTGGTAGGCCAAGAAAACCAAGCCTGCGGGTGCTTGCAGCACAAGGCCATTCATCGGGAATACAGAGACGGGGCCCCAAGACATGAGGTCCATAGTGAAGGCCTGCGGCCGGGGGGCTCTTGTGTACGCCTTTGCCCGAGCCGACAGTAGCGTTGCGGATGCTCACAGCAATGTGCTTGCACCTGGAGTTGTCACTGCAGGGGGTATGGAGATGTCGGTGACCCGAGGCCTTGAGCCTGAACTGGAAGCTGCTGTAGACACGTCAAATTTGACTCTAAGTTGGTTAAATCTCATATTACTTTGTAACAATCAAATTGGACATCAATATTTACGTAATATGGAGTTTTTGTGCCTTTTTAATCTTTTTCTGAATAGCGACGCTCTCAG
>JANBPO010009410.1:0-12198 GCA_024336825.1 Amorphophallus titanum
CTCTCTTAGTCTAGATTCTTAGTCTTCTGTTTTTCTTTGTTCGTATGAGCTCCCTCTTTTTATATGAGTGTGTTGAGGAATTGGAGTGTGGAAACCACGCTTCCCACCCAGAGAATCATCCAGAGCATCTGTCCATTTTTGCCACGTGTCAGCATCCTCTGCCCTTCATCTCCTGGGAGCACGTGCCCTTCCTTAGCTTTCTCGAACATCAGAAAGTCCCTGTCATTATTTCAAAGGAACAAGACAGTATAAGTAAAGTTGCAAGGACTTGCTTATACACGAAGGGAAGCAGACACTGTTCATGCACGGACTTGGGTTAAGGGACATGCACGAACTTTGGCGATCAAAACAAAGTGCTCAGACTTCATATGTGCAATGTAAAAAATTGCACGGGCTTCATAAAACACATGCACGGGCTTGGAGACATAACATTCACGGGCCTTATTCATATGCACGGACTTCGGTTAGACATAAAGTTCATGGACTCTAACTTGCACAAATGTGAACGGACTTTATGATGCATGGAGTTGGTGAAGAAACGTGCATGGACTCGGACATGTGCATGGACTTGGTGAAAAGTGCACGGACTTAAGTGTGCACGGACATGACTTAAACGTGCACAGACTTCATTTTGGTCCAAGGAAGAAAAGTGCATGGACTTAATAATGCTCGGACTTGGAAAAGAAAGAAAGTGCATGTACCTTGGATAAACATGCACGAACTTCTAAAGGCCTATACTAAGTATGCACGGACTTGAGGTTTATGCATGGACTTAGTTTCCTGGCGTTGACACAAAACATGCACAGACTTGGTGAAGAAATGTGCATGGACTTATGTTAGACAGAAACTCCATAGACCTATTTATGATGTGCACGGACATAGAAAGAGTGTGCACGGACTTGTTCAAGATGTGAACGGACTTTGACAAAGTGTGCACGGACTTGGATTGTGAAAATGCACTAACTTTAAGTGTATGCTAAGACAAGCATGGACTCAACAAAAGGTGCACGGACTTAGTTTTTCTACTAAGTCCAAAACATACATGGACTCATAAGGATGTGCACGGGTTTTGCATAAGCTAAACCTGTATGGACTTAATAAAGTGTGCACGGACATGCACGCACTTGGAGAGTAAGACGTGCAGCAATTGCACGGACCATGCACGGACTTGGAGAGTAAGTCGTGCAGCAATTGCACGGACCATGCATAGGCTTGAGTGTGCAAACATGTATGGACTTTGGTGAAAATATGCACAGGGTTGAGATAAGTCCTTACAGCATGTATGGACTTCTAAATGCATTGAGGGAAAAACATGCACGAACTTGTCTGTGCACAGACTTGGAAGTACTTACATAGTGCTCGGACTTAGTGTGCAGAGATAAAAAACATGCATGGACTTTAATACATCATGCAAAACCTATATGGACTTGAACAGTGCGTGCTCGGACAATGATGCCATACTAAGGATGTGCTCCGAGTTCGGAACAATATGTGCTCGATTTGGAAATGAACAACATGCATGGCCTCATATGCACGGTGTTAAGCATAAAACTGATGAAAAGCATGCTAAACTAACACTAAATTGTGTTTTAATGCGTGGATGGCTTAAAAGATAAACATAGTAGTTAAAAGAAGCTTAGAAATAGATCAACCAAATTAGTGACAAATAGTGTATGGCATGATCAAAATAGTAGGAATGCAATACCTGGTGCTACAAAAATGTTGCAAGATCTCAAAAGAACTTTCTGGTGGCCTATTTCACGCGCGGGGAAGTGGGGTTCGGTGTGCGCCTGTGTGGTGAATGTGTGTGCCGTGATCAGAGTGAGGGGTAGGGTATAGCTATGGGAGAGGTGCCGAAACGGGACACTTGTCGAGCACTCCCTCTCATGACCGTATCATTCTTAGAGCGGCACCGTGCACTCGCCTTTTCGGAGAGTCGAGGGGAGACCGATTGACATAGGAGGTTTTTGGGCTGGAGGGGAAACATGGCTGGGATGCGGGCGTGCCGGTCGATTTCTTGACAATCACCTGTGGAACCGAATATTTAACTGGGATTGCGCCGCCAGGGTACAGCACGTGGACTCAAGGGGTGAGGGACACGTAGAGGGAAGGACGGTTCCGTGGGTGCGAGTGCACAGGCGACTGTGGAGAGTCGTGTACGGGATGTCTTTCCCCACCGATCGCAAGCAGTCGGTATTTATTTACATTAGATTGAATTCGAAGACCTTCATTCCATGCTGAAGAGGAGTCTGTATATTCCTGAAGTCCTCGATGGAGAGCCAAGGGCACTTTGCATCTGTAGGTTTGCCTTTTCACTGGGTGGTGTTAACTAGGGTCGGGGAGTGATAGAGGTTCACACTAAGTGATATAGAGGGAAGATTGAGGGCCTGAACATGGATGCGAGGGCATTCGTCCAATTGGCGGTGTAATACTGAGGTGTACATTTCTTTACAGGTAGGCGGTAGTGGCCAAGGTACAACTGGTGCATGCCACGGGACAATTCCAACGTGCCAGTCGGTCCCCAGGTCGTTGCATGATAGGTGAACACATATGTGTTTTACGTAGGACTCCTCCTGTGGCGTGGTCCAGGGCCGTGATGTCGAATGGGGGGCTTGTGACTGGATGACTACAGGGATGCGGTGATCCGATGTCCGGGCGAGGGTCGACCATGACTCATGTCGAGCGGTCGAACGTGGCCTCATGACGGAGAGAGAGCATGACATCATGGCACGTGTGCAGTTGCGACCGGCGGACACGTGAGGGGAAATCCCGGCATGAGGGGATGCTCGCCCATGTCATAATGTCTCACATACAGTGGGTGTGGACTTGTGTGTGATGGCTACATGCGATGTGAGGGGAGTGCAAATGACATACTGGTGAGGACACGCGAGCCATTGGTCGACGTTACAGGACACGTGGTGCGGCTCGAGCTATGCAGACATCACTATGACTTGGAGACGGTTTGGAGCCCCAATGTGCCCCTGCCGTCCGAGCCGCCGGTGCCCGCCAAGGCAGACCCGTCGCCGCAGCGCTGGTCGGAGGTGGCGGTGGCCTTTGAGGTCGCTCGTCGCGCCGCCGAGGCCGGCACCCCCTTCGCCTACGTCCCCGAGCTGGGGAAGTTCATGGTCTGGGGCGGTCAGCGCTGGGAGCAGGACGAGGCCAACGTCGTGTCGGTCTGGGTCCGCGACACCTGCATCCGCATGGCGGCGCAGCTGCGCGAGATCGACGAGACCAAGGCCGGCATCACCCAGGCCCGCAGCCTGTGCTCGCAGCGCACGATCGGCGCCGTGCAAAAGCTGCTGTGCTCGCAGCCCGAGGTGGTGCGCAAGCTGGCCGACTTCGACGCTGACGACTGGGTGCTGAACACCCCGAGCGGGACGATTGACCTGCGAACCGGCCAGAACCTGGAGCATCTTCCCGAGCGGGGTTGCATCTCGGCCACCGCCGCGGCCCCGTCGGCCGACGGTTGCCCGAAGTGGCTGCAGTTCATCGACGAGGTCACGGGCGGCCAGCAGGACTTCGCGCGCTACCTCCAGAAGCTGGCGGGGTACGCGCTCACCGGCGCTACCGACGAGCAGATGCTGGCGTTCCTGTACGGCCCCGGCGGCAACGGCAAATCGGTGTTCGTCAACACGATCGCCGGCGTCATGGGCACCTACTCGCGCACCTCGGGTATGGACGTATTCCTGGCCTCGCGCAACGAGCGCCACAAGACCGAAGTGGCACGCCTGGCCGGCGCTCGCCTGGTGACGGCCGAAGAGACCGAAGATGGCCGGCGTTGGGATAAGGCACGCATCACGGCCTTCACCGGCGGCAGCCCGATCGCCGCGCGCTTCATCGGCAAGGACTTTTTTGAATTCACGCCGAAGTTCAAGTTGCTATTCTGCGGCAACCACCGCCCCGAAACCAACGCAGTCGATGACGCGCTCAAGCGCCGCCTGCACATCCTGCCTTTCACGTTCAAGCCCACGACCGTCAACCAGCACCTGCCGGAGGACCTGCGCGCCGAGTGGGGCGCCATCCTGCAATGGGCCGTCGATGGGTGCCTGCTGTGGCAGGCCGAAGGCTTGCGCATGCCGAAAGTGGCCAGCGACGAGACCGAGGACTACTTCGAAACCGAGGACACCTTCGGCGCCTGGGTCCGCGAGCGCGTCGTGGTCGACCCGACGGCATTCACCTCGACCCGTGACCTGTTTTCCGACTGGTCGGCCTGGGCTGACGGCGCCGGCGAAGCGGTCGGCAGCATGAAGCGCCTGAGTCAGCGCATCAAGCAGGTCCAGGGTACGCGCTACGGCCGCCGCAACAGCGGCACCTTGGCCGGCTACGAGGGCATGCGCCTGCGCCGGCTGGATGAAACGCCCGAAGTCAAGGACTTCGAGGACAACATCCTCGCATTCAGGAAATAGTTTGCGAAAGGGTGTTGACAACCCGGCAACAGCGTGATCTATTACGCCTACGGCCCACCGCACGGGCCGGGAGATCTCAAGGTGAAAATCGCAGGTATGTCAGTTTCGCGCGCCGCCACCGTGATCGGTGGCGGCATGGCGATGTCGGTCCTGGTCCGCGCGGTGTTCTTCCCCGACGCCGACGCCGCCACCGCCGCCCTCGTGGCCCTCATCTCCGGCGGTGTCTGGGGCGCGGCGTGCGCCGTCTTCCTCGGCCCGGAGAAGGACGACAATGACCGGAGGCCGATGTGATGGAAGCGCTCGCTGTCCTTATCGCCGCGGTGTGCCACGCGCTGACGATGCTGGTGCTCTATGCCGCCCTCGGCATCCTCGCCATCACGGCCGCCGCCGGCCTTATCATCTTCCTGGTTGACGCTCTCGCGGGGGATGCCTGAATGAAACCGCATCTGACAAAATCCGGCGACCACTGGGTCTGCTGGCCCCGGAGGGGGGCGTGGATAGGCGCTGTGGGGGCGACCCCTGCTGCGGCCTACAACGCGGCGATCGGCGTCGGCATGAGGTGGGCGCTATGAAATGCCCACAATGCGGGTGCGACCTCAAGACCGCGCTGAAGCGGGCCAAGCTGTCCACCCGGCGCTCGATCGAGGATCGCGAGATCGACAAGGATCTCGGCATCGACGACGCCGGGGAGGCGCTGGGCGCCGATGAACTTGGCGGCATGCGTGGCGCGATGCCGGGGGCCAGGTTCAACGGTCACGGCGCCGGCGACGACGATTGGAACGAAGCAGGACTCTACGGAGCAGACCGATGACTATCCTCGAAAACCGCGTTCGTGTCACCAAGATGGACGAAGGCACGACCGTCGACGCCAACATCATCCTCGACGATGTGAGCCTCGAATCAATGGAGCCCGACTTCCGCATCCGGCACCTCGGCCAGAAGCTGTTGGATTGCATCAACGCCAACCGCCGGGCTATGGGCATGGAGAAGCTATGATGACCACCAATAAAGAGCCGGGCGAGAATATCTGGTTCCTCGCCATCGTGGCCGTCGCAGCCCTGTGCTTCAGCACATGGGCGTGGTGGTCGATCCTCACCGAGGTGGGCGTGCTATGACCGCTGAACAGAGATCGCGAATGCAGCTCGCCGGTATGGCGTTCGTGCAGGTCTTTTTCGTGGCGGCCAACACCGCCTTCATCTCCCGCTACGCGCTGCTGGGCAACCTGCTGACGGCGTTCATGATCTCCTGGATCTGGACGTTCAACGTCAAGCGCGTGGCCTTCGGCGACAAGGCCGACCGGCTCTACTATGCTGGCGGTGCCGCAGTCGGCAGCGTGACCGGCACCGTCGTTGCGAACTTCCTGTTGAGGATCATGCCGTGAAATATCAGTATCGCTTTCGCGCCAAATGGAACCCGCAGCCCAACCCGGAGTGGTTCGACGAAGGCACGGGGCCGTGCGACAAGGCTATCCCGTTCGCTACCGTGAACTCGGTGGCCCTGGAGTGGCGCGTCAAGCCCGAAGGCGTCGCGGACATCCTGTACCTCAACAACTTCGGCCCCAACATCTACGAGGCGTCGATGGCGGCGCTGCAGCAGCGCATGCACGATGCCAAGGCCGGCAAGACCACGCCGCGCTACGACGGCGCGCTGCCAACCGACTCGGCCGAGCGCAAGACCTACCCTCTGTGCTCGGGCCTGCTCGACTACTTCCCGGCGGCGCTGGCCGCGGTCGCGCACCACAGCTATGTCGGCAACGAGAAGCACAACCCGGGCCAGCCCATGCACTGGTCGCGCGAGAAGTCGAGCGACCACCTCGACTGCGCTGTGCGCCACATCATGGAGCGCGACCTGGAGGGCGCCGCCTGGCGCATCCTGGCTGCCTTGCAGGTGCAGCTGGAGAGCAAGGGCGCTCCGTTGGCCCCGGCCGCGCATGCGCCGGCGACAATCCACACCCTCTCGGAGGATGCGGAATGACTCCCAATAAGCTGCCGCCGCTGCCGGAGCGCGTCTAATGAGCTGCCTGACTAGCAAGACTCCTCCGCTGCCGGAGTTGGTTCGGAAGTGGCGGGAGGATGCGGACGCCATGCGATCCAATCAGCCTGTGTCGGACGGGCAGCGCGCCGATGAACTGGAAAACGCCGCCGACGAACTAGAGCAAGCCCTCCAGGCTGACGCGCGCGAGAAGGGGGAGGCGGTCACTGCAAAGGCCGAGAAGTTCCCCGACCCGCGCACCTATCGCTACCCGTTCCACTCGATGAAAGTCGGCGACTACTTCGACATGTCCGCGGACAGCCGCAGCTTGCGCACCGCGGCGTCTTTCCAGAACAGCAAGTCCAGCGCCTGGTTCTTCACCGTCAAGGCACTCCCCGCAGGCGGCGTTCGCTGCATGCGGGTGTGGTGACGGTTACTTCGGCTCAGTGATGAGTTCGGTGGTCTGGTCGGTGGTGGCCAGGCCGACCGCCAGCTGCAGACGGGCCTGCTGCAGCGCCTTCTGGGCCGCAGCCTGTTCCGCCTTGTTGAGCCGCACAAGGACCTGCGACGCATTCGGATGCGTCAGCATCTCGGCCACGACGTCGGCGACCTTCTCGCTCATGCCGGCGTTGATGACGTCATTCATCCACGACGACACCATGCGCGAAGCGCCGACCGGGTCGCGCCGGGCCACGCCCTGCCACACGATGTTGGCCGCCTTCATGGCGCCGCTGTCTTCGGCCAGGTCGGCCATGCGCATCGACGTCGCCGAATTGCCCAGGTAGCTCTGCGCGGTGGCGAACATCTGCTTCTCGCGCTCGGCGTTGAGAGCGAAGTCCTTGAGCTTCTGGGGCGTCAGACTGAGCAGCTGCATGCGGTCGCGCATGTCCTTGTTGCCCCAGAACTTCCGCGCCAGGTCGGCCGTGTCCGTGCTGCGGCCAGCATTCTCCAGCATCGTCTCGATGGCGTGCGACCGGAAGGCGTCGCGCTCGGCGACGGACATGCCGCGCATCGCTTCCTCCAGCTCCGACCGACGCTTGCCCAGCACCTGGCGGCCCAGCTCCTGCGCCTCCATGACGGCCTTGTCGTCGCGGTACAGCGCGCGGGCCCCCTTGTACGCCGGCACCTCGGCCTCGAGCGCAGCCAGCAGCTGGTCGCGGCGGTCCTTCAGCGCCGAGGCCAGACCGCCCTCGCCGTTCTTGTAGAGGCTGGTGATGCGCTCGTTCAGGCCGCGCTGCAGCGCATGCGCGTCGCGGACCGTGGGCGCACGCACCCGCTCGAACAGGCCGTCCTTGCCGACGCGGAACAGCTCGGGCAGCTCTTCGCCGCGGACGCGCAGCTCTTCGTTGACGCGGCCGAACGCCTCGCCAACGTGCTTGTTGATGGCCGGGTCGTCGAACACGGCCTGCGCTTCCGGGGTCTTCAGGGCCCCATGCTGGTAGGCGTTGTCGTACATGACCTTCGACTTCGCCCGCAGCTGGTCGGCCAGCGCGGCCGACTCAGAGAAGGAATTGGTGGCGACGCGCTTGCCGAGCGCTTCGCGCGCATCAGCCGTGACGCGCTCGGCGGTGCCGGCGACGCGATCGCGGATGAAGTCGGTGGCCTGCGCGGCCTTGTCGCCGCCCAGGGTGCGCGATTTGGTCAGCAGGCGAGCCGTGCGCTCGCCGCCCAGGTCGGCCAGCACTTCAGGCTTGGGCGTCAGGCGGGCGTTCGCATCGATCTGGCCCTGCACGGCAGCCGGCGTCTTGCCGCCCTTGCGCAGGGCCTCGGCTACGGCCTTGGCTGCGCGCTGCTCGACTTCGGCTGCGGCCGGGCCGCGGGTGGCGCGACGGATGGCGCTAAAGGCGCCGCCGGCTGCTGCCGGGACGAGAGCCGCGATCGGGGACAGGACGCCGCCGATGAGGCCGCCGCGGAGCGTGTCCGCGACCAGACCCTCGCCTTCGCGCTCGGAGACGCCAGCGCCCTGCGCAGCGCCGTAGCCGGCGCCAACGCCGGCCGCGCGCAGGCTCTGCCCCAGCAGGCCGGTGCCCTTCGTGACGGCCGTCTTGGCGACGCCGGCAGGCAGCACCAGGCTGCCGCCGAGCTGGCCCGACAGGTCGGCGCCCGGATAGTCCTCGGCAAATTGCCCCTGCAGGGCGCGTTCGCGATCGCGCTCGGCGCGGTAGCCGGCGCCGACGTCCTCGCCACGCACCAGCGCAGGCAGCGCGCCCTTGAGCGCGCCCTGGATCTCGTCAGAGAAGCCCAGCGAGACGCCCTGCCGGGCGCTGCGGAGGCCGCCCTCGGCAGCCTCTGCCGGGATCTGCAGCCACCCCGGGATCTCGATGCCGGCCGCGCGAGCCTGCTCAACCAGCTCCTGCGTCCGCGTCGGCACCCGCGGCTTGGGGCCGCCGGCGCTGTCGACGATCATCTGGGCCAGCGGACCGCGCTGGGCCGGCACCTTTTCCGCCGAGGTATCGACCGCGACGCTGGTGTTGAAGCGCGGCGCTGCTGCGGCCGGGGCTTCGCCGCCGTCGAACTGGTCGAAGGGGTTGGCGACCTTCTGCCCCGGGGCGAACGAGGTCTTGGTGATGCCGCGCGATGGCGGCTCGACGTGGATGTGGTCGCCTTCGTCGATGGCCTGGTACCCCATCTGCTCGGCCGCAGCGCGGAACGCCCGGCGCTGGTCGGCAGGCACGACGAAGTCGCCGCCCTCGCCGGTCACATGGAAGCTGTTGGGGACGCCGCCGACGCCCGCGTTGCGCGCAGGGCTCCGACGCAGGCTCGAAACCTGCGCGCCGGGGAACTGCGCCACCAGGGCGCCGAAGTCATCGACAGGGTTGAGCTGGCGCTTTGCCGGCGCCGCGGGGGAACCTCCAAGTCCAAGAGTTTCCCCAACCAAATTGTTCTTATGTTTTTCTTTTGGCTCTTGAATAAATACCAATGAAGAAAAATCATCTGTATTCTTTGTCTTTTTAGTGGACGCAACTTGTGAATCATAAACATTTACTGGACCACCTTCAAGGAACTCGGGTACCCTCTGTTGGGAATCATTTCTTAATCTAATTTGCTGGGTTGCCTGATCAACATCCTCATTCGTCAGATGGTCAGTAAATGAAGCACTGCCTTCACCTGTAAATGCCTCTGAAATGTTGATACGAGATCGGGTATCCTTACTAACATTTATTTTGTCAACGACATGTTGATCAATTTGAACTCTCTCATCCTTTGCCAGTTTAACCAAATGCTGAACTGACGTTGAACTCTCTACCGGGTCCTTCACTGTAGTTTTAACATGATCTTGAGTTGATGCTTTCGTTACACCATTCTTGTGGGTCTCCACTATATCAGTAAGTTTCTGAGAATTCTTCCTCGAGTCAATGTGTCCGCTAAGTTTTTCATTTATGTTGCTAACTTGTTCTTCCCTTTCCCCAGTCCACTTAACAGCTGAACTTATACACTCACGCTGATCATCAATTGTAGTCGCATGATGCCTCCATGATCTTGAGGTAGTTTCAGTACTGGTATTGTGGATATGTGCTCTTTCAGTAAGCTGATGGGTATTTATTTCCAAATCAGTGTATCTAATGTTTTGCTGATCTTGAGTGATATTTATATGACGCTCTTGCACTTCCTCAACCAAGTTGAGGGCTGAAAATGCTTTCTTTTCCCTATCCTCTGAAATTATATTTTGACCCTTCCTGTAATTTGTGTTTGCTCGAATATCACCTTCAGGAATATTTGATGTCTTAAGTTGTTGGTGATATTTTTTCAATTCATTTGTCCCCGTAAGAATCGAGGAAGCTGTTCTTGAATCATCAACAGTCTGTTTATCAGTATTGTAATGCTGCACTGTCCCTTCCTCAACCAAATTAACAGCTGAAGTTGAACTCTCTTCTAGCACTGCCCCAAATGATTTTGTGGAATTAGATTCCCTTATCATGTTGCTCTCCTGCATCTTGTATGCCCTCATAAGCTTTTTGTAATTTTCATTTAACTCCTCTATTTCACTCCGCTGTCTTCGTACTTCCTCAAGCAGACCCATTGGCAGGGTAGATTTTCCACCTGAGTTTTGCACTCTAGTGTCGAATATACTACAGGAAGCAGAGGTTTTTGCAGCAGAGACATTGTGTAGCTGTGTGGTTCTATAAAGATCCTGGTAATCCTTCCTCAACTGTATCATCTCATCCTGTTGCTTTCTCACAACCTCGAGCAATGCCGCTGCAGAAGTTTCTTCCTTAATCACATTGACCATATTTTTATCAACAACGCTTCTCTCCGTAGCAGTGCTCTGCCTCACTTGCAATGTCTTTGAAACCTTCTGCTGCTCTTCCTTTGATTCCTTTTGCCCACTGCAGCATTGGTCCTTCTGGGTATACCGTTCTCTAGACTGACCAACACAACCCGTTAGTGAAACAGTATTACCATCTCTGCCCCCAGTCCTCTCTTCCTTCCTTCTAGTGTCATTATCCAGACCAACAGTGCCACCTGATGCAGCGCATCTCCTTCTCAACCGGGAGTCCTCTTCATGCTTCTTGACTTCTCGAACTTCTTTTTCAGCTGTTTTATCATTCCGGTAATAACTGCTTGAAGATTCATCTCTACCTCGCCTCCTGAAATCTTCGCTTCTTCTGGAATCACCTGAAATTGACGAGAAGGAAGATGCTGATTAGTAAGATGAATTCAACTTCCGATCGTCCTGCTTTCTCTCATTATCATAAAATAGCCCGCGCTGTTCACCATGTAACTTGAATCCAACTTTGTCCTTCACGTAAGCTTCTTCAGCAGCGCCATCCGCAGCCGCACCATCATCTTCCCCGAGACACTCCTCGACCTCCGCCAGCAGACCCAGCATATCCTGGAAGCCCTCCTCTGAGACTCCAACCCTACGAGAAACCCTTCTGTTACCGCACTTCCTCCACCTCTTCCACTCACCGTCTGGGCATGGGTCCCCATCCCAGGCCGCCGTCAATCGGCTATAGCGAGCTGCCGCCGCCGACGCGCCCCCGCTGGACACGATGATTCTCGACGGCGACCAGCAGATCAAGGCAGACTGCCTCAGCCAGTACCCATACAGGAACCTAGGGCTCGCGAAGATGCCGTCACGGACGGAGAACCCTGCCGCGGTCCCACAGGGCGGATGCGCGGTTCCCAGAGAGCAGCAGCAGCCGCATCTCTCCGCCGCCCGGTCTCCGGAGAAGCAGTGGTAATGATGATGGTGGTGGTGGCGGGGGTGGTGATGGTATAGCGACCCTTTTGCTCTCAGGGCCAGGACGGAGCTACTACTGTACATGGCACCGGAATTGGAATGGGGGTGGTGGTGGCCACCAGCGGGAGGGAGAAGATTAGGGCAATAAGCCAAGGAAGAAGAACAGCAGGAATGGCCGGGGTCGGAGGTTCCGCTCCATTATCTTCACCATTTGATGCTTGTTCGAGAGGGAAACGAGGGCAGGTGGTGCAGAGACAGAGGAACCGATTTTGCACGGCGACGAAGCCACAGTGATGCACCCGAGCAATAAAAAAGGGCCCACGACCTTTGGGGAACTGTTGGACCGCGTGGGTGCGCTGCACAACGTGGGCGCGCAGGGTGTAGTCACCGCCAGAAGGTGGGTGATGTTACGTGGTGCGTGGGGAGGCGAACGACTGGTTTTTAATAAGGGAGGAGGAAAACGGTGGATCCGGCCGTAGAGGATGGATCAAAACTCAAAAGGCGCCCGCACATGGGGAGCACGAGACCGCAGACCGTCGCTTTCTTCTCGGGACCTATTCTTGAAAAAAATAATTTTATTTTAATAAATAAAAATTCAAATATAACTACTTTAAATTTATTTTTAATATACGTCAC